>CM062082.1:16156857-16408720 GCA_031163375.1 Conogethes punctiferalis | reverse complement strand
GATTCCGTTCAACGAACCGATCGTTTTCGATTTAGTGGTAGGGGCCTGGTGTTCAGGCGTTCATAGGGCTGCGGTAAACCGCATAACATAGACATAGACGGCGTAAGCTTTTTGCCACTTTTATTGTATAAAATAGGCGAGCAATAAAACAAATATGACATTCAAACCATCATAAACCATCAGTTGTTATATTTAATTCCAATTACATCAAATGGCCCATTGATTGTAATTATTCGAATATATACTATACAAAGTTTAGCAAAACTGATAAATAGTAAGACGAAACTAATTATACTTATGTCATACTGAATCACAGATTAGTAATCTGTGACTGAATACAACAAGAACTAGTCAGTTTGGTCTATTTTTTTCTGGACTGAAAGATCTCCGTCAAAGTATATAAAATATGTATTTATCTATTACCTCAGCTATTTCACGATATAGATATTAGATATCCTTGCTAGGTTAATATTTTAAAAGTATTTTAGACAAATAAGTGTGTTACTCGTATTACTTAACTATTGCCTTCATATTACCTAGAACCTACTTTGAAACTATTACCTAGTTTCAAACTACCGTTTTTAGTTTATTGGTGTCAAAAGATTGAAATACAAGTTTAAGAACATTATGACTCTAATAAAAGCAAAACAATGAAGAACAATTTGGATGGCTGAATCAGCTTTTGCTAAATGACTTTACACCAAAAGCATTCAGTAACACACAGACAGGATTTTCATATATATAGTTCGGGACCATCCGACTATGGGCTCTTAAACATTATACAAACGGTTATTACTCAAATACTCAATTATCATCATCATCATCGGCCTATCGCAGTCACAGCTGGAGACAGCCTTCCCAGTTATGCGCTACCATTGGTCAACATCTACAACTTTTGCAAATAACCTTTCTCTTAAAATTCTTGATCGGTAGAATGCTGCTTTCCAAATCGGCGGTAATGAGACGATTGCGGGTTTTTTTAAAAAAACCTACAAGAACAAAGATTATTTTGACTATGCCTTTTGAATCGGCAATGGGTTGGCGATCGCATAGTACAAGCTAATCATGTAGTAGTGTGTATCTCTCCTGTTCCTGGGTGACTATGCTCACCGGTATACTCTGAAGGTTTCGATGGAAGTCCACACCTTGCTCTTACAGCCCATGTTCCTTTTGTTTGCACCTCCACATGGTCTTCCTGCCCGGACACACTTGCTTGTTGAACTTATGCGTGCCGATGACTAAGAGATGGCGCCATTCTGCTCGGTGAAGAAGGTAACTGTCAAGGAATTTTACGGCTTATCTTTCATTAGCTTTCTTGACGGTCAAGGACTACACTTCGGGCCACACTGGCCCTTTTTGGAGCTACATTAGCGTTTATTGGAAACGGAGAAGAAACGCTAAACCGGACAACGCGCCTTTGCATATTCAAAAACGCCAGGTGATTGGGGACTGTTAGTTTAGGTTAATAAGATGTTTTTCTTCTATCTAGCTAATACTTTATACTTACCTGAAGACTAGTGCGTTCTAGGCACAATGAAAGGGTGTCATATGAGGCGATGTATGGTTATAGAGCAGTCCATACAATTATACTCGTACATACAAGCATTAGTTAGAAAACCATAAACTATCTACTGCTACACGGGACAGCAGGATGGGTCATGTTTGAAATTTAGCCATCGAATTACAAGTACAAACAATATGTAACTTTCATATGTACCTACTTCGTATATTACAAAATGTAAACCTTTTTTACAATATACAACATATTTATGGACCGTAGCGGTCTAATCCAACATATTTCGATAATATATAATAATATTGAACAAAACATACAAACAGACATGTTCAATGAACACATATGTTGCACTGTGCGGGAATCGACCCCCAATCCTTGGCAGTCGGCTAATCTCAAGGCATATGGTTGGGCCGCTCTTACAACACACCACCACATCGTCCAAGGTTGAGCCCGGGCGAGACACTTCCTGTTCTTTCTGACACACCTCCATGACACCAGGCGTTCTTCGATTCCCGCTCCTATTGAACCTGTATCCGATGGGATTAGGGACCTTTACCCCACTGCGGCTCTCTAGAAATGTGACTGATATCGAAGAAAACAAGACCAAGCAGCGCGAGTTAGAGCTCCGTGTTGATGACCATCAGTTTTAGCCTCTTTATGAAAAAAGCGCTTTATCTGATCAAAGATTATTGAAGGACAACATCTTCTTAATCAAAGTGAACTTTTGATTAATTTAATTAACTATCCATCATTTTGATAGACAGATATTTAGAGAAAATGCAATGTATCATTAAAAATTTTATCGGGACACAACAAGATACATAATCAGCTAAATTGCAAGTGAGAACATAAAATATTAAACGAGTATTAGCGACTTAAATGCACTTTAACTAATTTATGTGCATGTATCCTACATGTAAAAGAATAAAAGAAAACGAAATGATTGGTAAACTTAAAATAAAATATAATAAAAATATAAAGAGCCAATACTATTTTTTTTTTAATTTATTTATTCATAATGGATTTGCGCTTGACTGCGATTCGCTGATGATAAGCGACATTTAATTAATATTATTACGGCCTAATTTTCACTTCACCATCCGTATTGATTAACATCACATTACGAAAAGTATCCCGTCCCGTTCCCGAATTTTGTATTGTTTCGCATTTTGCTTTTACACAAAATTCATTAATATCAAATTTAACAACTGATCAATCAAAGATAAGTATGTGTGCTGTGGACTTAACAGAGTCTTCTACGACTTTACAGAGTCTACAACCGCCTACTGCTGAATATGATGAAGTAAATCACTTATGAATGATTATGCTCTGTAATCCTGATGATCTGATTGTCGTACGTAATGGCGTGAGCCTTGCAGCCGCCGTTCCTCTTGATGCAGCGCCAGGTCACCTTCCTCTCGAGGGCCATAGCTTGCTGAAACCGGTGCCCTCCCACCATCAGTGCTTGGTTGCCGAAGCGACTCGTAAAGAACGTTGCCTCTACAACACACGTGACATAGCAGACGAATGAGCATAGGTAGCACAGTTAAAACTTTTAAGCGATAATAAATAAATGGCAACCGACTGGTGGCGGCATAACCAACACCGATGACGCGCAGCAGCGTTACCGGAGCGAGAAGCTACGCCCTGCGATCGCCAGCCGCCTGCCCAACGTAGCGATTATCCTCCAGATGTTTTCCTAAGTGGCGAACAACTGGAGAGGCCTATTATTGTCCAGCAGTGGACTGCAATAGGCTGATGATGATGATGGAATAAATAAATTTATATTAGAAACATCACATACATTGATCGATCCAAAGTAAGTAGCTTAAGCACTTGTGTTAATGGGTATCAAAACAACGAAGGTATCACAAATGTATACTTAAATACAAATTTATATTAACATCCAGACACGGAACGAACACAAATGTTATCACACGAATGTTTGTCCCGGTGGAGATCGAACCCATGACCCTTGGTCCAGAAGGCAGGAGCACTACTAAATGAGTTACCGAGCCCGCCGCGAGGTAGAGAGGTAGGTAGCAAAACTTCGATGGGCAGTTCAATTCGCTCGAATTGAACTGCCCATCCGGGGAAGGACCTCCACCTATAGAATACCGCAGCCAATGACCTCCGGGTCGTGTTTTCTACCGGCGAGTAGGTCTCCGGAGCTCGTAGGGTGAGTGCTGACTAGATCTGCAGCCGGGGGTTAGGGTCAGTTACTTCCCCCGTTAGTCACAGCGACTTGGATTTCTCTTTCGCTTTCCATCAGGCGTAGGGAAGCCATTATGTCATGCTACTATATCAAAAATCTGTATTGACTTCATACACTCAGGGGACACAAAAACACTTTAATATCTTTAAGGTTTTGCACAGAGATAGCATTAGCCAGTGTCACGTAAAAAAATCTATTTTAACTCATGCAATTCGACACTCCTTAACAATTTCATTCATTCAACTGAACATTTTGAACAAGAAAGCTTGATTTTAACAGTACATAAGTAGTTGTTTAATTAATATAAATAAAATTATACATAAACTAGCTATTTTTGTTGTAATCACTTGTGATTTGATGTGATGATTTTATGTAATGATTTTATCTAACTTAAACCTCTGTAAAAGACTATCACAAATGACTCCTTTACTCACATTCGATTTCCATCACAATGAAAAGACACGGAATCAGCAAAAAATATACGTATATTGTTTTATATTAAATTATTAATACCAATTTACAGTTCGGAAGAACTTATACTAGTATAAACGAAACATTTTCAATCTCCCACCTCTCTCAGCAAACGCTTTGAAACATTAGTATTTAGTAGACCAGTTACCAGTCAGTTTTAAGCATGGGTTTTATTGTAGGAAATAAATTATATTTATTTACTATTTTAATAAAATTGCTGGGTAGGGAGAGAACAATCTCTACGCCTGATCTTTCTCCGTTTGTGTCGTCACACCTATCGGGTTGTACGAATACACGGATGCATGATCTGGTCCTTCGAACCGATTTAGTGCATTTTGTTCACCGTGTAACAATCGTTATTCATACTTTGTGCACATCCGTTTTCACAAACGTCACTATGAGACGTGCGGTCGCACAGGTACCCAAAATCTTATTCATAGACAACGCACGCCAGCTGCCGGTCGCCATTATAAATTCCTTACTTCGCATAGTGTTGTTAGGTTTCATAGATAAGTATTTTTTGATTACGGGTGTTACACCTCATGATATGACTGTCGTTGAGCCCACTATATCCTCTTCGATGGTGACCGCAGTAGCCTTACACCCTATGGCTTTCCTTCCGCATCTCCAGAATATCTTCCGTTACTTTTCCTGTCTTTGTGGAACCGGCAGCCCCTAACTATAAGGAACTTGTGTTTCTTCGGCTTGGGCCAAAAATTTCGCCTTGAAACAAAACATTGAAATTAAAATTCACCATAATGTGATATTGAAAATTAAAATAAAAGTTGTAGAAAGTAAAACGAAGAGTTAGAAAGTTCATCGCGCATTCTTTTGAGATACTTATCGTAAAAATCTAAAAAAGATACAAGTTTGCAAAAAATTTAAAAATTATTTAAAATAATTATAATATCAATATAGACTTCCATAATAACAAACATACCTACTAAACTTATATTATAATATATTCCGCTCTTCAAAACATTTCACGTTTTAAGCAAACTTCTTTTGCTTTAACATTTAAGTCTTCTTCTTTACAAGGAAATACCAAATTGACACAATCCACCAACATTAATTTCAACAAATATACTGCTGAACCAATTTCGATCTTCCATACAAAGAATTCAAATGTAAAATTTGAACATTATGGCAGCTACCCAAATTAGCTCAATTTAAAACTTTCCAACCACTTTGGGATTGTGTCAAGTTGAAATATTGCCAACAAGTCATATTAAGCTCAGTTTCCAAACAAAATAAAAACATAATCAACGATATTAAATTCGTAACTCACAAATTACATTGCTCGCATACATATAAGTATAACGTACTTAACAAATATTTAGGCTGTGAGAGCCTGGGAACTTCAATGGTTCATGAACGATCCTTAGGTACGTACTATTTCTATATGAATAACAAGTAATTCAAGTAGAATTAATGTTATTAATTCATTTATTAGTAGATGCTAGGGAAAATCAGCAATATGTATAGATAGTAAAATTTGTATATCCTATTGATATGAACATTGTTTTCTTAAGGAATGCGCAGATCGAAAGCGAAAGGGAGGCCCTAGTCGCTACGGTAATCGATAAGTAACTAAATCAATCTTGTCAGTTGCCACCGCCATGCTGGCCTTTAGGATACCTATAGGTTTTACGTCTAATCCCAAAACGCGACCAAAATCACTTCACGACACTCAAAGCGCATATCTTGTTACTTTTTTATTATTCTATGCCAGTTGTATGAATCCTTCTTAGTCAAACTGCATTAAACCGCTTCTTAGTAAGTCTATGACAATTACCTAAAGATAATTTCACACCATAAAGTGTCGCAATGGACGGCACATTGAATTTTGGTTCTAAGATTCTCAAAACGGATCAAGGCTTGAAGAATTTCCTAGGGTCCTAATTTTATGTCCATCAAAAAATTTAACACACAGGCAATAGCGTATTTTACTGTACGTGCTAGGTATGTCTGTCAGTTTCTTAGTTACTAATTCCAGACAATAAATTACTACTATACCTAGTTTAAAACCAGGTCACTTGTATGGTGTGCAGTAAAGAATATATCTATCTATCCAGCCTGTGTTATCTACTTAAGAACAATTATTACGTAGAGGTTTGATTTATCTATCCATATATTTATCTAGACAGGTTCAAAATATATTTTAGCATAAAGAGTCAAAATGATCTGAAGAACACTAGTCAAATTTTGCAAGCATTTTCTATTGGCAATTTTACTTAGCTATTTAAGAGAAGATGGATGTCTATCGAAAACCAGAGACGACAAACATTTTGAACAGAGGCTCAGATCCCTTGCAAAACGTAATTCACTACGTTAAACATTCACAAAGGTCACTCTCATACACAAAAGGCACACTCTTCCTGCTTGTATCTTCGACCTAAGATATATAACTTATATAATAATCCAGATTGAATATATTTTAAGTATTCCATGCATAAATTAATTTTGTCCCTGGAATTTCCTTATCAACACATTTGCTTTTTTTTTTCAATCGGATTTCTATCTAAAACTCAGAGACAGCAAACATTTTCACAGAAGCTAAAATCAATTACTATACATTGTCTTGTGCTAAATATGCGCATGTGAATAACTCCTTCTGACTAGTTCTTCGCCAACAGTGACAGCCGAGGCTCTGCAGCCGTAGTTCCTCTTCACGCACCTCCAGAAAACCTTCCCACTTCTCTCGCGATCCCGGTTGAACCTCTGGCCGTCAATTATTAATACCGGGTTTCCTCTCGTGGATAGCTCAAATTTGTAATCCGCTGAAATTATACCGTAAGTATTAGGGAACAATTAGATACTTCCATCAATTAAAATAAATCTTAGCGCGATAAAAAAATTGTTTCATTTGGACGAATAATAATGTGCCTCGCAAGACCTATACTACCAGACACAATAGTTTATCCATAGAATTTCGGGATATGAGGTCTTAAGACCTTAAAACTGTTATTAAAAATCGGTAGAGTCTAATGCCTATTTAAAGGTAATTTTATTGTATTACATTGAATTTATAAATAAATATGAACAAATTTCCAAAAAAACAAATCCATACTTTTTACAAAACAAAAAAAAATCCGAATGAAAATTTAGTTGACTTTTCCAGGACAACGTGTGAGTCAAACGTTTTCTTTTTCAAAAATACCTCTCTTAAGTCTAGTTTGCTAATTTATATAGTAGCATTCAATGGATAAAAATATATTAATTTTAAATCAAATTATCGTTTTCGAAAAACAGTTTTAATAGCCGACATGACCTTAAACAAATTTACTAATTAATTGAAGTGAAATTGCACTGTTGGTAAAATATTACAAGGCCCTTATCTATACAAAATAGAACAAGTCGTTTTTAAGTGTCACAAAAAGGGTTGCAACACCATATAAATAGAAGAAATAAGAGTTTAAAAAGTTGTAAAAATATTTAATATCTAAAAAGCTTCCAAACACATTCTATGTTGAAAATGTAAAAAAAAGATGAAAATGAAAAAAAAAACAACTTTTAATTATTTTTTTTTAAATGACAAGTCATTGGGAGAGGCCTATGACCAGCAGTAGACGTTTGCAGGATGATGAATGGTGATGATCATTTTTTCGAAGCCCCAACCGCGACCGTTTTAATGATTGTGACAACTGCTAACTTTGACGATATTGCTGTTGAATGTAACCACGACGACCTTGCACCCCATTTTCCTCTGAGAGCACCTCCAAATGGTCTTGCAGCCGCCCATACTTTTGTAATTGTCCATGTGAAATCTGTAATTGCCGATCACCATCAACGGATGACCCCGACCCGTTTGAGTGTACAGAACACCTGAAATTTTGTAAGCAGATATAGCACATTGAACTATTTTAGAAGAATAGTTAAAAAATGTTGTGATTATGAAAATGGCATACATGTAACTTATTACCAAAGCACCAATATTGTTCACACATAGTCTCACATAATGTGAAGTGGTGACATCTGGCTATAATATTGGAGCTCATTAAGTAACTATCTTGGTCTCGTCTCTAAGTACAAGTTTAAAACGGAACGTTTTCATCAAATATGTTGATTGGCTATAATATTGGAGCTCATTAAGGAACTAAGTATCTTGGTCTCATCTCTAAGTACAGCTTTAAAACGGCACCTTTTTTCCATCAAATATGTTGATGTTTCAAAGTAAACAGAAGAGGAAGATGACTGATATCAAAAATAATGTTAGGCCGTCCTTAAAATACTGCTCAGAACAAAATTAAGATCAAGATTTAACGCCAACTCGATACGAAGAATAGTCGCAATTGAACTTCTGTGCATTGCGACAGATTTGTGCGACCGTGTAAGTGAGACATATACTTTCATACACTGTCTATTATGGCACCCGCGCGTTAGACGCACTACACAGATTGGCCGCAGTGCAGAGAATCATCTGCCTTTAGAATAATTCAAAAAATTACAAAAAAAAAATAATAAGAAATTGTTACTATGTACTTTAGAGTAACATCTGTGTTGGCCGTACTATGAGACTGTTAGAATATCTGGTCTTCCTTCTGAAACTTACTAGAAACTATTTGTTAAGCACTAAGTGTTATCTACTTGAAGAAAAGCTTTTATTTTTTGTGGGTATGATCTTTATTGTTAGATTAGATAGTGAATGACAATTCATGCATTGTTACTTAATGAGTATACATGTATGAGTATATATGGCATTAGTATATGGAAATAGATAAATGCGTTAGTCATTATGTACACACGGCCACTCAACCTTTCTAGATAATTAACAAACAATCATCATCATAAATCAAGTTCGATAATGGATTCTATGTATTAGACATATCGTTAAAAAATTTTGGATTTTATGCATTTAACACATAATGCATATAAGAAATATTCTGCCAAAACGGAGATAGGTTGATATGTGGCCGTATGTATATCAGTCAGACTTGATTTGATACCAGGCGAGAGGTGGCCAATTTGAGAGAAACTAAACATCTACTACTTTACGGTTGAAATCAACCACGGGGATTTATTTATCAATTAAGTATACTTCTTGAATTTAAAATGAATCATTACTACGAGTACCTATTAGGTATATTCAACTCTTGGAGTTGACAAAGTTTTTAGATAGACGTAGTTAAGGACGCCTTGCAACCTATTGGGCTGAGATCTTAGAAAAACTGCTGGCATTGGTTGTGTGGGGGAAGCCGGGGATAGAGAAATATGGTGCGAATTAAAGGCCGAACGGCGGAGGTGGACGGACTGTTGATTGATTGATTGACATTCAAGTTTTTGTTTTGCCAAAAACGATTTTGCTAATAGCCGCGATCGAACGGTTGGTCACCCCTAATGTACTGGTATCTGGTTTATATGGTACTAGCTGTGCTCGCGACTTCGTCCGCGTGGAATAGTTAGTTTTTCCCCGTTTTTTTTTACATTTTTCATTATTTCTTCGCTCCTAATAGTTGCAGCGTGATGTTATATAGCCTAAAGCCTTCCTCGATGAATGGTCTATTCAACACAAAAATAATTTTTCAATTCAGACCAGTAGTTCCTGAGATTAGCGCGTTCAAACAAACAAACAAACTCTTCAGCTTTATAATATTAGTTAAGATTAAGTAATTAATTACTATTTTATAAATTAAGTGACACGTGATTCTTTACGAGTAAGTGTGTCATCGGCATCGTGTGTCATCGGACAAGATTAAATATACATATAAGGTCTGATTTTTCAATAGTCGGATAATTTTTATCAGTCCGATAAGAGGTAACTACGACAGGACGTCATCTAGTAGAATTTCTTGATTAATTAATCATGACTTTTGTCATCAGGCGTATTACCATCTTCAGTTAAACTTTATCAAGCAATTGAAATATCACGCCTAAATGGGATTTGTTACCATATCTAGGCAGATATAGGTATACGAGTAATTAGCAAATATGGAGTACATATAAGATATTTTAAAATGAAACGCTTAGAATTATTAGGTTATACCTAATGTTGGTTAACTCAACATTACACACAGCGTGGGTTACGCATAATACTCATATAATAAATCGGAAGAAAACATGAAAACTCTGTCTTTGTTTATTATCCCATGTATTGGTTTATAGGAACACTAAAGTTAAGATATTTTTATGTAAGGTTTTATATTTTTTATAATATTTTTTTTAGATTTTTTATATTTTAATATTTTATTTTTCTAAATGTACTAAAAATAGTACAAACTTACGTTAAGGGTAAGACTAGCTTCAACCTTTGGTTAACAATCTTAAGTTTTATATAAAAGAACAGAAGCTCATCATCATTATGCTAAATTGGAAAGATCGAAACCTTCTGCTCAAACAAAATGTGTAACGTATACATACCCGATTAAAAGGTCGGACTTTTATAAAATTGTCAGATTCAAAATGTGTTGCATGTTTTCATGCATCCATCGATGCATATTTTCAAACACATACGATGCAAATATACATAGAAACTTTGGGAATGCATAAATATCAAGTGATACGAGAAATATTAATAAATTATGTCTACACCGTACCCTGCACTTAAACATTGTATTTAGTTTATTTAATGCTTGGTACATTATGAACAGAGTTCATCCAGATATGTTAATAGTAGTCAATTTTAAATTGAATATTCAGGAGACTAAGTCTAAGATCTTAGTTAATTTCAATATTAGAAATATAAATAGACATTTACGATTACAATAAGAGTATAAAAATGGAAGATCTTATTAATTACGAGTACATGATCTTCTAAACTAGGATTACACAGTAAGGGATCTGATATTATGTCATCCCCTCTCACTGTGTGAGTGCAGCAGATTAAATAAGCCGTTATAAAATATGTGTTGTACTCCCTGAGTCGTCTAAGTCGTACATGCTGGTATAGCTATACTGTAAGGGTACGTATTTTTATTTAATTGTACTTCGATATATGAACGAAGTACAATTTTTGAATAAATTTGTACCACAACGAAATCAAGAAAATCCACTGCGGTCATACTAAAATACTACTTATGCTACTTTCTGAGAAACCTATAAGATATACGTATGATATATATTAAAAATATATTATATTCTGTTTAAGAATACACAGAATATTAATTGGCACGTAAAATTGCATCTCTTCAAGAGTAATGTATAATTAAAATCACCCGTACATTTTCCACCAGCGTATAAAGTTTTTACAACTTATTAAGTAGGCCATAATATCTATCTTTGTTTTTGTAAAAAAAAAACAATAAAAATAGTGAAAGCTTATAGCAAATTTGTTTTTAAAATTTACCCCGTATTTTTTACGTTTAGTCTATTCTATAATATATGTAAAACATTGTCGAATAGGTCAAACCTTCCTAAAATTTTCATAAGCGCATACATTAAATCACATATTTTTTCTTAAGTCCTAATATGACATCCTAGGCGGCCTTATCATCATTCACCCATATTTGGTGATACATTCTTATTGTCTAGGAATAAATAAACCGCAGCCCAGGCAAAAACGGTTATGCTTACTCTAAAGCTTACATAATTTATGGTGTCAAAAACAATACACAAAGTAGTGTTTTTGTGCAGTTGAAACCAAAAAACTAAATGTATAATTTAGAAGTTACCAACATAATTCAAATTTGTTGTTTAAACAACTGTTTGGTTTTAATTGTATAAAATAGAGATGATTGAGATATTCCTAATTATAAACTAAGCATAATAGACTTTTGTTGTACAATTTAGGCGGTCTTACAATTTCTTTGAAGCAACTTGTGAGTTAAGAATAGTTCAATAGAAGAAGTGAGGTGGTTCAACTGATTCAAAATTGGTCATATTATTATAATTCAATAAAATGTATAACTTAAATTGAAACAAAAAGTATTATTAGAATATAAGCAGTTTACGCCTAAAATAAATTTGTATTCAAGATAGGTATTGCATATAATAAATACAAATAAAGCAAATAAAAATTATATAATATAAACATAATATAAAACACAAATATACTAAATGGAATCGATATAGGTACAGTGTCCAAAACAAAGTGCGATTTGGAAGGAACTGAGAATTGAATGGAGTAGAATAAGACTCAATGTTCCAAAAAGTGTTATTTTAAACGAAAGCTCAAAATAGGCAAGGATTTGGACTGAAAATTGTTGAATAATAACTCTACCCAAACAAACTGCAAAAAAAATAATGACTGGCTTAAAAGGGCACGCTCCCAGAGCCGTAAAACCCAATATTAAAAAAAATCTGATAAAGGTTGTGTCTAACGACAACTTAATCCATATCAGGTGGCGAAACGACAGTCTCGCTCACTTCTCCACTTTGAATCCGGGCCCGACGCTTGCTCTCCCTCCTACGAGCGGTAGCCTGCCTCCACCTAAACCTCTGATCCTCCCTCTCAGCCGCACTCATCTCTACAATGCTGCGTACCGATCTCTTCTTCTTTCGTTGCAAATATTTCTCTCTGCTCTTCATTACCATCAAAGCGTGCAGTTCAGGATCACTCTTAAAACGCTCATAACGCAACCTCTCCTTCACTCTTTTTTCGAGTAAAATCTCCTCTTGCGTTTTGTTCTTCTTCACTTGCCATTGTCCTAAAAAAACATATGATTAGTACCTGTTCGTTTCTTTATAGTGTCACTCTAAATAAGCCAGTCTACACTATCTATACTTTTCTACTTCTACTGTCATCATCATCCTAGCCTTTTTCCCGATTGTCTCAGGGTCGGCTTCCTAAACTGAGAGATTTGGCGAGGGCTAAGCTTTTACACAGAGAGACTGCTACTGTACTACTAGATAATATAAAATTTCTACTTGACTATTTAAGGGACAAACACTTATATTTTTTGCTAAAGCAGTTCTCCTCATTGGCAGAACATGTTGCAATGTTTCACAAAATTACTTATAAATAATTCATCGCTTATTCAAAATTATGTAAGAGTCTGTCTGTGATGTATCTGTAAAGAATACTTTCCAAAATAATAATGCATATACACGTAAATTTATTTTAAAAAGTAAACTTTGCAAATTAAAATTGCGTCCGGTTTCGGCCCATCTGATGTAAATGGTATCCGCTCATATGGCGCTCATAGACTTAGCAATGCCGAAGGCACAGCCAAGTCGCTGCCTACCATGAAGTAGAAACTCTCCTTAAATCAAGTTTAAAGAGACTTTTGAATGAAAACATCTCGACAGAGAACAGATAAATTTATATTGCGTACCATCATAGTGACATTAGGCTGTTATCTAAAACATTTTGAATCATAACTATTACGAGTAGAACACAGATTACATATCTCTACACTTTAGTGAACGAAAAAAGTAGCCTTTAGACACCGCAACACCAGGTGCGTTGCAAGCCTTTGATGAAGTTGTTTGTAGTCACGTTTTTGGAGCTTTTGGGGGTACTAAAGTTGCTCATTATTATAGCCAATTGTGACTACTGTATTTACTAACTAGCTGCTGCCCGCGGCTCTGCCCCACGTGAATATTCGTATAAAACATAGCCCATGTGTGACTACTGTATATACTAACTAGCTGCTGCCCGCGGCTCTGCCCGCGTGAATATTCGTATAAAACATTCGCCCATGTGCTAATCCAATGTTTATGCTATATTAGTGTGAAGTATCATTAAAATCCGTTAAGTAATTTTTGCGTGAAAGAGCAACAAACATCCATCCATCTTCCCATTAGAACTTTCTTCAAACTTTCGCATTTATAATATTAGTAGGAAAGTAAGAATAGGATAGAAGATAACTGTGAGTTTAACTATGACTGTGATTAGAGTTTATCTTGACTATTACATCATCTATAGTGAGGACGTTAGCTTTACACTTCTCTATAGAATTTCTTTTGCGACAACGCCACTCAGTCTTGGGTCCTCTCTGCCTCTCCTGAGCGAAAGTGTGCGTCCCAATGATCAGCTTGCGTTTCCCGCGGGAGGAATGGGTGAAAAATGGCATATCTAAAAATAAAGAATATCACAGATTATATGACAGCGACTTGTCAGGTGTCCCGTCGTTGCGATAACGTAACAAATATTATATGTGACATAAATGTCATTTAATGTGACATCTGACATTACTGTCCTTTTTTAACCGATTGATGTATGAACTGTAGACATATCTGAAAAAAAAAATAAAGTGAAACACACAGAAATATGATATAGTAAAGCAACCGCGTTCTATTTTCATACAATCAGCGTTCAAAATCTGATTTTGATGCAACGACGTTCACCTTAAAACGAGCGCCGTGGTTTTCGGGACCGCGGGTGGTTTGAGAAACGCACCCTAACCGTTGCTCATTGGAATTAGTTTCTATGAAAAATAAAGCACTTTTTTTAACTAAATATATTTATGCATCCATTTCAATTGTGATGCCTTGAGAAGAAATTATTTAAAGGAATTTCATATAAGAAAGTTGTATAAAATCTAAAAATGACTATGTTGAGAATTGATTCTGACAATGACGTCATCGATGGTGAGGACGTTGGCTTTGCACTTCTCCATGGTGGTCCTCTTGCGACACCGCCACTCAGCCTTCGGGCCTGTCTGTCGTTCCCTCACGAACGTCTGCGACCCGATAATGAGCAAGCGTTTCCCTCTTGTCGTTTCGGAGAAAAAAGGCTGAACTGGAAAAGTCGTAGAAATTATTACACTTCGTCTTTTTTTATATGTTAGTAAGAGAAATTGGCGTTAAATAAAGTAACTATCGAGTCTCTTCTGAGTTGTCTATATAAATAAGGATACGTTATATTATGATTTAATACATTTTTAGAGGGGTTCTTTGTGAAATATTATGCAGAATGGCGCGATGGCGGTGGCAACTGACGAGAAATGTGAATATCTTCACATCACTACAACGCTTTTATATCCTTTTCATGATCTCAAAACCGCGTCAAGTAGTTACTATGCTATACCATAAATAATAAAACAACGACAACTGGGCTACTACCAACAGTTACCCTACAGTTAGCCTAATTGTACTGCAAATATTAAAATGATTGTTTGTCGACCTCATCAAACTAAGAATTAATGTATGGTCACTTTCCTTCTCTATTCGACCTACCTTTAAATAAAGATTAAAATCTTGTGTTATCTACACTAATATTATAAAGAGGAAAACTTTGTTTGTTTGGTTGTAATGAATAGGCTCAAAAACTACTGGACCGTTTTTAAAAATTCTTTCACCATTCGAAAGCTACATTATCCACGTATAGTAACATAGGCACAATTTTATTTTGGAAAAAAAAACTTTACGCGGACGAAGTCGCGGGCGGAAAGCTAGTATAATGATATAGTACAATGATACTCTTATTATATTTTACAACCGTGATAGAAAATCGAACGTTTTATGCAGATTAGACACATAGCTTATGTCATCTTTCTAGAATCACAACCAGATCATCATAGTAATAAAAAAATACAAATAAGAACACATTTCTATAATAGCACAAACAAACGTGTATTAGATCGATATCACTTAGTGCTACTAAACTATTTTTAAGTACATATTACTACAAAAAATCATTCAAAAACATAATAGCTTGTCTTTTTACACCGGAAGCACGTGACGGAGCATCGTGCAGAGGGAGAACGGCTTAAGTACTGTGTCTACTGTATGTTCATCATCATCATCATTTCAGCAGTTCACTGCTGGACATAGGCCTCTCTAGTTGTTCGCCACTATGGGCAAGCACCTGGAGGCTTTACCCATAATCGCCACGCTGGGCAGGCAGGTTGGCAATAGGCCTGATTCGGTAAAAGTGTTGTTAGTTCGTCTTTTAGATTGTTCAAAAATAAAAGACACGTATTTTTTCATTTGTAAATTAGACCAAAGATGACAAAGATATACCCCGTTAAAATTACGCGTGACATCACAGAGTGGGAGTTTTTTGACGTCTTTGACGCCACTGAGTGACGTCAAAGACCCCACTCTTCTTACATTTTGATGAATTGTATCTTTGTTATTTTTTGTTTCAATGAAAAAACGAAAAATACGTGTCGAATATATTTTTATAATCTAAAATACGGACTAAATAAAATGTAATTATGTTGACCCTGGAAACATCCCTATTGCAGGGCGTAGCTCCTTGCTCTGATCACGCTGCTGCCCGTCATCGGCCTGTGTGTGGGTTCATATCTGACGTTTATACAACTTTTAAACTCTTCTAGATTATATATGACGACCGTTTTGTCACGCTCACTTTGACTTAACAATAATATATTTATTGTTATATATATATTTTAACACTTCGTAGCTGCAAATGACTAGCTGCATTTTATTTTATCTAATCACATAGTTATCTTATATTAACTTAGTTCATTCGTTAAATGCATGAATATACTTTGTTTTATTTTTATAAGGAACCCTGTACAACACATTTCATGATTAGGTAGGTATATGTGATAATTTTATACAATTGCAAGTAACTTTGTACACATTTAACACACACTACATCTTAATTATAATATCATACAATCTTTTTTTATAATTGCATTAATGGAATGTTACATTGAGTTAGTATTTATAATTCTGTATCTGTTAAGTCATTGAAATAACTTAAATATTTTATAAGCCTTTTTCCTAACTATGTAATACGAAATCGATACTGTTAATATTATAACAAATGCATATTGAGCTTTATAAATAACAGAATTTAAAAAATAAAAATAATTAGTTAACTTTTCCGCATATCTACTTAGGCATACGCCGCACTAGGGCTAAACTTTTACGATTTTAAACGCCAGACTTTTTGAGTAAAATAAACTAATGGAAGCGGCCGCATTGACGGTGTTTTTCGCGACTGATTTTAAAACCGCGCTTTACTGAATGCCTAGCGGGAACAAACTGCGCACAAATTTGTAGTACATGGAACTTAATATATTTGCGGTTTTAAACCGTAGTGTGGGCATCTTGAACGGTTTTGCGGTTTACAGCTTGCGGGAAAAAAATCATCATCATCATCATAAAATATACCTATCATATATCTTGTTTGATAAATAAACAAAACTTTAACATAATAGCTTCAGTATAATAGATTTGCCCCTCTTTCATAATAGATTTATCTCTGTTAAACTTGTAATTTGAGGAACTTATCTGTATTTCTCTACTGTTTTAGTAGAAGCTGGTCCAAAAATTTCGCGAATTTATCAATATAATGAATATGACGACAATGTCAATGACACACAAAACAATACATCAGTTAAATGATGATCACTTGTTGATTTTGTGACATAGCTGCTCTCAGATCTATATTCCTGTTGGAAACTACTTGGATTGCGTTCGACAAACACGATGTTTTCATTTCCTACGTCCACAGTAGCTAAATGAGTCAACAGGTAATGGAAAATAGTTTACTGTATTTACTAATTTACCGTAAAATAGATAAAAAAATATACTACGAACAGTGAAAACAAAATCAAAATTGGTTGAAAAAGGGGCGAGATACAGTCGTTGAAAGTAAATATATCTCTCTCACGAAAGCAGACTTTTCTATGGAGTTTGTATGGCGCGCACGGTACGTGACGTCATCCGCCAAAACGGATCTCTCTGTTTAAGCAATAACTTTAACGCTTTATAACTCGTTTAATAAAAAAAATAGATCTAGATGTATCTAGAAGAAAAAAGATCTCAATAAATCCATATAAAAAGTCATGCATTTTCCCTATTCAATGGTTATGAGTCTGCCGAATCCTGATGATGACATTGTCAATGGTCATGACGAAAGCCTGGCAGCCCGTGGTCTTCTTGATGCAGCGCCACCTCACCTTGAAGCCCTCGTTCTGGTGGACGGTGTACCTGCTGGTACCGATGTCTAGGCAACGTTTACCCGAGGAAGTATAGCCGAAAAACGCTGAAATAAAGTATTCAATTAGTTTTACTGTGGTGTAGTTCAGGATTATGGGTATATCCTCCAGAAGCTTGCCCTAGGTGGCGAACAACTGGAAAGGCCTATGTCCAGCAGTGGACTGCAATAGGCTGATGATGATGATGTAGGTCTGGCGTTGCTAAAATACCACAGGCCGATGACGGACAGTAGCGTCACAGGAGTGAAGAGCTACGCGCTGCGATCGCCAACACGCCTACGCAACGTGGCGATTATGGGTTGGGCTCCAGGTGTTTGCCCATGGTGGTGACATCTAGAGATGCTATGTCCAGCAGTGGACTGCGACAGGCTGACTGATGTGATGATGATGAAGGTCAGGATTCAGGAAAAGAATATCCCTACAGATATCTTTCTTTTCAGGTATCGCTAGATAGACCTGGTGATAATGGATCTCAATCACCTTCTCCACGGCCAGACTGGTGATAGGTGGCTAATGACAGACCAGACTGGCGAAATCTCATTTCGGAGGCCAAGATCCACTTTGGGTCGCTAAGCCAGCAGTGGTACGTATATCTTTTGAGCTAAAATTCGAATACAATGCTGTATCCTAAGCTATGACTTCTCTTCATGTTGCTTGTCTATTTTACTGACATTAATTAAATATCATATAACAGTTGGTTAAATAGTAAAAAAGGTAAGAATTTCAAAGAGCGATACTAGCGCAGAATGAATGGTCTTAGAGAAGATAGCAAAAGTTAAAATAAGAACTGACTCTATAATTAAAATCAGCTACTTTATTAATAATAATGAACACCTTTTTATGTATGTGCCAAAGAAATGTTATTATATTCTATTTTCTTTTCTGGCAACCTATTTTTAGCTGTTAATAAAATCTGCTGCAAATTTAAAAATGTCATTGAAAAACTTTTACCCTGCCTTGTTTGCAGTCTAAAAATCAGCACACATGCCTAACCTACCTATAAAACACTATAAAACTTAAATAATCTTAACAACATAACCAACAAACTTTTCAATTACACAACAATTTACATAATGCAATGATTTTCATAAACAATAAATTTGTTTTTCTATTGTTTGCTAAAGAACCTGTTTTTGCGTTAACATAATATTAAAATACATTTAATGCTTCTGATAGAAAAACTTTATTAGGAAACAATTTTCAGTGGCATAATGCACAAATTCTGCAGTTTCATGAAATATGATTGTTTTCAATGTATGTATAAACAAACTGTTTAAGTGCACGTCAAGTCATGTCATATTGTCCATAGTACAAGCTTCGGCTTAGTTTGGGGCTAGGTGACGCTGTGTGGCCCAGCGTGGCATGTCTTGGGTTATTTTATTTTATTTATTTGTTCTAAGTAATGCAATCATGCTCATGAGTCCCGTTGACCCTCATAATCATGTTATTCACCGTGAGGACCGTCTTCTTGCACCCGTGGCTCCTCTTGGAGCAGACCCAGTGGGCCCTCGTGCCGTACGCCCAGGTCTTATTCCTCACGTACACGTTACCTTCGAAGAACAGCTTTTTACCCCCACGAGAGGTCGGGATCATCACCGCGTCTGTAATACGCAATTTATGTAATCTAACCTCTTGATAAAGCTGTAAACTGTAGTCAAAGACGTAATCATCATAATCAGAAGCCTGTAAATGTCTACTGCTGAAGATAGGCCAATGACAATTGCCATTTGGAGGGATTTGCCTTTTTCATCACCCTTGGCAGGCGGGTTGGACCGCAGTAGGTTCTATTTGTACCCAGGTAGACTCTGCTGCCCGTTTCCTGATATTCCCTTAGTGGTCTTCTACGTCACCTATGAGATGTGAGAAGTGGTCCTATTCTAAATCCGGAATTGTCTACTTATAGGAACCATCAGTAGACCACCGGTTAGGAATCACAGTATCTAGTCTAGACAGACTTCAGAAGCTTTCCTTTTTAGAACTGACAAGACCACGTCGAAGTCTACATTAGGGTCTTAGGGATACAACTACAAATATTAAAATTAAAACGACGAGTAAGGTACGTCAAAAGAACATATGTAATAGTCATCGAATCTTTTTCACTTAAACGCAATTATTTTGCAAAAAATAAATATCATTCTAATAGAAATACATCAATTTTATCATGACGTATTTTATAAATTAGCTTTTTTTACATACATTTATTAACTTTTGCCGACTTTAATAATGAACACCATTTACTACCAATCATTATAGAATAAACTACATATATTATTTACAGGCTAACACAAGTAAGTTCAAATTATTGTAAATAAATAGACACATGTACTATTTTTCCCAAAAATCGTACAAAAATAAATGCATTGCAGTCTAATAGAAATTAATGTCTTTGGGTCTTTTAATAATGACATCGCTTAACTTAAACACCTAATTATTATTTTGGTTTTTGGATGATATTTTTCCATAAATGTATTTAAAATAAACATCTATTTACAACAACATTTTTTATCTAAACCGTTATTCACAAAGGTACACCAACCATAGCGTTTAAAAAAACCGCATTACTTATAATCGGATCATCCGTTTGGGAGATATGATCCCACATACATTTTGATGATCCTTAGTTATTTTATACACACACAGACACGTTAAACTTATAACACCCCGTCGTTTTTGCGTCGGGGGTTAAAAACTAAGATTTCCCTTGTATGTAGGTACTGAAAGTTAGCACTAACACTTCAATAAACCCCAAAAATGCTATTAACTCGATAAACTTTGGATGAGCAGATACTATATCTGATTCCCAATGTGGAGTAGCAATTTCTTCATTGTAATGACTAAATCTGCTGTTTCTTAGAGTATTTACATTTTATGTTTGGAGCTCAAGATACAACCAGCTTGTACAATTTTCTTTATAACTATTCATCATTTTGTTTTGAAAAAGTCCCGTCTGAAGGTCACCTGATGGTAAGGGATCACTTCAGCCCATAGACACCGCAACACTAGGAGAGACACAGAGAAATTTGCAGCCTCTCTTCTTGAAGGTCTTTCATCATCATCATCATTAGTAGCCTGCGCCAGTCCACTGCTGGACGTAGGCCTCTCCCAAATTGCGCCATTAAAAGCCTTTAAGTCTCCATTCATAAAAATTGCAGTTGGAATCCGATGATTTTATTGATGATTATGGCAGTTCCGTATCTCGACGACCTCTTCTTTGACAGTGACCAACTGTGCATTGCACATCCACCTTCGTCTCTTGACACATCGCCACGTGATGCGAATCCCGTTCCGATCCGTCCTCTTGTTGTACCGGTGCCCGCCCAACTCTATCACCGGTTTTCCGAATATAGATTTTGTGAATATCGGTTTCAGTTCTGGAAAAAATGATTTGTGTATAAAAGTTCGTGGTTAAGGATATCATGGATATTTTTTTTTGTATTAGACATGATAAAAAGTTAAAGGGTTACTATTGACTGAATTGAATGTTTTTTGTTCAAAAAATTAAAATAATAGTCAAAATTACGCTTTAATCATAAAATCACAGATTGGAATAGTTTAGCTTAAGTGAATCTAATTCAGAATAGAGCATTTCTAGTTACAAACACTTAATATAATCATCCTTAGTATTAAATAAGTTTTACACTGAAATGTCATAATATTAATGTCGTAACATAAACTATGTATGTAGTGTCATGTATAAATCAAGTGCAATCACATCAACATTTATTCATAATTAGGTAGGTACCTACAGTAATCATCACTAATGAAAAAATACAAATCTTGGGCTCTAGTTTGGTGCAATCTTTTCATTTTCGTCACCTTGGTCCGTTGATTCTTCGAGATAGTCAGACTCCGTGAAAATTTGTTTATTAAACGGGTAAATGCCAGTAATACTAAAACCTTTCGCTGCAATATCATCAGTCTGACATTTTCGAAAGGCCCTGCCAAATAACTCAGAAATGTCGTAGGCAGTAAGCGGTCTGTTGTTTTCGTGCATCCACATTCGAATTTCTTCACTGTAGTAACTTTTCAGTGGGCCCATTAATGCTTTATCAATGGGCTGAATCTTATGTGTACAATGTGGGGGTAGCGAAATCAAAGTCACATGATTTTCTCTAGCTTTATCTAGAAACTCGATATTCTTTGTGTGGCTAAAGTGGCCGTTGAATAAAAGAAGAACAGGCGAGGCTTCGGATGGTTTTACATAATCGATGAAATGTTGGAACCACTGCGTGAATAAGTTGGTCTGTATCCATCCAGAAGGATGTGCTCGGCCAATAGAACCTGCAGGAGCGCCTATCATTAAAATTTTGTTCATACTTTTACGTGGAAAAATTATCATTGGCGGTACAAATATGCCAGCTGGACTCATACAGTTAACCACCGTTATCAAAGACCTCCTTTCAGAAGACGACAAAGCTCCAATTTGTCTTTTTCCTCGGCGACCGATTACTGTTGGGTATTTGCTATGTTCAATAGACAGGCCCATTTCATCGACACTAAAAATTCGATCAGCCGTGAACCTTCTTTCTTCATAAACTTTCTCAAGATTTGTATAAAACTCGTCCATTCTTGCCTTTGTGGACTCGTTGGCTCTAATCATATCTGTTCCTATGGGCTTTCGTATTGATAAGACTTGCTTGTGCCTTGCAAGAAATCCCCTAAGCCAAGTTTTGCCAGCTCTTTCATCATTAAATGGATTGGCCACATTAGTTTTAACTGCAAGTTGATATGCTAACCTTCTTATATCCATATGAGTCAGCCCATATAATTTTTGATCCAGAACAAGAGCATATTTCACCAGCATATCTTCAAAAACTTTATCAAATACTGGCCTACGACCTAACTTTTTGGTCAGAGTCTCTTCCAATAAACTATCTTTTTCGTTAGCAAGTCGATATAAGGTAGTTCTGGGCACATTATAAATCTTTGCTGCCTTTAAATAACCCATTTTCTTATCTTGAACAGCTAATACTGCCGCAGCCATATTGTTTTGACTCCATGTTTTACGCTTTTTATTGTTGACACCAGGTGAAGACATTTCTAAAACAAATTGAAAAATATTTAATAGATACCACGACAGTGTACAAAATTGATTATGTTTTATTAGAAGTATAAGGAATACTAACGTGCATAGGATTAACATGGAATATTCCGAATTAAGTCTTATCGTCTTTCAGATTAGTACCTTAACCATTTTGGATTAAAATAATAAATATATAATGCATAAAATGTTCTTACAAGCACTGCTTTCAACAAGTGATGCTAGTAGCTAAACTGTAGAAATCCCAAATATAATGTTATGAGTTACTGATAGACCTTTTGGCAATTTTACACTTACATAATATTTGTCACGACACTGCCTTCATATGCCGTCACTTTGATGGTGAGTGGCCCTAGCATGTCTTTGTTATAGGAATCTCACAGAGTAGGTAGTTAATATATTTCAAAGTTGTTTATTATATTAATATATATAGGATAATTGCTAACAAAGTACAAAGTACCTTATAAAATATGAGAAAAACCTACTAAGTAAAATATTTGTGCCGTCAAATTGACGGCGCTGGTAATTGGTAATTTTTCCATAATTGGTTATTATGGAGGACACTTCACTTCCATAATAAAATTATGGAAAAAATCATTTAAGAGTAGAATATTTTCCATAATTTTATTATGTAGCATAATTCATATTATCATTTCCTCATATCTGGTCGAGAAAAAAAATAAGGCAATGATAAATACATATTATGAATACTTTAATCTATATCAAGTGTAACGTTACATTAACAGCATAATTTGATATTATTATGAACAATTAACAACGTCAATTGATTTTTAAATATTTGCCGTAACCTGTGCAAGCAATTGAATTATGTACATACATTTCCTATATATTTATAAAGAGTTTTTTCCACATTTTTACAAAAAAACTTATTGTAATAAAGATTATCATGCCTACTGGCAAACTGTCTTTATTAGGGCTTGCTTACAACATGAATGCATATTTGACTAGTTTCTTTTCTATTAATAATAAAGTAAAATTTGTTATAACAACATTCTACATAATATACAAATATATTATATAATAATATGTTGGAACCACTTCATTCGACTATTAGAGATCATTTTAATACATGGAAGTTTTGGTAAAAATTATATACCTATTTTTTATCTGTATAAGACTTTTTCCATTTATACAACTGGTTGTCTGACACCGAAAAACAATTTTAATAGATGATTCCAGCACCGTTCCTATTTTTATTTCCCAATAAATTTCAAGACATCTTATATACTCGTACACAAATCAAAAAGTACTTTTATTAAAATAATACTACTAATACCGAACGGAACACATGGCAGTATATTTATAAACATGGAGACAGTATATTTTTTAGAGTTTTTTCACAAGAGCAGCCCTCGAAAGTATTCATTTTAGAGCCTTGTCACAATAACAAACTACATGACACCATATAACATGAAGCGGGAAAAATTTACAATCTCAATGTGACAAAGTATTTTATTGCTTCTGAATATACAGACCGACAATTAAGTAAGTAGTTGTTTTGGCACGTAGATGACATTGACATAAGACCATTACTGCGTGAAATTAGCGCGAAACAAAAATGTCAAACAACTTTTTATATGAAGTCGGGCGTTAGGGACTAAACACACTTATTCGGCTCTTCTA
Organism: Conogethes punctiferalis; assembly: GCA_031163375.1. Classification (NCBI taxonomy): domain Eukaryota; kingdom Metazoa; phylum Arthropoda; class Insecta; order Lepidoptera; family Crambidae; genus Conogethes; species Conogethes punctiferalis. The sequence goes on along the minus strand of CM062082.1, from coordinate 16,384,037 downwards.
TGAGCCGCATACGGCGTCGTAAGAATGAGAAGAGCCGTGAAAGCACAATATAACGATCCCCTGCTCTTGTGTTATCCTCGCAAGGATAAATCTTCGTTCAAACATGCGGATTCCACCCGCGAATCGCGAAACCCGCTACCACTGTTAACACTATCCGCGCGGCGGGGCGCGGCATTCGCACTACGATTTGGCGGGAAACTGCTACACTATAGGCGGCCGCGGCCGTGTTTCGCCGTCAATCGACGGTCGATTTGCGGCCGCCGCGGACAGATTACCCGTCAGTCTGAACGCAAAAAACCGTATGTCTGAACGGGCTCCCCCTGCTCTAGTGTTCGAACTCCATCCTATCTATCTAATGGTTATGACTGTGGCGAAGACTAATGATTTCATTGTCCACAGTGGTGGCGGTGGCCGGGCAGCGCTTGTCCTTCTTGGTGCACACCCATTTGGTGTACGGGCCCTTGCTGTCGCTGCGCTTGAAGTACCGGTACTCGTTCACCACCAGCGACGGGTTCCCGAAGCGGGTCATGCAGAATATCGGCGTTGGGTACACTGAAGAGGAAACTTTGTGTTAATAGTCTGGTCCATATTATCCGTAGAATGTAAGGGAGCGACCTATTTCTTCTTCGTCTTTTCGTTCCAAGCCACCTTCACCTGCGGTGCATCCTGCTGAATAAAAAACGAGGCTCTGGTAGCCGACTGGTGACGGTATAACCATCACGATTGAAGGCACAGCTGCATACCACTGGCCGATGACCAGCAGCAGCGTTACCGGATCGAGTTGCTACGCCCTGCGATCGCCGATCGAACAAGGCGATTATGGAAAGCCTCCACGTGTTTCCAAAATCTCGTCAATCTCGTCGCCCAAAATGGCGAATAACTGGCTCGCCAGCTCTCCAATCAAAACGTGGAGGCCTCTGCCTATGTCCTGCAGTCGACTGCGATAAACTGATGATGACGATATTATTCGGATAATATCCGGCTACTCATCCGTGGCCAATATCTAAAATATTGTGGCTAATTACTGCAATTTTTTTTTTAGAATATGATTAAAGGTTATGTATTTTTCATACATTTTTATATAAAAACTCATTATTATTTTCAACGTTTTTATTCGTAATCGTCTTCTTGTGGTCATTAATACCGTTTCCCATATGCACATAAAAGTGAGCCGCAGAACCGACAACCGTTTGTATAAGCGAGTTCTGGAATGGACACCGCTTCTCAGCAAAGTGGTATTAAGACGCCTCAGACCAGTGCCGTGGAGTGACGATTTGATTCGCAAGATGTCTAACAAGTACTTGATGCGAGAAGACCAGGATCGAGCAAAGTTCGAACAATTTGAAATGCCAGCAATGGACATCAAAAGGTAGATAAATAAATAAATAAATAAATAAATAACCCAAGACATGCCACGTTGGGCCACACAGCGCCACCTAGCCCCAAACTAAGCCGAAGCTTGTACTAAGGGTACTAGACAACTGATAAACTTACTTAGATACTTTTTTTTTGTAAATAAATACATATTATACATAGAAAACACCCAGACCAATACAAACAGTCATGTTCATGAACACAAATGTTTGTACTGTGCGGGAATCGAACCCACGACCCTTGGCTCAGAGGGCAGAGGTCACTACCAAATGAGCCACCGAGCCTGTCTGTAGATGATATACATGATAGTCAAATGTTTTCACAATCGCGATCGACTCTCAGAACTCAATGGTTATGGCTGTTCCGAAGCCTAAGGAGTTTCTCTCCCATAGTGACGGCAGCAGCCCTGCACTGCTTGTCCTTCTTCGTGCAGACCCACATGCTGAGAGGAGGCCGGCTGTCACTCCGCTGGTAGTACCTGTACTGGTTGAGGATCATTGACGGCTTTCCGTAGCGAGTGGTGCAGAATATTGGCTCCGGGAACACTAGAAACACAAATCGAACATAAATATACGGGATGAATGTAAATAAGAATAATATCATACCTACTAGTGTTGGCGGTCGATAGTCCACCATCAATGTCCCGCATACTCACCGTGGAATCCTGATATTTCAAAAATGCCAACATATTGTGCTAAAATAGTCCTCAAAGAAAAGAAATACTTAGTATTGACTGAGTAGTAGCAACTTTATTCACAGTGCTATGAAGCCACCCACAATTATGGACGTAATGTCACACGAATTTCATGACTTTTCGATCCCTCCCCACTCCTCGTCACAGGTGGTCCCTTTAATGGGACTTCTCTCTTTATTGTATTTTACATCTCATGGACCCCTTGCATAAGTGTGACTTAAATTATGACTTATTGTAATCAATATTGATATCGAGCAATAAAAAAAAACAAAAATAAGAACAACAATTTCTTCTTGCTAAAACAACATTAGTAAGTTATGTGTTTTGATGAAACTCCAAAAAGCAGTTCCGCCTCTAGTACTGCACAAATATATATGGCATTTGATACAATATGCTGTTATGTCATTGTGCACTACTTGTAATCAATAAGATATCGAGCAATAAAAAAAAATAAGAACAACAATTTCTTCTTGCTAATGGAACAGCATTAGTTAGTTATGTGTTTTGATGAAACTCCAAAAAGCAGTTGCGTCTTCTGGTACTGCACAAATATATATATGTATAAGGCATTTAATACAATATGCTGTTGTGGTCTTTCTACACTTAGGTTTTCTGCATCTGTTCTGCGCGGTGGTGTATGCGACTAAGTGCTCGGCTCTGTGACGACGAAAGCCTTCAGCAGGTATGGGCTTTATTCCAGCCTTCCGATATAGATGCTTGGGTAACAGGTCTTCGAAGTCGTCGCAAATCTCAGATTCCGTTGGTAGAGGTGTCTCTGCGACCGAAAATTCACTATGTCTGAACTCCCTTAGTTGAGTTGCCTGAATCTCTTTTTGAATTGAAACCAGCTATTATACATATACCGCTAAATCTATCATAATCGTTAGCAGCTTGTAAACGTCCACTGCTGGACATAGGCCTCCCATAATGAAAGTTTATCTTTGGGGAGATTTTCCTTAGTCACCACACTTGGCAGGCAGGTTGGTGACCGCAATAGGTTATATTTGTACTGTGCGGGGATCGAACCCGCGATCAATGTTTCAAATGCAGCATTCACTACAACTGAACTGAACCAAACTTATTATTTTATAACAGCATAGGTACACTTGATGACTCTCGACCAATATAATTTTTCGATATTCTTTTTCATTAAAATACAAAACAATGGTTTACATAACAATCCATTTTATTCAGCGTTAAAATCAAATTCATGGTTATGTGCCCCAGATGTCTTAATGACCATCTGTTCTACGGTGGTAATGGAGGCGGTGCACCTTAGAACCTTCTTCCGCATGCAAGCCCATCGAATCTTGGCACCCATCTGGCGTTCCTTGTAGTACTGGATGTTACCCACTATAATGATGGGGTTCCCTCTAGTAGATACGCCGAATCGAGGTCCTGAATGAGAACCAGCAACTTTAATCATCGGTACTAAAAATATATAAAATGACAAATTAGAAGCTTTTGTGTTGTCTTCCTGTCGGAGACTGTGCTGACACAGTCAGAATTTAACATGGTATTGTTTTTTTTAGAAGGCCTTTCATTATGACCTCACTCCACCTGATGGTAAGCGGTCGTACGTAAGATCCAAAAGTTAGGTCGACAGGCATAATAGAACAAAACCCATTGTGCCTGTCGCCCTCACCCTGAAGGCCCACTGAAATGGTATAAAAATAGTGCATGAATTGTTTCACTATTCAGAACAAGCAGTTATAAGTTTCGTATACATGTCAACATAAAATTGTAAATAAGTACCATTCGATTATGATCTATCTATCTCGCGAGGTTGTAAACTGTCGAAAGATTTAAACTGTAACATAATGCTTACATTTTACTATTATTTTTCGGCAGTCTGTAATAGATCGAAGTGAAATTCTTAAAATCTGTCACGCGTTTTATCAACAGTTCCAGTTTACAATCTCGCAAGATGATTATAATCTAACGGTATTTACAATTTCATGGTGACATAATATTGAAAATAAAGTTGTATAAACAAGCAGAAATAATATAAATTGTAGATTCTTCCCTTATATTTTAAAACTATTGGATGCGGACTGATGTCGAAATGAAAAACCAATTTTGTAAACATTTTATTTTCAAGAACCATAACACGTCTTTATTATTTTTTTACATTTGAAAATTACAATTGGGGGTAGGTAATCTGTGTTACAATCTTAAGCACTTCCCTTTAAAATAAGTTATACCTACATGTTAATATTGGTTAATCCAACTGAATAGAGGACAAATATCTAATGTCAAATGTCGTGGATGTCTGAAGAGGAGAGGAGGGGCAAATGCGCTTAAAGCTTCCTTTCATAGCAGGAGCAGGAGCAGGAGTCATACGTGGGTAGCCATAGAATAATTAGGATCGCTTAAGCATTAAATAAATAAAGGCCCTTTTAGTTGCCTCTTACGACAGGTGGATACATGAAATGTATTGACTATCGAAATTTGTCCTCTAAATACCAGTACATGTATGTAACATCTTAACTATATAATATAATATATAATTATAATTATAATTATAATTGTAATTATAATTATAATTATATTTATAATTATAATTATAATTATAATTATAATTATAATTATAATTATAATTATAATTTATAATTTTATAATAATATTATAAAGCTGAAGAGTTTGTTTGTTTGAACGCGCTAATCTCAGGAACTACTGGTCCGAATTGAAAAATTCTTTTTGTGTTGAATAGACCATTTATCGAGGAAGGCTATAGGCTATATAACATCACGCTGCAACTATTAGGAGCGAAGAGATAATGGGAAATGTAAAAAAAAACGGGGAAATAATAACTATTCCACGCGGACGAAGTCGCGAGCACTGCTAGTGTATCATATAAACGTTTTAATTAAAATGTTGTGCTAATTATTATTAAAGTAAGCTCAAGCGGATTATTATTATGACTTAGACTAAAAATAAGATAATATAAATTATGTGTCTGTAATTAAAGCACAATGACAAGAAAAATTTGTGATTTTTGACAACTTTTCAAAAGGCACATTGAATTATACGCCTGTGAAGGTCATAGCATATTATTACTGCCCTGCAAAATAATAAAATTCAAATATGTGCCTTAAATATTGTTTCTAATATGGACTTTATATATTAATATTTAAATAATGCCTATTATTAACAATCACACGATTTAATTAATTTTCTGAGTTTTAATATACGCTATAATGGCACCGAATGACTTAGTAAGATTAAAATAAAAAAAGAGTAAAACAAATAAATAAACTACCAAAACCTTTTAAAAAATTCAATTATATCCTAAACATAAACAAACGAGTAACCATATCAATTATTTTTCAAAAACACTTGTGTTCATATTCGAGTTTAGTTTATTGGTTATTTTATTCGCTTATCGTAATCGTAAGTTTTATGACAGAGTTTGATAAAATATCTTTTTTACCCTTGTGGTCACATGGTAAAAAGATGGATGGTGGTTAAATATTAAACGTAAAATAAACGATTTTTCAGTACATATTTTTGACTAAAAGTTGGACTCACAGCTTATTATCTTCTATACTTATAATAAATCTGTAGAGAAGTCAATTCTGTACATTGTATATATTTTCAAATTAACTATCAGGGGATGATTAGTGATCGATACTGATGCCAAAAATGCAATCAGTAAAATTTTTGTCTGTCTGTCTGTCTGTCTGTCTGTCTGTATGTTCGTTATAGAAACAAAAACTACTCAACGGATTTTAACGAAACTTGGTACAATTATTCTTCATACTCCTGGGCAGGTTATAGGGTACTTTTCATCACGCTACTATCAATAGGTGCAGAGCAGTGAAGGGAAATGTTAGGAAAACGGGAGAATTTTTTGGAACGCGCATCACTCATAAACTACTGCATGAAATTGAATACTGTTTTCACCAATGTATTGCTAGAGGTTTAACTTAAAACTTAGGCACTATGTATAGATAGGTATTTTATGGAAGTCCGTTATTTTTCAAACCCGATATCCACGCGTGCGACGCCGCTGGCACAGCTAGTAACATAATAAATAAATAACTCAAGACATGCCACGCTGGGCCACACATCGTCATCTGGCCCCAAACTAAGCCGAAGCTTGTACTATGGGTACTAGATAACTGATAAACTTACTTAGATTTTTTTTGTAAACATATACATATTATACATAGTAAACACCCAGACCAATACAAACAGACATGTTCATGAACACAAATGTTTATACTGTGTGAGAATCAAACCCACGATCCTTGGCTCAGAAGGCAGAGGTCACTACCAAATGAGCCATCTAGCCAGTCTGTGTCATAATGTGTGGACCTTTATAGGTAGTTCCTGTGTGTATGGGTGCTGTGTGCCTTGATCAGCTCCCCTGCAAACGTGACCACAGACGCGTTGCACCTCATGGATTTCCTCTTGCTGCAGACCCACCATATCTTACTCCCGGACATGTAATTCTTTGAATACTTGTATCCATTGTGCCATAGATATTGCCGATCATTGCTGTCTACCACAAACGCTACTGAAATAAAAAACAATCGTGAAAATGTTGATGATTAAGAGAAAATGCTATCAAATCTCTCTAATGATTTATGACACCTTACTTTATTACATCTGTCACGAATTGGCAGAGTAAAAGGAACCAGGTAATTAAATTTGATATGGAGATAGTAAAGACGAGAAAGTCACAACCAGAAAGAAAAAAAGAACGAAAATATTTAAAAAGTAAAAATATAATTATAATCTAAAATGGTTGGCGGGTCATTCTTCTTTTTAACCTACAATAAATAGACATTTTCTTGATATTTCAGATTTAACTTCTTAAAAATTATAACAGAAATAAATGTTTTTAAGACATCATAATAAATATGGGTCGATGTATACTATTTAATCTTTCTTTTTATCTCGTTATCATATTTTTGCTGTGCAGTGGCATTCCAAAAATTATCGTGACAGAGCGGCCCTTTTCATCGGAGACAGCATTTCGATTTACCACTCTGTCACAGTATTTTATTAAAAAAAATAATCAAATCGTTAATCACTTATCGGGAAACCGATTAGTATTTCGCTATGATTTTAAGTATATAATAAGATAAACTATATTTTTGAACAATGGAAAAATTTAATAAGATGTTTACATCTACTAGTCAGAATGAAGGACGAATTATTGTAGGTTAAAAAGAAGAATGACCCTGGCCTCTTTGCGAATCTTCGTACAACATAGGTACATCAGTAATGTTACCTAAATACCGCAGGTAATATTTAGGTGCAGCGCAGACGGCACACTTTTTGTGCGATAGAGTCTGCGTCTGAGACATTTAAAAAGAGCGTCTAGGTCTGCCGACAGAATGATCGAAGATGTGCGTCGTGTGCGTTGAGTCTGTGAAATATCCGCGACAGATTTTTGCGCGACGTGTGCGTTACTACATATAATAGCAAAAAAAGTAATAGAATATCATAAAAAAAGTATTCATTAACATACGAAAATAAAATGTTTCATAAAAAAGTAACAGAATATATTATTGAGCTAACCTTATATTTCACTGTTCAAATGTCTTACATCAGTACAAATCCTTATATACGTAAATATACCTAATAGGTATATTCTAACTTTCTAAAAACTATTTCCTTGTATGAGTAGGTATGTTGCACAATTCAATATGATACAAGGAGGGTTGGTGATCGCAGTAGGTTTTATTTGTACCCAAGTAAACGCTGCTGCCCGTTTCCGGATTTTACCTCAGTTAGCTAATAGGTAGGTAGCTAGTTAGGTAGTTTAAGAGAGGTAGGGCATAGCGAATCTTCGCTCGAATTGAGCCGCCCGTCCGGGGAAGGACCTCCACCCTATAGAATACCGCAGTCAAATGACCTCTGGGTCGTGTTTCTGCCGGTGTGTAGGGTTTCCGGAGCTCGTGGGGGGTTAGGGTTGGGCCGGCATGGCGGTGGCAACTGACAGGTAACTGACCAGTTACTTGCCCGTTGTCACAGCGACTTGGGCTTCTCTTTCGCTTTCCATCAGGTGTAGGGAAGCCATTATGTCGAGCCACTATAAAAAAAAAAGCTTCTACGACACCCGCTGGATAAGATGTGACTGAATGATGACTACGGAGCGGATTTTGATGCGGCTTTGTTTAATAGGGAGTGTAAGTTTGTATGGAGCACTCCGCAATTTTCAAGGTAGAACGCTAAAAATTGGTATGCTGACTATTTATGACCGCATAGAAAAAAACCGCAGTAGCACTTCTTCACCGGGTGAACATGTTCGTTCTTGGTTTTGATGATGGCGTTGTCGTATGTCGTGAGGGTGGCCCGGCAACCCACGTTGGCTCGGTTGCAGGACCAGTACGCGACGGGGCCCCGGCTATGCTTGAAGTTATACCTATGAGGCCCCGTCTCTAAAACTGGCTTGCCTCGCTTCGTTTCCAATATTTTCACTCCTGGAACGATCAAAAACGTTACTATATTTTTCTTTACCTATGGACGAAAACGTGTCAATTTAATATGTACACTATAATTACATACATACATAACGTCACGCCTTTCTCCCAGAGGGGTAGACTGAGACCACGTCCTTCCATTTGCTACGATCGATCCTGGCACACAACTTTTGCTATACACTTTTGTGTACACTATTATTACAAAGAGGAAATATTTGTATGTATTTGTATGTGTGTGTGTATATGTTTTTTTTAAAGAATAAACTACTGCTGTGCTGATTCCAAAAATTCTTACCTTCATTATTCGCCGTGAGTAACATAGGCTATATTTATTGCTAGAAAAAAATTAGGGATCTATAGTAAGACGCTAATATGTAATATAATCCAATTAAATATTTATCTGAAATAGCCGAAGCTCTATTGTTAAAACTATTGTGTCTGAGCCTGCACTCATCCGCTGGAGTTCACTTATTAAAAGTGAATCATTAATTCTGTTAGAATTGATAACTTCCTTTATTGTCCTATACATGTAATAATTAATAATAAAATATTTAAATTAATAATAAATTTTTTGAAGTAAAAAACATGTCGAAAGTATGATTTTATTACATTTTTACAAACACCAATCCAAAAAAATATTCACACATACACCGAAATAATAATTTTTTTATAACCTGTAACGATAAAACTTATATAAAAGGCACTAATTTCACATATAATTAATCGTATATCTATGTTGAGTATATTTAATAAAATGTTATCGATAAAATAGATATTTAAGCAAATTTTAGTAAATAAATGTTTCAAATCCACAACTAATTAGAATATAGGTTATTTGTCTAAATTTTATATATTTAACAATGTAAATAACTGCACACAAAATCACATTCAATACACGAGGAACGTTATTTATATTTTGTATAACAATAAAATATAATAGATGCCTCTTTAAGAAATCTATGTACAAAGTAACTCATTTGAATATATATGTCACCGTAAAATTGTAAATACCGTTAGATCTATGCAGCGAGATTGTAAACTATAGACGAACGTTAAATTGTAAGCAGTCTGTTTGGATCACAATCTTTTGACAGTTTACAATCTTGCCAGACAGATCATAATCGAACGGTACTTACAATTTTACGATGACATATACATACATCATGTTAACTCATTGAAAAGTATGCTTCATGCATAATTTCTATCAAATCATAATTATAAAATGTCCAAATCATTTTCTTTCTATTACTATTTATAAGAATAATTGTTTATTTATTTCGTAATTAGAATTAGTTAGCAAGCATTTGTGTCAAAAAAGACGAGTTGATAAATCTTATAATTTGAATTTTCCTTTGACTGAGAGAATAGTTTTTTGTTTACATACTTAAACAAATATTAAGCGATCGTTTTGATATGACAGCCAAATACATGAATCTCACACATAATTAACGGTATCTTGGGAAGGGGATGCTTTTAGGCCCAAGCCTGGAGTTAGGCTTGGGCTTAAAACCGCGGACGATCCAAAGGGTCCAGGATCGATTTCCGGTCTGGTCAATTTAAGAAATTCATGCATTTTAAATTAAAAATCTTTGCTCTCGTCGGTGGAGTAATTTCTACTCCTCCTTAAGAAATTCACTTTTCTAATATGTCTCAGGTCTACGTGTTCTAGGAGACGCCCTCAGGCATCATCTAGTACTCATAATACAAAGATAAACTTAGTTAGAGACCAGGTGTGAGTTGCCCGGCGCATAAAAACCCTCAAGAAAAACTGTACCGAGCGCGTCGATGTCTATTATATGAAGATGCCGAAAGCTTGCTACGAAAATCTTTACGAGTATAAAGTACGACTGTGTCTGATTTCCCATGTTATTTGATGGATATATCAATATATGGATAATAAAATCTTCATATTCAGGCGTATTTAGACATAAAATGACCCTTATCTGTCGGATTGGGGCCTAAAATCGGGACATTTGCAAATGGTGTAAAGGGGGCGTATGTACAATAATACACTGACAAGATTGCTGGTTTATCTGTCAGATAGGGTCCGAGAAACGGGACATTAGCGTCGTGTCAAATCGCCATTTTTGTGTATTATCATGTGAATACTTTTTTTTTTTTTTTTTTTTTTTATAGTAGCACGGCATAATGGCCACTCTACGCCTGATGGTAAGCGAGAGAGAAGCCCAAGTCGCTGCGACAACGGGCAGGTAACCAAGCCAGTTACCTGTCAGTTGCCACCGCCATGCCGGCCCATAAGATGCTTCTTCACGCCCCGTTTAAAGGATACCATATCGAAAGAAGGAGGAAACACATGTGCTGGCAATGAATTCCACATTTTAACAACACGGCAAAGGAAGGAATTGCCGAACTTTTTTGTACGCGACGGGATGTTCTCGACGGTAAAGCTGTGTAATACTATTCTATTCATTACGTTAGTAGCTTATTATTGTAGCAAAGAGATTCAATTGAGTTGCGTATGTATTCATAAATATAGAGCTTATATTTAAATATCTATCTACGAGTATAGATTATAAGTTTGAAATTAGTCTATCTAGGGAATTTTGTAATTCTAACTTAGTTTTTTTTCACTGAAGAGAAATTATATGAAGATCAACATTTAGAAGCTAACAGTAAAATATAGTAAATACTTTTTTTTTCAATGCAATAAAAAGCCTTAAATTTAAAAAACAACTTCTTTCCTTACATTATACCAATAAAACTTACTAGCTACTTTATTTAGTTATACAGTAGGTTCAATAAGCTTAGGGCGGAATCCCATATGCCCCGCTATTCCTCCGAGTAGCGGGGCATATGGTACTCAGTCCTAAGCTTATGAATCTGTAGTATGGGACTAGGCTGCATGCATAATCACATTTAAAGGAGATGTTCTACTGATTAATTCCAACTATATGCGTATGCCGACTACAAACGGCATGTGATATTATAATGCATCGGTAGAAATTGTCTAACATTTTGAATTGTACAACATTTCACTAAGAAGACAACACGAGTAAGAACGTGTGATTCTAGGACGGAAAAAGGACGAAACCATCCAGGGCACCTTTTCCAATCTTAAGTCGAAAGAAGAAACCACTTGTAAAATAAACTTCATATTAAGCCCTTAAAGACCTAATGATTATGTACTAAATTAAGCCTCTCGACCTTATCCTGAGACAATCTGACGCTGGCAGTGCATCCCTTGGAACTCCTTTTTATGCAGTGCCACCAAGACTTCCACCCGTAATACGAGGTCCTCTTGAACCTCTGGCCATTCACAATGACCACGGGATTGCCCTTCTGCGACATACAAAACTTCACTGAAACATAAAAACCGTGTTAAGGTCATGGGTAAAAGAGAAGAAGAGAAAACAAATTTACAAACAAGACACATCACGCACCATTTTTAGGGTTCCGTAGCCAAAATGGCAAAAACGGGACCCTTATAGATTCGTCATGTCTGTCTGTCTGTCTGTCTGTCTGTCTGTCTGTCTGTCTGTCTGTCTGTCTGTCTGTCTGTCTGTCCGTCCGTATGTCACAGCCAATTTATTCCGAAACTATAAGAGCTACATTATTGAAATTTGGTACGTAGATGTATTCTGTGAACCGCATTAAGATTTTAAAATAAAATCAGAAAAAAATCCAAAATTTTTGGGGTTCCCCATACATAGAACTGAAACTGAAAAAATTTTTTTTCGTCAAACCTATACGTGTGGGGTATCTATGGATAGGTATTTGAAAATGATGTTGAGGTTACTAACATCATTTCTTTCTAAACTGAATAGTTTGCGCGAGAGACTCTTCCAAAGTGGTAAAATGAGTGTCCCCCCCCCGTAACTTCTAAAATATGGGCATGATAAAACTGAAAAAAATATATCATGTGTATCACTATGAAAACTACTAACGAAATTTAGTTTGAATGAAATCTAGCCAGTAGTTTTTTTTTAAACGTCATAAATCAAATTACCTAATTTTTTCATTTAATTAACTCCAATATAATAAAACGTAAAGAAAAACATTTATTTAGCTGTATAGTGGTACGGAACCCTACGTGCGAGAGTCCGACTCGCACTTGGCCGGTTTTTTTTTAAAACCGGGGATAATGCCTATGTGCTGCCCCGCTACTCAGTGAATAACGGGGTATGTGGAACTCTACAAAATGATAGATGCTTATGCTTAACATGCATATGTCAAGCACCCTGGGGAAGTGTTAGGGATCCCAGGAAACCTATACTGCCATGACAGCGCCAGACATAGTTATACATACGATGTCATATTATGATGATTTGGGTATAAGCTTGGCTTCATATTATGATGAAGTTTTGTATGCAGCAAGCATCATAATAAAAGATCGTTTGATATTTTTTCTGATGTAAACTAACTAGAATTATTTCCTTGCAAGAAAATATTTAATTGTTAACCTTTTGAATTGTTTAGATTTAATTGTCTTTAATTATAAATCTATGTGAAGAAGAAAGGATTTCATATATGTATTAATTAATAATTTTATTACTCAAATAACATTTTACATATCGAACAATTTCCATACAAAAGGTGTTTTATCGTTTGCTACATACAATTTCAACAATTTGAAAACGCACTTTTCTTTTACAAATACTTAGGTAATACATACAAAAGTTAGTCTTTTTTTTTTCAAAATCCCCAAGGGAGTCCCTAAAGCAATCTGCAGCTGAACATTTTATATAATTTCAGTATAGGTACATATTAAATATTATTCAATAAAATAATCAAATCAAAAGAATCTATTATTTAACATTCATATTCAAAAAACATACAAGTCGTCTTTCATTTCAACATAGATTATTATAATGATATTTACCCTCAATAAAATCAAGCCTTTCAGTCTTCAGAAATGAATAACATCACAAGACAATACGATTTCTTCTAGTGATTATGATCATTAGTAGCTTTTATTATCTCATCACCGAGGGTGTATATCTTGGCCTTACACCCTCGTGGGGCTCGATTACACGACCAGTACCGTCTGGACCCCGAAGATGTGATGAAGTTGAACCTGTAATCGTCGATGTGAAGCAGCGGCCTGCCACGGTCTGTCACCAACATTCGTATCACGGGGCCTGGCGACAAGAATACACTCAACATTATACACTTGACTGGCTCGGTCGGCATGATTGGTAGTAACCCCTGCCTTCTGATCCGAGGGTCGTAGGTTCGAGTCCGAAACGGTTCGCCAACAGTCCATTGCTCCATGACCAAGAGAATGTTTGGACCATTAACGTTTCGCCCAAAAGACATTTGACCCATAAACTGTCCGCCAAATGAACAGTACGTCAGGGAACGTTTGACCAACATTCGATCCCCACACTGGACAAACATTTGTGTGAAGAGGATTTGGTATAGGTATATATGTTTGTGGTACCTTCGTTGTTCTGATACCCATAACACGAGTACTCAAACTACTTATTTAAGATCGAAGCAATGTGTGTGAGTTTGTCCGAAATTTATATATTATATTTAAAAACCGAATAAGAAATCATAGTTGGGGTAATAATAATTACTTAACATTTATTGTAAAAAAAAACTATGATTATGATAATGTCGTTGTCTAACGATCCTATCCTCAAATGTGACAAGACTAGTCTTGCATCCTTTCCTCGCTTGATTGCAAACCCAATACATCTTATTCCCGCTCTTATTCACCAAGTTAAACCTAAATCCCCGGAACTCCAAGAGAGGTCTACCGCGTTTCGACTCTAAGTACACTGCACCTGGTAACAAGAACATAAAAGGTATAGAAATAAGTAAGTAAGTTAGACAAGGGATGTAAGGAACGGCCTATCATCAATTCGCTCCAAGCCAACCTCACGTGCCCGTGGTGCATCCTGACGAATAACAAACGAGGCGCTGGCAACTGACTGGTCAAAGTCAAAGTCAAAGTCAAAATACCTTTATTCACATAGACTTAAAATAAGCACTTATGAATCGTCAAGTAAAAATAAAGTAAAAATATAAAAAGTAATGTAAGAATGTGAATAAAAGCAATTTAAAAGAAGCTACCGCCGTGTTCGGAAAGTAGATTTCTACCGAGAAGAAACGGCAAGAAACTCGGTAGTTACTCTTTTTAAATCGCCAATTGTTACATGTTTTGGTATTACAACATTTTTAAATATTTTAAAGTTAAACAATACAAAATAAAAGTTGAGTCTATACAATGCAAAGTTTACTATGAAGCAGCAGTCCAGGAGATGTCGTCGTTGAGGAAATCTTCTACTCTATAATATGGTGGCGGTACAACTATCACAATAAATTGAAGGCGTAGCTAAATACCACAGACCAATGACAGCAGCGTCACCAGAGCGAGAAGCTACACCCTGCGATCGCCAACCCGTTCTGCGTTCCTCCGTTTCCAGATATTCCCTTAGGGAATCAAACCCGGAACCTTCGGATTGCCGCGCAATTCTGTTTATATAATTATTATTATTAAAATTTTTCATCCGTTTTAACACGTTAAGCGCCATAGCCGTCACCGGTGAACGACAAACAAACAATAAAAAATAAATAACACAATATTTCTATGGTGTCTAGTATCTCGGCAGTCAAAGACTTAAACTTACAATGTCACAAGATAAGCAGACTTATCGTTTAACACCCCTCTGTTGGGTAAGAATATAAAAACACTAAAATGTTGTAACTTATTTTATTAGAGGAATTTGTTTTTAACAATATAAACTAACAAAATAAAACAACAAATACTTAGCACTTACATTGTACACATTTTCACGTACTAATATATGGCTTAAAAATAAATATTTTATGTACCCGTGTTGTGTAAATAAAATTAATTTATATTCATTTTACATTAACGACATTTTCTTTTTGCTTTCTCACAAAGTGATGTTTTGGATCATTAATTTGATTCGTTGAACATTTAAAGTTAACTTTTGTTAGGAACCATTTAGATTTTTGAAACGCCTTTAGTAAATCCTGACCGGGAATCGAACTCGGAACCATGGCATTGCTTCAAACTTTTATCTCAAGCCTTTGCGCCACCGAAACCGCAACCGACATCAAAGAATGAACGAAAGTACACACGGCCACATTTGGAATTGTTCGAAAATAAAATGTACTCGATAAATATAAATCTATCCCTTGAAATTTTACTATAATTACCTACGAGAATGATACAACTAACTTTTTGCATCCTGTGTTTGCTTTTAATTATGCGTAACATGTTAGCAAATCCAATAAATAAAATAAAAATATATTAGCGAAATTTTAAATAAAATTGCTATTAAATTAACAATTGTAATTACTTTTAACCCCCGCTGGATATTTATAATGGTTATGGTTATTTTTCTGTCGTACTATTTCGCCGTCCCATGTCACTAACACCTTTTTACATCCCAAAAAAGCTTGATTGCACGTCCAATATTTCTTGTTGTGTTGAGACGATGAGTATTTTAAATTAAATCTATATCCGGCATAATCTAGAAGAGGTTTCCCACGCGTCGTCGTTAGGTATACAATTCCTGTTGACAAAAATAAACAAATAGAAAATATAAAAAATTAAATGAGTAACGCATGTGACATCATTTGTTTGCAAAAAAAATTGTAGTGGATTTTTTTTTTCAAATGACATAATATGGTTTAAAAATACAACCTACATTAATTTACTTAGCTTTAAGCATTGTACACTACTATTTAGATAAAAAAAAATTATCAAAAATAATATGTATCATCAGCCTAGGATCTTGGTGATGTTTATACTTACTAACTTATTATTGTTTGCTCCTTATATTAAAGCTATGTTTTAGGCATGCGCTGAAAAGTTAAAATTAAATAAAACTAATTAGATTTAGTAGTACTCGTATTCATATATTCATAATGAGTCTAGACTTAACAATTATATCAAGAGATTCTTACGAGAGACTTTTAGCTTTTCATTTACATAGTAAAATGTATAACACTTAAAATTAATACATTAAATACTTACTAACATATAAGATAAATAAGGCTTGAAACTGAATTTGATATTAGATTATATCCCCCTCTACTTTATTGAAATAATAACACATTATTACTAAATTAATGGTGCCAATTTGTTAAAAAAATTACACAAATTATATTTACTAACAAATAATTTTCCAAAGAATCTTTTGCTTTACCTTGAGTATGTAGGAGACAGATAGTTATTTTCAATTGCACACCATGCAGTTGACTTAAAACAAGCTATATTAGACTTTTGCTGTACAATTTAGGCTGCAGAAGAGGGTAGTTGAAAAGTGGTGACCTGTCAATAACAGCAGCTACGAGTACATTATAAATATTAAAGTAATTAATAGATTATACTTTACTACCGTCTAATTTTCCTATTTTGTGTACCCCTTCCAACCCACTTTCAAGAATAGTATTAACTAGCTTTTGCCCGCGACTTCGTCCGCGTGTTTAAATTTATACATACAAAAGTTTTTTCCCGCTAACTCCCGTTCCCATGGGAATTTCTCAAAATACAGCCATAACTAAACTTTATATTTACTAAGGTACCTGCATGCCAAATTTCAAGCGTCTAACTTAAGCGGTTTAGATTTTTCATACAAAAGGATTTTCCCGCTAATTCCCGTTCCCGTGGGAATTTCGGGAATTCCTTTCTTAGTGCACCCCTACGGTACCTAAGCTACGTCCCTTCCAAATTTCAAGTGCCTACGTTTAGCCGTTTGGGCTGTGCGTTGATATGTCAGTCAGTCAGTCAGTCAGTCAGTCAGTTTCTCCTTTTATATATATATAGATTGAGAACTCCCATTTTCACAATCGATGGACGAAGTTTACAAATGATTATGTGTGTTGTTTGTTTTGACGATTACGTCATCATACGTCACAAGAGACACCTTGCAGCCTTGTGGTGCTTTATTGCACACCCAGTAAGTCTTGAGGCCCATGGTTCGTTTGCAGTTGTACCTAAACTCGTTTATTTGGAGGAGCGGTTTCCCTCTCTTCGTCTGCAGTACTATAGCGCCTGTAATAACAAATAGTAGGATGAATAAACTCATGAGTTGGTACAAATCTAACACGAATGCGAACACGAAAAAAAAAGCGTAAATGAAACTACAAGATCTATATATATTTTTTTATAAATGAACAACAATTGAGATCTCGCCTGCGGCAAAAAGGGCGCGGTGTTGATTCCAAGCATGCTTAGATAGCTATCGATTAGAACATGATAGCGATTATAAGAAATTGCTCACGAGAAGATCAGCATAGTAGGACCACAACGGAGAAAGGGTGAGGTGCGGGCGGCAGGCCCACACGTAGCGCCGACACCCGCCCGTACCTCACTCGTTCCCCGCTGTCGTCCTACCCCCGTACCTCTCGTACTTCCCTACATGCCGCAGGCAAGGACTCGAGCAGCACTTTTTAATGTTTACCAATTAACGTGAATAAAAACGAACAGTTCAATAATTTATTTGTGTGCATATATTACTGAAAATAAATTGTTAGATAAATTTAAACACAAAAGTTCATGACAAAATTTATATTTTTAGAAAACTGTAATAATTGTTATCTGTAGAACTAAATATTATTGTATTCTTACTTATGAACATTTTCTCTTTTGTAAAAACAAAAGAAAAAATATTTTCACCAAGTATAAAACTTTATAGCAATATATTTTAAAAAAGTGGCAAAAGATGCCAAACTTATTCTAAACGTATAAAATCATCAACACTTCTAATCAAGCAATTATTATAGAACATTTTCTAAAACTCTTGATCAAATCAAATAACCAAATTATCACTATTCTAACAAAGCAAACTATTCTAAGATATAAAATATTTGAGATTGAACGCGTACATGTATTATTAGCACGGGAATTACAGGGTTAAATCCCGAACATTTCATTTCTTACGATACAACGTAGAGTCTAGTAAAGTTTGTTATAATAAAATTTCAAATTTATTACAGCACACTCTACTAGATCGATCAAAGAGGCGAACAATTTCTGAGGCCTATGTCCAGTGAACTGCAAAAGGCTGATGATGATGATGAAATTTTCCTATTCATCATGATTATGATCTTTATTGACTTTAACAATGACGTCATTGAAGGTTGTCAAGGTGGCTCTACAGCTACAAGTGGAGGCTTTGACGCAGACCCACGTAGCCTTAGGGCCCTTGCTGCGATGGTACCGGTTGTACCGGCGACCACCTATTTCGATCACCGGCTTGCCGAATCTTGAAGTCGTGAATATTGCCCCTAGAAAGTACAAATCAGTATTGAAATTTAAATTTTAGATACATAGCTAAATTATTTTATTATATTCGAGTACCTACACTATTTTTATATTGCACGCCAAACATTTGCCTTGTAACTAGATAAAAAGATATATTGACGTACATGTTAGGAGATCTGGTCACTTTAAGCAATCTCATCCAGACAACCTTTCTTTCTAACCAAAAGAAGGGGTAAGATGATAATTTAATAAAATATTTTAATAAAACCTTTGAAAGTCTTCAATATTAATGGTCTAAGCTTTTTTTCCTAACTAATGTGAAGATTTTTAAACTAACCACCTACTACCCAGGTAGTAACCCTGGTTGGTAAGGCCATTGGAAGGCAAATCCTCCAATGACATTTGTCATGCTTGGCAGGCGGGTTAATGTCAAGCTTTTATTTGTACTCAAGTATGCGCCCGTTTCATGATATTCCCTTAGTCGCCTTCTACAACACCCACGGGATAAGGAACACCCAAGGGAATATTCTAAATCCGGATACCACACGGACAATTTATGTTAGGATATGCGAAACCGCAGTATTCCATAGACGCATCAATGCACAAGTCAATTTCTTACAGTTTTTATTATCGCCTTGTTGGTGTGTGTAAATAACAGCATCTTAGTAAAAAAACGACTTCAATATGGTGAAAATGGATCCAACAAGAAAGTATACCCTTTCGAACAAAAAAATAATTTTCAAAATCGGTTCACAAAAGGGACGTATCCAGGGTCAAAATAATTACATTATATTAAATAGTCCGTCTTTTAGATTGTTCAAAAATAATGGACACGTATTTTTCCTTTTTTATAAACAAAAAATAACAAAGATATAAGGCATCAAAATTTAGGAGTGGGGATTATCTTTGACGTCACTCAGCAGCGAAAAAACTCTCACTCTTTGACGTCACGCGTAATTTGAATAGGCTATAACTGTCATTTTTGGTCTAATTTGTAAATGTAATAATACGTGTTGATACGGCTAGAACCGGGGGTGTGGAATCAAACGAGTAATGGGAAACCACAAAAACACTTTAATGGTCCAGCCGCAGGCGGACTGTATAACTCAACAACTAGATAAACAATAAACAATAAAAACCATAGCAACTAGAATATTCTTAAAAACACTTCTAAATATAAAACTATGTACAAAACGTATTAAAAAGGTAAAACTATATAAAAAGGTCGTTCTGTCCGCAACACGTGTTATACGTCTTTTATTTTGAACAATCTAAAAGACGGACTAATTACATTTTTTACGGCAACAGGCCTTCTCGGCGATTTGTGGTAACAAACTTAACAAAAAATAATTCGGATTGAGAACCTTCTCTTTTTGAAGTCAGTTCTTTGTCTCTCTTAAAAAATTTAGTGCGTGTGATTGTCGGTGTTAGCCACGAGAACATCTTGGATGGTGATCAGCTTAGCTGGGCATTTAGCGGTGATCTTCTTGACGCAGACCCAAACGGCTTTTGGGCCTGAGCTCTTGTAGTAGCGGTTGAACCTGTGACGTCCGAGAAGGATCACCGGCTTCCCGAACCGGGATGTCGTGAAGGACGGCGCTGGAGAAGAAATATTTGTAATATAAATAAATAATAGTACCCATAAGGGGATTTAGGGGGCCTATCATCATTTCGCTCTAAGCCAACCTCACTGGCCCGTGGTCCATCCTGCCTGACTGACGAATAACAAACGTTCTCGATTGTCTGATTTCCACGCGATAGAAATATTTAAAGGTCATATTTTAAGTAGACAGTAAAACAATAAAAAAATGTTTCTTCGTTAACTTGTAACACAGATATGTAACGATATTTTGACAGATGCACTAGGGTCACACTTGTAATGAATATAAAATCTCGTTTATAATTCGTTTTACAGTCTTATAGGTAAAATAAAGATATTTTGAACCAAAAAAAATCATTTATTAAATATATAAAACATTATTAATGAAAACATTACAAATCAAAGTCCAAGTGACGTACATACAGCCACACACGTAATCGGGGGTTTTTAATATTTTTAATTTTAATTATTTTTTATTCATAAACTATCCTGATTGGTGCGAGAGGCATGATTGTGTTCACCTCGTAACCTCACGATCTCGTTACCAACAGTGATGATGGAGGAACGACATCTCCTCTTAGAGCAGCAGAACAAGCGTTTGCCCCCCTCCGGGTCGTATTTGTTGTTCAAATTGTACCGGTTGGCACCGATAATGATGACCGGTTTTCCGTTACGAGAGGTCGTGAGGATCACCTCGTCTGAGTCTGAAAAATAATAGTTGGCCTATGATAGAAATGGGAGTATGTCAACACGACTGTTTACGACATTAGAGAAAAAAAGATTTTTTTTATTGGGTACCTTAAACGACTTAATACTATTACAGCACGATTAATAAGAAATGTATTGTAGCAATCTCCTCTTCCGACATGCCCTCCGGTCTAACAACGTGCTATAACTACATAAAACTAAGTTGCTTGTCGTGTCTGTCCCAATGTATGCATAGATATTTGAAACTACGCAAAGGATTTTGATGCGGTTTTTTAAAATAGATAGAGTGATTTAAGATGAAGGTTTGTATGTATAATACCGAAGCGAAGCGAGGTCGGGTCGCTAGTGGACAAACAAATTAATTTTCAACATCATCATCATCAGCCCACATCAGTCCACTGCTGGACATAAATAAATAACCCAAGACATGCCACGCTGGACCACACAGCGCCACCTAGCCCCAAACTAAGCCGAAGCTTGTACTATGGGTACTAGACAACTGATAAACTTACTTAAATACATTTTTTTTGTAAATAAATACATATTATACATAGAAAACACCCAGACCAATACAAATAGACATGTTCATGAACACAAATATTTGTACTGTGCGGGAATCGAACCCACGAACCTTGGCTCAGAGGGCAGAGGTCACTACCAAATGAGCCACCGAGCTTGTCTCAGGCCATAGGACATAGGCCTCTCCCAGTGTTCATCTTCAACGCCAGCCCTTAATTCCACCAATCTTACAATCCGCTACAGTCTTCGACAACCACTTAATTGTAACTGTTGAAATTGTGTTTAAGTAATCATCATCAGCCTATCGCAGTCCACTGCTGGACATAGGACGCTCCAGTTGTTCGCCACTTTGGGCAAACACCAGGAGGATTTACCCATAATCGTCACTGGCAGGCGGGTTGGCGATCGCAGGGCGTTGCGTCTAGCTCCAGTGACGCTGCTGACCGTCATCGACCTGTTGTACCCTCTGTAAATCTGTAACTTTTTACCTATGTCTTCAATCGTGTTGGTTACCATCAGTGGGTTGCCAGAGCCTTGTCTGTTATTTAGCTGGATGCACCACAGGCAAGTGAGGGTGGCTTGGAGCGAAAAGATGGTGAGATTGGTGGGTCACTCCAATACATCCCTAATGTTACCATATAATATTTAGCATGCATTTTCGTCAGTGGGGTTCATTCAGCAGGACTTAAAGATAACTAGATGCTAGATCCAGGTAGTTGGATAGATCCAACGATTTAGTTTTTAGTCAAAAGCAAGCGCTTTAGACGAAAACATTATAGGTACAATGATAAGTAACTTTTGTCATAATAAGAGTAGAGCCAGTCTGTCCCTACGCCAATAAATTTAAAACATGACGATACGTTTATTGCCACCAGCTGATGTATAAGCCATTTACGTACGCATGATATAATGTGTCACGTAGTGTGGGGTGCCCGCCATGGGATGGCGTTACACCGTAGAGAGAGCCGGCCTGTCTGTACCGCGGTGTAGAAATTTTTCTCCGTCTCTATATATAGGCCACGAGATTTGATGTCAATAAAAATATTCATACATAAGTGTCACCTAATTTAGCTTTTAGACAGTGGTATATCTAATAGACATTAATTTAAATTAAAAATAATAAAAAATCATTTAACAAAATAAGATTTACTCACATCCATTTAGAAGTTTATTTCTGAAAACTATATAAACGGTACTTTATTTTCCGAAGAGTCATTTTGACCTTACAAAACTATGCTTACGTTTTTTGACGTAAAAATGTATAATAACTAGGGTCTTTTAATTTTATTATGTTTATGTTCGCCTCTGTAGCATACGATCTCGTTTCCCACAGTAACGACGGAAGCCCGACACCCCTTAGAACAGCTCCACAAAGCCTTGCCCCCCTCGTTTCTATATTTATTATTGAGATTGTAACGATCCGAGCCAATCACAATGACAGGCTTGCCGAAGCGGGATTTCGTCATTATAAACTCCGCTGAAATAATAAAACCATAACAACGATAAGTATGATAATGAACGAACGATAATGTGTTATAAAATCAACGCTACGCTAATACTATGGCACGCCTTAAATCATAAAATTCGCATACATAGTCCAATAATTGAAACTCGACAGTGAAATATTAAATAAAAATTTTATATTGTAATTTTCGTTTAACTACACATTTATTAAAATCATATTTTTTACACAAAAATATTTACAATTGGCCGAAGTTTAATGACTGGCCTAGGCGTCTAATTGGCTAACTAATTCAACCAGATGGCTGCGACATATAAAAAATATTTACGTCGTGATATCATTATAATAAAGAAATATAAATAACTAGTAACTCTAACCTGTAACTTTTTTGTTTAAGCAATTAAATAAAAGTAAAGTGATATAAAGTGAAATATGCTTATGAAACTATACATAGGTACATTGTATAATACATGAGAAATTTAAAGTTAAAGACACAACATTACTCTTCTATACTCTTCTTACTTTTATATACTTCTACTATTGTTGCTTAACAAGGAAAACTTCGAGAAAACAAAAAAAATAATAAAATATAGGAAAGTATGAAACACTAACGAAAATATATTTTTTGTCTTCCATACTTTAATTTTATGTCTACTTTCCCTAATTAATTTATTTTTATAAGAGGAACAAAATTAGCAATCTAAGTGATGTGATTAAGAAATGACAAGTGGATAGAGTTTTGCCGTTACCGAGTATGTAGGTACTTATTTTAAGAATAACCTAACAAAAGTCGTTTCGTGTGACTGGTGTATAAGACAACGTGGCTTTAGCCAGTTTGGGCTTTGCCCACGATGTATGAAATCAGGGCATCAATTCAGATCCTAGCAGTTCGGCTATATGATTCGGCCTTGACAATTTCTGATTTTTTTGATAAATTCATTCCCTCAAATGTAACCTAGACTAACTTGTAGGGTCAATATATCTTCGTATTTAACTATAAGTTAAATGTCTGGTGCCTACAATAAAGTATGTATATCTATCTATCTAGATGAATACGTCAATAAACTAATATAACGTAAAAATGTCAGGTCTGGTCTGGTTAGCTAAGTTAATCTTTATTTAAGACATTCTCTCTAGACATTATAGTTTTACAACTGTTTCACGTCCGAATTCGGTCCCCACCCGTTGAAGCCAAAGTGATTTGAATCGATGTGATCTGGTTCAGATAACACATAAAACATAGATAACATTTTCTCCCTAGAATGTGCTTATTGGTCTCAAGGTCAAATATCCAGCAGGATATTTGGTACAAGTACCAAGGTCAGTGGTTATGCACGGTCTTCTCCCTAATGATCATGTCATTGTAGGTGGTGATGCTGGCGCGGCAGCCGGCGCTGACCCTGCAGCAGACCCAGAGGATCTTGGGCCCCGTGCTGCGGTTGTTCTTGTTGAACCGGTACTTACCCAGCTGGATTGCCGGTTTACCGAATCGCGTGGTCGTGAACTTTGGCACTGGAATATTTGAAAGATAGACAATGGTCAGTATTCGGTTTGATAACACAACCTAATCGCTTAGTATATATTATTATCTTGTGCAATGCTGATAATATACCTACAATGATTGTTACTTTTATGAGCACTTTACATTCAACAAAATCTGGGGGCACGGTAGTGCCCCTGCCAAGTCGAGCAATAAATTTTAAATGTGTTAAATCAAACAAATCTATAATTTTCCCGAAACAAAACAAAGATGAAACGCTTGACGCACTCCTATCTATTCTGGTACCATCGACATATAGGCGATCTCTTGTATCTGTATCCTCCATGAATGAGCACTGTATTTAATGCCTCGACGTGCAGAACTCGTACCCTACAAATGTTTCCCTAGTATATTTAAGATAAGATCATATTGAATCGTTTGATACGTCTTATTATATTTTCCCATTCATTAATATGAAAAATAAGCTTACCTTTTACCTTTACTTTAAATGTTGATACAATACTAGAGGGTGGAGGCCTGGTGTTCTGAGATACAGGCAGATTTGTTGCCTACTTCAGACTCCAGTCTCCCACAATATAATTATGTTTGTGTGTATAATACCTATTGTACTGTAATATTGAAAAGTATTGTGGAGAGAAAATAAACTATTTTATTATTATTATATTATTACATATTATTATACTACTTTAATTTGTACTTATGTATTGATATGCAAAGTAGCATTTTCTTATGCAAGTGTTGTAATCATGTTGTCTTCCCATGTCCATTCTTCTACAAAATAGATAATCCACAATTTTTACCATTTTGTTCTTTTATTATTAATAACTAACTTGTACAACAATTGTACACTTTCTAAGTCTTCTTAATGATGTACAATAAAGAATACTCTTTATAGACCCATCTCATTGTAATAATATTAAAATGAAAGAAATATCTAATAAAAATATATTTTTATTTCACGAGATTTTATTTAACAAATTTTATTTTCTTACATATTCGTATAATAAGTTTATTTTCTTTTAACAAACCCCTATAAATCTTAATTTTTAAGTAACAGCCAGTTCTGTGTTATAATATAGTTGACGAATTGATTAGGGACTTGAATATTTATTACGAATATTCAACGCAAACGCTAGAATAATACATTCCGGTATTCGTTTTATTTAATCTATTCTCTGTTAAAATTAAGTAAACCTTGATCACAACCACTTTAGGAGAAAATCTTCAATTAACCCTATTTCATCATCATCATCAACAGCCCACATCATCATTATTTCATATTGTGCATTAATACTATAGTGTTAACAAAATTAACATCACCTATCATTACTTAAGTTAGTCCGAAGTCCCAACACTGCTTAAGAAAATAATTCAATAGACATAGAAAGACACATTTTTTTTTGTTTTTAGAGGGGAATGCATTAGGCACCGTCATGCCACCTCCGGGGGGAGGTGACATGGTGTGTGGGACTCACACCTCCCGAAATGGGAGGGTATACCCACTAAACCCCCCTGTGTCGCCAGTGGGCAGCAAGTTGTAGGGACACGCCGAAGCATACGGCCGCCTAGCCTAAGTTCACAAAACTTGTAAGAACATTACTAACAAAGTTCTAAAGGTCATGACAGTGATAGTTCCTGGATCCAATGATAGTGGTTCCGTATACGGTGACCGAAGCCTTGCAGCCAATTCTCCTCTTGCTGCAGAACCAGACCGACTTGAGGCCAGTGCTCCGGTTGTTCTTGTAATACCTGTACGGGCCTATATCTAGTATCGTACCTCCATTCCTCGATATCGTAAACTGTGGTTCTGCGTGACATGCAAAAGAATATAAAAACAAACAAGATATAAGTATGGCTATAGTACAGTTCTTTAAAAGTCAAAGGGAAGGAAATAATAAGTATATCTTTACTGTCTTTGGAGTATACCCAGTAAATAGGCAGATTATAATAACATAGTCGCACATGTTGACAAAAGGACAAACCTCAGCTGATGCTACCGAGGAGCTCGTCCCCTGCAGCTCTGATTTCCAGCTTGCCAAAGAAGGAATCTTTTATTTTCGTTCAATGATGAAACTCTTTGTACATAGTTCTTCACGTAATACAAGTTTGCTCAACCAATCTGATCTCAGCATGACCTAAGGGTTGACTAGTAGAGAATGCTCCTAGCATTAAGTTTGCCTTTTGTACCATTTTTGAGCAATAAAGTTTAAATAAAATTCTCCTTCCCATCTTCATGTACCTACCCAAATTTATATTCGCAATAAATTATTCTATTCTATGCTATTTATTTTCTACCCAAAGGTTGTCTGGAAGAGATAGCTTAGTGTCTAGTTTTAAGTCAACGGTTTGATGTGCAATGAAGGATATCTATCTATCTTATTCGGCGCCGAAGGATGAATATAAATCACCGCAATATTATTCCCGTCGGTGTCGTATGAGTCAATAAAGGGATTTCTTGAGATTTCAGCTTCTCAGCCACCGTGCGAATATAGAAACGACACACATTTTACCACTTTGTAAGAGTCTCTCGCGCAAACTATTCAGTTTAGAAAAAAATAATGTTAGAAACCTCAACATCATTTTAAAAGACCTATCCATAGATACTCCACACTATATTTGATGACGAAAAAAATTTTTTCGAGTTTCAGTTCTATGTAATCTGGCTGTGTCATACGGACGAACAGACAGACAGACATGACGAATCTATAAGGGTCCCGTTTTTGCCATTTGGCTACGGAACCCTAAAAATATATTTGCAAAATTACTTTCTGTTAAATAAAACTAATCTTGTTAGTTGTCACCGCTAAGGCATACAAATGTGCTCCTTGGCGATTTTACAAATTAAACAAATATAAATAAAACATTTTTTTAATATCTATATACTTTCAACAAAACATTAAATCAGATATATAACAATGCTGTTTAAAATCATAAATATTACATTATATATTTTATAACTATGTTCATATTTATGTCCAAATTTATTATGGCCAAAGGACTTTCCTTTGTCTGTCATAATCATGAATCAATCAATCAAGCTTCACTTTTCGTTAGGGAATTTACTGCATTTGATTTTGGACTGTTCTTGCTTACCAGAAAGAATGAATAAAAAAGTCCTATTTGAAGTTACAACTAAAATTTGCTGCAAAATTAGATAACAATAGGCATTCAATTTGTTAGCCTATAGATATTACCTAGTAGGTTTGTTTTTCTTGTACACTCATCACACATAGTTTGCTCACTTTGAATTTTTGAAGGCCTGTATCCAGTGAACGTTTGCAGGCTATAGATGATGATGACAAGTCGCTCAATAGATAAATCCTCTCGGCGTGTAAGGGTGCGTCCATATCTGACGAATGCTTGGCTAGCGACAGTTCGGAAGCTGTCCGCGAGCTGCGCTCCGTTCACGCGTTTGCTACGCCGCCGTCATAAGGAAAAAGGGCACTTCTGGAGTTTAAAATGGAGAAACAAAAATTAAACACATTACTTACTGCCACATCGCCTTGCTGATTGTTGTAAAGCTCAGATGGTGAAACGTATCTACAGACGTGCATCTTTTTTTCTAAGGGGCTCGTCTGAGACATTTAAAAAGAGCATCTAGGTCCCTACAGCTCTGCCGACAGAATGATCGATGATGTGCGTTGAGTCTGTGAAATATCCGCGACAGATTTTTGCGCGTCGTGTGCGTTACTGCATATAATTGCATCACAGACTAAAAAGTGCGTCACTGATAGTCTGTCGTCTGCGCTGCCCCTAAGTATCATGTAGTGACGCCATTTCAACTTATGTAACTTAATTTAACCGAATCACTACACAGCTCAATCTTGACGCAAGTGGTAGATACGCCCTACGCCCTTACGCGCCGCCCGCGAGCTGGTCGCGTGCCGCGCATTCGCTACACATTGGTCAGATGTGGACGCACTCTGATGTGTCCAAAAACGTCCTGCTGAGCCGGCACAAAAGCCTTACGTCGCTGAGGTTCACTGATGGTTGTGGTTGCTGTTTATCTTGATGATGGTATCGTTGATGGTCGTTATGGAGGCGCGGCAACCTCTGCTGCGCGCTTTGGAGCACGACCACCAAGCTCTAGGGGGCCTACTCCGGTTGTTCATGTTGTACCGCTGAGTCCCCAACTGAATGACAGGCTTCCCGAATTTGGACAGCGAATAAATTGGCACTGGAACATAAAATGTTATTTTTTTTCACGGCATCATTTTATTCTTATTTTTAACAGACAACATCACGTACCTACATTGCTCCGATTCCAAAGCAAGTAGCTTAAGCACTTGTATTATGGGTATCAATACAACGAAGGTACCACAAATATATATTTAAATACAAATAATAACACGAAAAGAACACAAATCTTCATCACACGAATATTTGTCCCGGGTGAGAATCGAACCCACGATTTTAAGAGGAAGAAAACACATTACCTTTCCAGCTAGTAAACTAAACTTTCCAGTTAAAAGTATGTTTCAGATATGCGTTGAAGAGATAATATAATACAGCTAAATATAAAATCTTTTCTTATCATCTCGAAAGCTGCCTCATCAAAAGTATATTGTGTCCGAGTATGAGTCTCCAAGTAAAATACTAATATCTTTTTAAAAACCAATTCCAAAGTAGACCAGCAGACACCCAAAGACAAAAACGCAATTTGTAAAATAAATTGTTTAATTCAATAAGAATAAAATGTTTTAAAATCGAATTGTCTAATAGAAGTATTGATTGATCCAATTAAATTAAATAATACGAGACGAGAAAAAAAACTTACACAATTAATAACCATAACTTTGCGAAAAGAAACAGCATTATTATTTTCAATATAACATTATTTTCAAAACCTAAAGAAAAATAACATTTATAGAGCAAATCTTTCACAAAAACAATCGTGTCTCTTGAAACCTTGAATTGTTCATAATAACTACATAGAACAATAGGGCTAAGCATATGCTGAGACGCAGACGACGAAGCACAGCACAACACAGCACAGCACAACAGGGCAGAACAGATTATGTAAAGCACGGAATATCCGATACTACGCAGGGGCACGTGAAATGCAGATAGATATGCAGTGCCAGTTTTAGAACAGCCTTTTGACCTATTTTGCCTTGCGGTGCAGCATACGCTTAGTCTAAGGAATTTGTAATAGGGATGTTTTGGGGGTCAAAATAATTACATTATATTTTAGTCCGTATTTTAGATCATAAAAATGTATTGGACACGTATTTAGATACATGGCATCAAAAGTTAGGAGTGGGAGTCTTTTACGTCACTCGGTCCCGTAAAAATGCTTCATCGAGTGACGTCACGCGTAATTTCAACGGACTATAACTTTGTAATCTTTAGTCTAATTTACAAATAAAAAAATACGTGTCTTTTATTCTTGAATAAGCTAAGAGACGGTCTAATTACAATTTTTGCCATAATAGCCTATTGTATAGTTATTTGTATAGATATCTGTCATTGTGTGAGTGGTTGTCCTTTGAGTCGACGATTGTGGCTCCATGAACGGTGACCGAAGCCCTGCAGCCTATCCTTTTCTTGCTGCAGAACCAGACCGCTTTCTGACCAGTGCTCCGGTTGTTCCTGTAATACCTGTACTGCCCTATATCCAGTACAGTGTTACCATTCCTGGACAACGAAAACTGAGCACCTGGATGACAAGCGAGAGAGATGAAAGAAGATTTTTAGATAATAAAACACAAAAATTTTAAATTCTTGAAAACTAAAACAATGAGCCAGAAATACAGATTTTACTTCATTGATCTTATGAGAGATTTATTCAAAATTTATTTTTAACCAGGAAATGGCAGAAGTGAATATTGGAAAATAAAAAAAAAATGCGGTTTTAATATTTATTTATTTTGTAATGTAAATCAGTCCATGTAATTTAAAATAAGTGGCGTACAATTTTCAGACATAGGTACTTATCTTACTTTACATTTGCAGTAATACAATCAAAGTTGTTGTAGGTACAATAATATAGCGGTACAACCAGCCTACATAAATCACACAAACTGTACGTAATAAATTTAACCCTTCATAAACATTATGATGAAGAACAACATTGCTTTTTAATCATCTTTTTTAATAAAACCAATTGAGGGTTAAGTGAAAACGAAACTTATTTATACCATCCATTCAATGCTGATAAATCTCAGTACATTGATATGAACCAATGCAGTTAATCCTTTTCTAATAATGATGATGTTGCTAAAGAACTCCCTTCTTGCCTTGCACTAACGGTAGTGGTGTTTTCAATATTGCTCCCATACAATCATATTACCATCACAATCTAATGCTTATGTGAGTTGCTAGTCTTGATGATCAAGTTGTCGGTTGTTCAATTTACCCTGTATATTTATCAATGTCATCACCATATCATCATCATCATCCATGATTATGTATGTTGCTAGTCTTGATGATCAAGTTGTCAGCAGTGGTGATAGATGCCCGGCAGTTGCTGCTCGCCCACTTGACGCAGCGCCACACGTTCAGGCCGTTTGATCGCGACCGGTACTGGTTGTACCGGTAGCAGCCCCACTCGATTGCCGGTTTTCCGAACCGGGACTTTGTGAACACTAGCCCTGGAACCGGTAAAGTTTTTTCAATGTTGTGTTATTGGCTTTTGACTCGCTACTCAAAGTTCACACAACTGTAACAAAATTGCCTATTTAAATCTTAGATCACACGGCACGACACTATATTACCGTAACTGGAAAAGTTCAAATCATCAATAATACGCACACTTTACTTTAAGACATGCATGCAGATACTTTTTTGTAAGCAGCTACCTAAATCGGACCAAATATGCAATCCCCAAGGGTCGGTATGCAAGTACGCGATCTGTATTCGTCCACTTGATCGTGAGAGTAAATTATAGGGGGGTTTAGCCTTATCGATTACCCTGGTAGCTGCTTGCAAAATTATACAATATGTAAGTTCATACTAAAGTTACTTAAGGAAATTTAAAACGCTTGGTAAAAGTTAATGCTAAAACATGAATTGAGATTTTA
Source organism: Conogethes punctiferalis (assembly GCA_031163375.1). NCBI lineage: Eukaryota > Metazoa > Arthropoda > Insecta > Lepidoptera > Crambidae > Conogethes > Conogethes punctiferalis. The sequence continues at coordinate 16,352,513 of CM062082.1, read as the reverse complement.
AAACATATACATAATATATCATCGTGATACGTACATACATCATCATATCATGTCATCATCATATTTTCATCACCATCATCAACTAATGGTTGTGGAAGCGGTTTGTCTTGACGATGTCACCTTCGACGGTGGTGACAGTCATGCGACAATTCTTAGTAGCCCATTTGACGCAGCGCCACACGCTGGCGCCGCCCGGACGCGAAACGTACTGGTTGAACCGGTAGCGGCCCCACTCCATTGCCGGTTTTCCGTACCGGGACTTGGTGAACACTAGCACTGAAACCGAAAAAACCTTTTTTACTCTATTTGTCTTTGGAAGTGTAACAACATAAAATTTCATACAACGGACATGGAGCCGATAAATGAAAACAATAATTCCAATTGCATTGCAATAACGTAAAAAGTTTACAATGCAGCACAACAAGTCTACTAGTCAAGGTTACAATGTACTTGTTTACTATAAATAAACGATGTCAAAGTTTTTGACCTATGTATATCGTTTTCAACTATAAAGGTTTGAAACAAAAATAAGAGACAGAGATATAAAATTAAAAAATATTTAATTAAAGTAAAACAATCATTATCCATCATTCTTTGTCAATAACTTGTTTGCTGGGAGTAAACGAATGCCAAGTCTTGAAATCTAAGCTGAGTAGGATAAACATTAATTAAGCTAATGTTTAAAAATTAATTTTTTTTCCATCTTTTTCGACTTACCCCCACAATCAGGAAATCTGGTTCCTTTACCTGAAAGGAAGACATCAAACTTAAGGCTTACTAAATGTACACATAATTTTATTTACAAATTGTCTAATTGTGCCCATTATACCGAACCGTTTTAAAATAATAAAAAAAATCATGAAAAAAATATAGCGGTAACTAAATAGAACTTAGCAATATATTTAAAATAAATACTATGATAAAATTCAGACTATTACAATTGTACCAGTGATATTTGTACTAAAATAACTTAATGCTACAAAAGCATACTCTCTCTCTCTTTTCAAGTACATGAATTGTTGTGTTGCTATTACGAAAAAACTAAACTAACTACCTTTAAAGAAGAGGATAAGGCCCAGAACATGCTTTAAAAAATGCTCGTCTTATAACTACATAGTATCACAGGTCTCAAATGGTCTAAAGTCCCGGATACACTAGGGAACATTTTGTTCGCAACATGACGCTCAAAGCTCAATGTAGGTATCGCTGCAACGTTGCATAGTGGCCACTCCGAAACATTGTACGTGATGCGGGGCATGCTGCTTGCTCTCGCTTTCAAGACATATCCCGCGTCAGTTAAATGTCGTCGTAGCTGTTGAAGAACATGTTCTGCAACAAGTCGCTATACTTGACACCTAGTGTATACGTGGCTTAATGGTTATGACCGCCGATTATTCTAATAATGTGTCCGTCAATTGTGTGCACGGTAGTGCGACATCCCTTCCTCCACTCCTGGCAGATCCAGTGCAGCTTGGGGCCTTTGCAGCGACTTCGCACGTGGAACCGATGGCCGGCCAAGTTCAGCACCGGCCTGTTACGCAACGACGTTGTGTACCAGGGCAAATCTGAAACGACGTGTTCGGTTCAATGTGGACAATATTCTTTTAAAGACAAAAAGTAGGTACTTCATTCTTTTTTTAGCATTAGAATTATGTACTGGTTTTTTTAAACATTTTTTTATAGTAGCTCAACATAGTGGCTTCCTTACGCCTATGGAAAGCGAAATACGTCGCAGGATTATTAAAAAAAAACGAATCTACGCGATTGCAAAACACCGGATTATTGTAATCTAGGAATTCACCGTGTTCAGGATCTTTGCAAAAATCCGGCTCATCTTAGGATATTTTATTGTAAGAAAACGGTTTATAACTGATTCTTTGTTTACACAATTTCTAATGCTAAAAAACGGAGTATAAGTCTTACCTGTACGTTCTTCTTATAGGAACCTTTTGACAACACATGTTGTTCTCGTATAATATGTTATTTTATACGAAGCATGAATCACGAAACCACATCTTGCTTACCATGGCAACAGATGGAACAGATGGAAAACCTCAGATTTCCATGTTGTTAGGGTGGTCCCACACGGCCGATAGCCACCAGATGACCGTACATTAATGACGAGCATTTGGCTCAATCGGTAGAACCGGTATTTATTCCATTTGTAAAAATTGGAAATAAAACTATTAATATTATCATTTAATGTTATTTAAAAGTAAATACCGTGATTTACCCGATAATAATGTACTTTACCAGTCGCAAAGGTTGAACCGAAACAGATTTATTTCGTGTTTGAAACGTGTAAGGTGTACATTAAAAGAAAATACTCAAGAGCCATAATTTATTGCATCTCTAATGTGTGTATTTCAATACTTTTTAGGTAAGTTAGATCATTAGACGTTAAAACGGCCATTAAAACGTTACTAGGTATATGTAACCGTCTTAAATACAAGACTTACAAATTATAATATGTAGTTATTATTTACATAGATTTATAATAATTAATTTGGGTCAATACTTTAAATCGTATTTCTTTTATTTATCATCATATTCAACCGTAGGGGATCCACTGCGGGACATAGGCCTCTCCCAAACTTCCACAACGGCCGGTTGCAAGCTGCCCGCATGCAGCCCCATCCTGCGACTTTTATAATGTCCTCAGTCCACCTCGCTGGAGGGCGTCCAACGCCGCGTTTTCGGTCGAAAGGTCTCCAGTCCAAAACTTTTTGGCCCCAACGGCGATCAGTTCTTCTCACTATGTGCCCTGCCCACTGCCACTTCAGTCTGCCATTCCTCTGGGCTATGTCCGTGACCTCGGATCTCCTCATTTCTAATTCGATCTCGTAGAGAAACGCCGAGAATAGCCCACTCCATAGCTCGCTGCGCAATTCTGACCTTTCGCATGAGGCCAATAGTGAGAGCCAATAGTGTTGGCGACGAGAAATGATCTTATATCTCTCGGATGTCAAAGGATTAGGCATGGTTGTGGCACTTCTTGGGCATGATTATTTCCTGGTCAACAGTATAAAGCGATGCTCGGCAGCCGAGAGAGCGCCACTTGATGCACGGCCACTGCACCTTCATGCCGCAGGCGCGCGAGCACCGGTAGTACCGGTACTGGCCCATTTGGATTACCGGTCGGCCGTTCCGGGACGTTGTCATGATAGGAGCTGCAATGCATACAGTGCATGTAATTTAAAATAATTTATATGTTTACATATTCTTGCAAGCCGAAGTACGGTAAAGCGTAAAAGTGCGGTTTAAACAACCTAATGAATGCCTAGTTATCGTTAGAGCAAATTTTAAATTGATTTTTGCGGTGGTTCATCTCTCCCACCTGATAGTCTCCTGGACTCCCCCCATATAGCTTAAAGTGTCTGGTTTGTTGACTATGCCAAAATAATGCTATAGTTCGGTTCATGATTTGTATATGGCATGGCATAGTACTATCTAAACTATTACGATATCTTGTCAGAGTTCATTCAGTCACTAAAGGCAGACAGCCTCTGTTATTCAGCAGGATGCACTAAGGGCAGGTGAAGTGACTTGCATCGAAAAGATGATGGGACGCTCCCTTACATCACAATATGTTGTAGAGATTTTATTAAATGCGTCTACACATATGAGCAAATAATATAATAAAAAGTTTATTGGTAGGTAAATGCATTATTTAATACAACCTCTTAATATTACACACACTACTTGAAGGAACGAACAATAGAAAAACAATCAAGACATACATATTAAAGGCATTTATAGTACGTTCATTGGTTCGTGCACAGCAATCAGTTGGGTCTTTAGTCGTTTTGTCCCACAAGAGATTCACCCGCGGTCCAAACCGCCACAAACCCCATTTTTAATGTATTCTTGGCCTACATATTTTTTTGAATGTGCACATTCGAACCGCTTTTTCCAGTACAAATAAATAACTGAAATCTATAAATTTCACTAATTCGTTTTGCATTGTGGATCAAACCGACACATACCAGTGGCGATTCGTACCACTTTATCACTTCGATGCGAAAGAACACATTAAAAAAAAAATAAAAAAAAAATTATTTTTTTATTTTTAAAGGGGCTCTCGAATCGAATCGGTGATTCCCTTATAGCACGAAACGACTAAAGAACCAATTAGTTGATCATTACCGCACCTCGTGGCCTCATCCTTAACTCCCAGCTAGTGGGTATGCTCATTTTTTCTTCTAACTATTTCATGTCCGATAGTGACGAGAAACGCCCGACATTTGAACTTGGTCCATTGGCTGCAGAGCCATCTCACTGTGGGTCCGTTAACATTTCGATGCCGAAAGTAACGAAACTCACCAATTTGTATCACCGGTTTTCCAAACTTAGAAGTAGTGTATACTGGCTCTAAAATAAATGTACAATATTAAAACACTACATACAGAAACATCTTAAAGAAAATTAATAAAAAACAATAAATAACCCAAGACATGCCACGCTGGGCCACACATCGCCATCTAGCCCCAAACTAAGCCAAAGCTTGTACTATAGGTAGTTAGGTACTAGACAACCGATTGACTTACTTTTTTGTAAATAAATACATATTATACATAGCAAACACCCAGACCAATACAAACAGACATGTTCATGAACACAAATGTTTGTACTGTGCGGGAATCGAACCCACGACCCTTGACTCAGAAGGCAGAGGTTTACTACCAAATGAGCCATCGAGCCAGTCAATGATGGACCATTAAGCCGGGGTACTCACCTAACCATGTTAACATATTGTAACGTATTTGATACTGTATCAACCTACAATCCAGTAGTACTGTGGTAGTACCCATAGTACAAGCGTCGGCTTAGTTTGGGACTAGACGGCACTGTGTGGCCCAGTGTGGTATGTCTTGGGCTATTTATTACGCTGGAACCAGCCTATACAATCTTAGTACAAATTGTATGGCAATCACATAAATACAGCTGACCAAATTTAATTGTACACAAATATTTAGATGCACACATTAGAACTTAGATCATTTCAATTTACCTGGGTTATACCATGTTAGTTCCATATTTGAATTCTAGGTGGAGTTTATATTCATTGATTAAAGTTGGTATCTATTTTCTATACAATAGTAAGGATTAAATTGCCTTTCAAATTCAGTAGCATAATTAAGTTGCGACGTTTCGACAATATTGTACAGTTTGTGTAGTTTTTTTTTTATTACGGTCCTTTTATTTAAATTAAAAAACCAGATGAACGCTAGTTATATTTCACTTTAATTTCATGTATTCCTTATATAATATATTACTACACTTAATTTATTGAATATTGGGTTAAATAACGTATTGTTCTCCATTTTCAGAATTTACCGATTTTAAACTGTAAACTATAGATTCAAATTTCTGGCAACACAGCTTAAAATGGCGTGTTTTAAAATTTTCCTTTTAGTCAATATTAATTTATCAAGTTTTCAAAAGTTTGTACTTATAATAGAACTTGAAACTCCTAGCATTTTTTAAAACGGTCGTACAAGAAGCAGATTATAATGTGATTGCTAAAGTTTGTGACCAAGGGTCTAAAATCCGCAAGAAAACTGTAATTGCAAGAAACCCGCGGAAAGTTTAATCTACATTCGAAAGAAAATGTGATTTTAAGAACTTATATGATTATGAAACCAATATTTTAATTTTATAGTGGTGTGTGGTGTGTAAAAATGTGAAAGTTAATAAAAGTTTCTAAGTTTTTACACTTATCTTTTATTTTTCAAATGTTGAATGATTTGCCAATCTCAGTTTGTGTTTATTTGCCTAAGTTAACAAATGATTCAGAAAAATATGCCTGCGGTTGGCAATTCATAGCAAAAATTCATCATTCATTCCTTAATGAAATAAACTTATAATTAATTACAAGACCAGAGTATGCTGTAGTTATATCGCTGTATTGTGATTATGTATATTGACGAAAAGTTGCCGTAAGTTACCGTCGAGTGGCGCTGTATTTGTTACCTCTTTTGACAGCCAAGATTGGTCTCTATTTCAGTATATTACAAAGTACTCTGTGGCTGGAACTTGGCTGACACGCTCTCGCGTGTCTTGATTTTATTTATTTGGTTTTCTCTAAGAGTCCTCTCCTTTTAAGGATCACCACGTAGTACGTTCCGTAGTGGGGGGTGATTCGTTGTTGAAAAAAAGTCATGTTTAAGGGTTCCAAATGAGTAATTTATAGATTTAAAACATCTTACATCTAAATCACAATCCTACGCTATTAGGCCGCCTAAAGTGTATAAAATTTTTGTAAAGTGTTTTAGTGCATGTGTGCAATAAAGAGTATTTATCTATCTATGATAATTTAGAGTATTGTGTGTGATATCAGCAATGAGCCGCCTAAATTGTATAACAGTTGTATAATTTGCCTAATTCTAAGTTTTTTTTTTTTGGTGTGCAATAAAGAGTAGGTAGTACCTATCTATCAGAATTACTTGATGCGCTATAATGCAGTCATTTATAAAATTGTCGTTTATATATATATATATATATATGTATCTACATTTTAAGATATACATACGATAGTAGTAAACACACCGCTTCGGTTCCTATTTTTAAAAAAACTAGCTAAAATTAACTGAGGGACTTGCCCTTACCCTCAACGCAACACATGGTAGCACTGAACCTGTTCGATTCAGGTACCTACACCTGAATTAAACAGGTTCAGTACCAAACAAATAGATCGACAGACAGGCGGATTGGTGACTGCAGTAGATTTTATTTGTACCCAGGTAAGCGCTGTTGCCCGTTTCCTGATATTCCCTTAGTCGTCTACGGCACCCACTGGATTAGATGGGGTGGTCCTAAATTAATAGGCTATTACGGCTAAGAATTGTAATTAGTCCGTCTTTTAGCTTATTTAAAAATAAAAGACACGTATTTTTACTTTTTCAATCATATAAACAATAGCAAAGATACAAGGCATCAAAAGTTAGGAGTGGGAGTCCTTGACGTCACTCGCTCCCGTAAAAATGACTCACCGAGTGACGTCACGCGTAATTTCAACGGGCTATAACTTTGTAATTTTTAGTCTAATTTACAAATAAAAAAATACGTGTCTTTTATTTTTGAATAAGCTAAAAGATGGAGTAATTACAATTTTCAGCCATAATAGCTTAATCCGGAATCCACGCGGACCTTCATTAAGCGTCTCTATTAATTATGTCTTCGTCTTCCATTCATATCTATCAGCCATCACTGGCTCGGTGGCTCAATTGGTAGTGACCCCTGCTTCTGAATCAACGGTCGTAGTTTCGATCCCCACCTGGGACAAACATTAGTGTGATGAACACTTGTGTTTGTTACGTGTCTGGGTGTTTATATTTGTATTTAAGTATTTAATTGGGATGATGACTAAAAAATAATTTAATGTCCATCAGATAGATTAATGAAAAATATTGGATACGTATTTTTTATTTTGCCTCTTGTTCAAAAACTTACGAAGATACATTGATTTTAAATGTCACATGACGTCACGTTAGAGTACAAAATAATATACTCTAACGTGACGTAGTTAGCCCCCACTCCGTAACTTTAATGCGCTATATCTAAGTATTTTCTTGTTATTTCGACGAAACAAAAAATACGGGTCTTATATTTTTTTATTATCTAAGAGACGGACTAATTATTTTCTTCATTTTCATACCTTGTCATCATCCGTATTGTGGTACCTTCGTTGTTCTAATACCCATAACACAAATGCTTAAGCTACTTACTTTGGGATCGGAGCGATATATATATGATGTTGTCTGATATTTATTTATTTTATTTATTATCACGATCCTGTCCACTATCGCGTACATCAATGATTATGCGCAACACTGTACTTGATGATCTCATCTTCAAATGTGAACAGGGAAGCCCGGCATCCTGACTTCCATTTACTACACAGCCACTGAACCTGTAAATTTATAATGAAAATACTGCAACCGATTGCAATTCCATCCTCATCATCTCGATTGTTGGCGATCCTCGACTGTACGCTTTATGAGGAACTTCTTGCCCCCAGTTCAATCTTGTAGAACCAACTTCCTGCGACAGTCTTTCCAAACAGCTACGACTTGGGAACCTTCAAGAAACGAGCGTATTCATATTTAAAAGGCCGGCAGCGACACCAATCTCGATTTGAGTTGCGGGTGTCCATGGCCGGTGTCGACTGCTTACTATCAGGCATTACACTAGCTCGTCTGCCGCCACTCGCATAAAAATAAATAAAAAAGAAAAAGAAAAAATACTGCGTATATAGGTATCTACCTATCTACGCAGTTTTTTTTCTTGCCTGTAAGTAAAAGGCACGCGATTCTTGAGATCGAGTTTGTTTTATAATTTACGGGATTGAAAAACAATGAGGCATGCAGAAATGTAGGTTTACTATTCGTAGCTGCAGGAATTCATAGTGGTCTATGTCACTATGTGTGACAAAAAAACAGACCCGAGAAAATTTAGAAAAGTCAATTTCCTAATTTGACTCGACCGGGAATCGAATTTCGGACCTTCTGATTGCCTCGCAACGCTTAGCCACTGCACACCATAGAGAACGTGAATATGAAGAAGAATAATTTAAAAAAAAGGATTTTTCAATTATGTATTTGAAAGTTACCTTAGGTCCCTTGTAGCAGTTTCGTCTGTGGAATCGGTACTCTCCAATTTGAATCAGCGGCGTGCCTCGATTACTCGTTATCATTACCGGTTTCGTATCTGTAAATAATTGAGAAAAGCGGACATATACAAAAATATCTACTACATAAAAATAATTCAGGTTTTCCTCCCTGACGCTATAACTCCAGAACGCACGAACCGATTTCCACGGTTTTGCATTCGTTGGAAAGGTCTCGGGCTCCGCGAGGTTTATAGCAAAGAAAATTCAGGAAAAAAGAAGCCATCTGGTGACGAAACGGAGTTCGCCGGGTTTGCTAGTCTAGTATAGAAAATAAGAAAAATACCACATTCATGAAACATGAGACAAAAAGTAAGTCTTCGAGTTTTATAATAAAAGAAAAGAACAAAAGACAATGCAAAATATATATTTATTACTTATAACCAATAATTTATTGTAATTTATAAAATTTATTTGTACTGCGATATCATTCATTATTTTACGGCACGATAGCTGAATCATATCACATTTTAACCTACTTAGTTTACTTACAACATTGTATATTTTCCTGACAAAGGACATTGCAAAACGATTGCAAAAGACTAATGTCAATCTTCATAAGATATGACAGCCTAATTAGGGTAGAGTCACCGGATGGGGTGCAAATTGCACCGTGCAATATGGGAAGCCTCTTTTCCGCTGGATATAGTATAGTAGCGGATGGTCCGGCGCACCCCGGGCAACGGTGGGTAGCAACTAGTTTATCGCTATTACTACCCAACGGCTAATTCCCTAGAGGTAGGACGTGTCCTCCCGCTCGTCCCGCCTCTTCAAGACGGAGCCAAGCGTCGGCGTCTGGGTTCGGACGCCTTCCACGGATAGTGCACTTGTTCACACATGGTTGGTCGTGGCTACGGGACGCCAGCTCGTCTCTCCTTAGTCATCGTCATCAGCCTATTGCAGTCCACTGCAGGACATAACCCTCTCCAGCTGTTCGCCACTTAGGGCAAACATGTGGAGGATATACCTATAATCACCACGCTCTGGGCAAGCGGGTTGGCGATCGCAGTTCGTAGCTTCTCGCGCCGGTGACGCTGCTGCCCGTAATCGGTCCGTGGTATTTATATTTGTGATTTAGGTTATTTTTATACAAGCGTAGTAATATTGTCAACAATGTTTCTATGATTAGATGATGGATACATCAATAGAAGCCCAAAACAAAAATTAGTTATCATGCCTATTTGCAAAACACGCGACGCCTGTGAGTCTATACGTCACCAGTTAATGATTATGCAAGTTGGAAACCTTAGTGATATGCTCGTCTATAGTGGTGATAAAAGCACGGCAGCCGCTCCACGACCACTTGTTGCACAGCCACTGAACCTTCGGCCCCTTGCAGCGGCTGTGCTTGTTGTAATGGTAGTTCCCGACGACGAGCATCGGCTTGCCTCGCCTGGAGGTCGCGAACATTACTGAAAGAAAATAACACCTAAGTATAGCATCTGCCAATGTAAAATATTTCCATCTGCCGCCGACTTCGTCACGTCTAATCAAAGCGAAGCAAGTGCCACTATTAGGCACCTCCAACCTCAAATTCAAACCTCGCGGCCAATCAGAATGCAGCTGTCAGGTGACAGCTGACAACAACCCAGACATATTTAGTACACAAAAAACCTACAACCGACGTGAAACGCCAGTAAAGGACCACTATCAGCATCAAACAGCTGCCTTTGTTTTGCGCCGGCAGAGCAATATTTAAAGTACATATTTAAATTTTCTTGTTTTTGAAGGGTGAGAGCAGGGCATTGTAAATGTGCTATGTCCTTAAAAAAGAACGTCCGTAGCTACTAATCCTGTCTTTAAAGCCCGTCTCAGAAAGAGGGGTATTATAAATAAGACTGAAAACTTGTATGATGGTTTTGAAAATGTTTAATTAAGCTTTTATCACTTTTACGACTTCTATATCTTCAATGTGTGTGGATATCATTCATCTTGATAATGGTTCCTTCGTATGTGGTCATGGAGCCTCGGCACCCAGTGCACCACTTGACGCAGACCCAGAGGCACTTCGCGTTGCCCTGTTTATAGCTACTGTGCTGGTAGTACCTGTATTCACCCTTCATCAGCATCGGTTTGCCTTTCCGCGATTCTGTCATGATTATCTCTGAAAGGGAATCTGTGATGAGTATGACTTTATATTTGTTAAAGAGCGCTTTTTAGTTTAGACCGATCGTCTACCAGCAGCTAAAGCTAAGTTAGTTAGAAGGTGCCCTTTTTCCGCAACTCGAGATCTGAACTCCTATTTTGCGTGATGTGGGCTATACTGTCCTATTTTAGTTCGATTCTCAGCCAGCATATCCAGAAACCCCAGCAGGCCATTCACTCTGCCGAAGATGTCCTGAAGTGGGCCGGGCTGTCCAAGCATCTCGTCCGGTACGCTACCACACCAGGACATTCTAGCAAAATGTATGTAGCTGTTTCCTCCGCGTCTAGGCACTCTGCACAGGGACTGTCCGTAATGCTCAGATTTTGGAGATGTTTGTTGAACGGTAGTGGTTAAGGGACGTTACTAAGGTTCAGCTTAGCTCGCATAATTCCGGATAACGCATCAATCTTCCTTGAAATATAATAATCTACTGTATCAGCCACAACCATTTAGTTGGGGATCTAGCCAAGAACATTATATGGCTAAGAAAATAAGTACCTCATACCTACTCTAATATGGCTAGACATTTTAATAACCACTTAGGGAAAGTGGATCCAAAAATCTTTCGAGGTTTAGACGCCTCTTGTCTAATTTCAATGTCATTGGAACAAGTTTGAGTTTTACATAATAGCACAGGGGACAAATTGTAAAAGAGAAACACAAATGCATTTCAGAATTATATATTCTGTATGTAAGAGCATTATCATCTCTTCCTCGCGGTTGCGTACAATGTCATTTACATATTTGGTGACGTGGGCTTTATTTTGACACTTTCGTTATGTCCTTCTGCCGGCTAATAAATACAACATTAAAGATTGTCTCGTCTTTTTATGTAGTTGAGCTATTTTGGATTAGATGTCAGTAAATATACGTAACAGGGGATATACTCAGAATTGGTTCAAAAAGTTTTTTCTCTCATGAAAAACCCAAACTTATCTATCCTAATGACGACCCTGTCATTAGGAAATTTTATGGTTCTTCATCTTGACAACAGATAGTAATTTACAAAATATAGAAAACAAAGCTGTATACACGTCCGAACACTGGCAGCTACAAGAGCAGACTAACAGGTCACCCCACTAATGTTGAAGGGATGACGTCACACGTTAGTTGGGTTGGGAATATCCGTCGGAGGCCGTCTCCTCTTTGTATTTACATCGTGGTTATGAGCATCACATATGTGAACGATGGACTTGGCGTAGGTGAACACACTACCCCTGCAGCCTTGAGTCCACTTGTAGCAGCGCCACACCGACTTGAGGTCACTCGTGATGACGTCACAGTTCAGTTGGTAATCTCAGCGCGCCTTTGCTGAGGCCGTCTCCTCTTTGTATTCACATCGTGGTTATGAACATCACGTATGTGGATGATGGCCTTGTCGAAGGTAACTACAGTACCCCTGCAGCCTTGGGTCCACTTGTAGCAGCGCCACACCGACTTGGGGCCTCTCGTGATGTGGTGGTTGTACCGGTGAGAGCTCAGGATTATAGCGGGCTTGCCGTACCTGCTCTTTGTGATGATTGGCTCTGAATGAAATAAAAAAAACTAATAAAAATGGGAAACAGATTTATATATCAATCGAGTTGATACAAATGAGAATCACTTAGGGGCATACAAAAAGTATGGAAATGCCTTTTTTTATGAATCATTGTTTAAGTGGTCTGCGGAAAGAGTTATTAATAATTTTATTATCGAAAATATGTACAACAATTATTGTTGTTCTTGTATTAATACTTGTTGGTAACTTGTAATATAAAATACTGCTATGTCAAATGGCAAACATTTATTTTAATAAAATTGTGTCACTGTCTTATTTTTAACTTTTACATATTATTGGTCATTCATAATTCACATCTATGTTACATCATATTATTCTTTGAGAATTAATTAATTTGTTAATATCTACATCATCATCCTGCAAACGTTCACTGCTGGACATAGCCGTCCCCAATCGCAATTAAGGGTATCTGGAATTTGCATTAGTCACCAGGCTTGGCAGATGGGTTGGTGACCGCAGTTCGTTTTATTTGTACCCAGGTAAGCCTTGCTGCCCGTTTCCTGATATTCCCTTAATCGTCTTCTACGGTACCCACCGTCCGTCTGCGTAGGTCCGTCGTATTCACAAACGTTACTATGCGACGCGCGGACGCACGGTGCCCAAAATTCTATAGGTTTTTGGGTACCATAACACCCTATCTCTAATTTCTGCGTTCTACCCTAATCGTCCCGGGTGGTTGTGCTCCTCCCGCCGCATAATGATGGTGTCGTCTATGGACACGATGGTGCCCCGGCAGCCCTGCACCCACTTGTAGCAGCGCCACACCACTTTGCCCCCCTTCGCGCTGTACTGGTTGTACCTGTGCTCGCCTATTATTATCGCCGGCTTACCCGATCTGGTCGTGGTTACGGTTACCTCTGCAAAAATAAAACAAATTGTAAATACAAACATAGATGGTTGGGTTAGTAACTGCAGGTACAGTCAAAATCTGCAATATTTATACACTTTACAACCTTGTCAACATTATAACACGAAGTGTGATAAATTCAGTTTCTAATAAACCCCCACAAACTCTTCAAAGGATAAGTAAAATAAAAGTTTGTTACAAAAAATACAATATCGTAAGTATTAAGAAATAAAAGGGAACAGCTTAGCATATTTCTGCAAGGTATAAATAAAACAATATTCTTACATGTAACAATTTTTTATTAGAAAATAATGAGCATATATAAAAATATTAATATAAATATTTCAATATTCCATTGCCGATTGGCAGGTCAAGTTTAAATTGTAATTATTAACATTTTATTATTCTCCTTTATTAACGTAACTATGTACAACAAAAAATACTCGACATTATAATATACTTTATAATAAGGCACAGTTCACAGAACGTTTGTAGTTGTACCCTTGTTAAGCTTTAAATTGAACAAAATGCTTGCTTTTCAAAAATTGGATTACTCACATACGTCAAATAATACTTTAAATGTAAGGAAACACAAATAATAGAGCTATATTTTGCGTAATATAAGTCAGTTAATTCAGACTAAGCTTATATTGTTGGATTAATTTGAATCAATGCACTAGCAGATATGATATCACTTGTACATCACCAATAAAAAAAATGTTTTATCTCACTTCACATACATTAAAATAATTTTATACCGCCTGCGGGGTATAAGAGAGAGAGAGTACGGGTTAAACGCTCATAGCGACACCCGCCCGCGCAATCAATATAGCGATCTACATTGCAACAGTTATAGCTACCCTTTTTTTTGTCGGGAATACCCACTAAATCCAACGGTGCTCCGCCACGAGCACTCTGTCTGAGGGAGGTCCGGAGGGACTCTACGTAGCCCCCCATAGCGCGGCAGCGCTGCGCCTCCCAAGCACGCCACGACCAAAAGTCCCTTTTAGTCGACTCTTAGGTATGACGAGCAGGGATACCTCGTTAGTACATACCGAGGGACGCACACAAAACCCTTAGCAACCTTGTGCCATGCTAAGGATGGCAATGAACATTCCTTATCTTGACGATCTCGTTATCTATGGTGGTGATGGAGGCGCGGCACCCCAGCCCCCACTTGACGCACACGAAGAACCCCCTCTTGCCCTTGCTGTTGCTGTGCTGGTTGTACCGGAACCCCTCCAGGATGATCACCGGCTTCCCGTACTTCGACCGGGTGAATATCAGTCCTGGTAATATCAGATAGTTTAAGGTAGAAACGTAATTATAAAGAATAAAATAGGCACTAATATATCCAAATGCATGTTTATTGCTTATTTAGACAAATGTACTTCTAATTCTTCTGTCCAATGTGTAAGATAATCTCTTATATGAAATAAATAAACATAGTAAGTATATAGAGTTGCTGTAAGGATACTGTACGGATTGAAAACCAAGTAAACACTACAGTGGTTTTCAATCCGTAAAAATTCTATTTTCATGATACGTAGGTACGTATCATGAAAATATAGTTTTTACGGATACACGGATTTTACGGAAGGATTTTACGGTTAGTACCTACTAACACCAGCTACTTATTTGGACTCGAAGCAATGTAGGTATTTGATGATGTCTGATATTTTGTACCTACCTATATGGAAAAGCAATGGACTGCACGCACTCTATTGGTCATATTTCATTTATTTTGAGGTACATCTTTATTTGTTAAATACCGTTTTTGGTGAGCACACCCTAAGCAACGTAAGACCATGAAATACAGTAGGTATTCCCAAAAGAAATTTGGGAAAAAATCGTTACTCATGCAATCATTAAATTAAATTATTTATTCATACATTGGCCATTATTATTTTACCTCTTTCAAGCTGTAAGAAAAAATAAAACATGATAAATATTTTCGATTAAAAATTTAATCATTATTAATGTACCTACTATTAAAACCATGTACTACATCTTATTATAATATTTATTTAAACATGCATATTAAATACTTATTAAAGTATCATCCATTCTAAAACATTCTAAACATATAATATAAACTATAAAAATATCTTATGTAAGTATATCATGTGACTTCAAGTTTCGGAAAACTCTTGACATAATTGAAAAACTATTGTATTATAAGACCGTTTAAGCAACCCCGCAAAACACACACTTTATATCGGCCGCTAGTTTGGTCGGCGTAAAATCAGTATGAAGATCAGCCGATACCAAATCGTTGTAGTATGCAGAGTTGCATCATCGTCAGCCTATTGCAGTCCACTGCTGGACATAAGCCTCTCCAGTTGTTCGCCATTTAGGGCAAACATCTGGAGGATATAACCATAATCGCATGCTGCATGCAGACGGTTTTGAACTGATTATGTGCCGACCAAACTATGGGCCGATAGAAAATCTGTGGTTTGCACGGGGTGTCTTAAGGCTAAAATAATTCTGGATCAATACTATAAAATCCTAATCATAGAGACAAGAAAATACAGATCAAAAAATTACCTCAACCTTCACAGTATAAAATAGAAATTACGTACAATTTAAAAAGGTTAAAATATAGGAACAACCAAATGACTAGTTGCACCAGAAGTAACTTAAATAATTCGCTATAAAATAATATTATTTCTACAGGTTTATCTTACACAAGCACATTACCTACTTATATGATAACTTAGATTTCATGTAGGGATCAAACCGCAATTTATCTAAAGTTTCATAACTTAGTCTTGTAGGTCTCTCGTGAAATCACTGGATTAATACATAATATTTAGCCAATAATAATATCATTTATTCGCTAATGGGGATGTAAGGGAGTGACCTATCACCTTTTTTACTCCAAGCCATCCTCACCTGCACGTGGTACATCCTGCCGAACAACAAACGAGGCTCTGGCAAACCGACTGGTGGCGGTATAACCATCACGATACAATGGTTGACTTTTAATATACAGAGCATCATGTGATGTAGGTAGGCAGAAAATTATAAATGAGGGCATGCTTATCTTTAAATTGTACCTAGCATATCTAATATTCTATGTTACAATGTATAACTGCTCGGCGGATAGGTACTAGACGGATTTTGACGAAACTTGGTACCTACACTTATTCTTCATACTCCTGGGCAGATTATAGTATATACTTTTCGTTTATAGTATATATATACTTTTCATCACGCTTCAATCAAAAGGAGCAGATCAGTGAAGGAAAGTGTTGAGAACACGGGAGAAATTTTTTATCTGTATGTTTAAAAGCGCATCACATGAAAACTGTTACATGGAATTGAATGCAGTTTTCATCAATGTATTGCTAAATGTCTAACTTAAAATTTAGGCACCATTTTATGGAAGCCCGTTATTTTTGAAACCCGATACTCACGCGTGGGACGCCGCTGGCTTAGCTAGTATAACATATTAGTACTGATTCAATGGTTATGTACGTTCTTCATCTGCACGACCACATTGTTTTCCGTCACCATGGTGGCGCGGCACTTCTCCTTCGCGGCCCAGCGCACGCACATCCACAGACCCTTGGTGTTCGAGCCCTTGTTCAGGTAGAAGCGGTACTTGCCCATGGCTATATTCACCTTGCCCCTCCTGGACTTAACGAACTTGGGAGCGTCCGTCAGCTGCATCACTGTATACAAGGAAACATTAGGTTTTAGTGATACTATTTTTGAATATAGCATACATACGTTTAAATAAATAAAAAAATTAAAAAAATAAAAATACGTCGTTATTACCGGCAGAAAATAAATAACCCAAGAACTGCCACGCTAGGCCACACATCGCCATCTAGCCCCAAACTAAGCCGAAGCTTGTATTATGGGTACTAGACAAGTGATAAACTTACTACAACTACATTTGTACATAGTCAACACCCAGACCGATACAAACAGACTTGTTCATGCACACAAACATTGTAGGTACTGTGCCGGGATGAAACCCACAACCCTTGGCTCAGAAGGCTGAAATTATATTACGCGTAAGTAAATTTAGTACAATTTACTTAAATTATGCAAAAATCTACTCGTATGCCTAATAATTTGATGCAAGAACCCTCTTCCTTGCCCATATTTGTAGTGAGAGCAGGTAAAAAATGGAAAATAAAAATAGCTTCGATAGAAGCAAATATCAATTCACGTGAAATCTCGAATTCTAATAATAAAGGGGGCAAAGTATGTGATGTTGTCTGATATTTATTTATTATTTATTAAAAGGAGACAAAGAGACAATAACGTCTGCGAGCCTACAGTTCTACTACGTCTCGCTCCAACTTCGGTGACACTTTCTAACATTTAGATAATAATCAACAATGATTATGATTAATTCTGGTAAGAAACACTTGGTTTTCTATCGTGCTAAGGTAAGCCCTACAGCCTTTGCACCACTTTATGCACCGCCATATCTTCCTCAGGTCGTAGGGATTCTGCAGGCTGAACCGGTGCCCTTTAAATAAAATGATCGTTCTGCCTCGTTGTGACTGAGCGAATTGTAGCACTGAGGTATCTGAATATAAAAAGTGAAAATTATTTTATTTTTATGTTATATATTTATACACTACAGTCCGTAAATCGCTTAATTAAAAAACTAGTTCCACCTTAATCACCTGAGCTTAATCACCTAGCTGATTGACCCCGCTAAAAAGTAATGACAAGGAGAGTTAAATCACCTAGCGAGGGAATTCAAGTCGACTTTAAATAAAATGGGTTTTCTAATTTACTTTGATCACCTGCGATTGTCCGTGATTATTTACATGTTTGCCATAAAAATATATACCAGGAGCGCATGGCCACGAGGGAAGTTAAAATATGGATGTCTGTAGGTTAGACAGATGGCACAGACGGGGGTAGGCAGAGAATGTGCCTGCAATGGGACCTCTCGGTGTATCGTTGCCGTCCCTCTCATCTTTTGCGACCCAGCAGGGCCGTACCTACTGCTAGATGCGGTGTGGTGGGAGTCTGACACTGCTCCTTTTGGGGAAAGTCACCCAGGATCTGTGGTTTTTACAGATCTCCTACGGCACCTACTCGCTATTGCGCACCACCGTCTATTTCCCGTGACAGACGGTGAAGACCGAATGTATTCTCGTTGTTAAAAAAAAGGTGAGAGCGAAGCTCAACTGGTCCCCTTTTCATTCTCGAACCTCGTAACCCAAAAGGCTACATCCAGTCAAACCTTCTAGAAAAGATTTTTATATAGTTGCTCGACATAATGGCTTCCCTACGCCTGATGGAAAGCGAAAGATAAGCCATGTCGCTCTGACAAGTAGCAAGATTGAAGGCACTTAGCAAAAGTTTATGTAGAAATATATACCTACTTAATCCCATAAAATACTGAAAATAAAACAATACACCTTATCAGTATTATTTATTTTGAAGAAAACACAGTTCACATTGAATACGAAAACAATAATAACTTTACATTGATACACAATAAAGAACTTTACATTACGTGAAAACATTCAGACGTAGTTGATATCATTTAGTAATAGTATTTTACACTTATCGTTGTAAATATAGTTAACGTCTCTGTAGATAGCTTGTATCTTTAATAAAACAATAAAAAGTTATAAAAATAAAAAACGAATTATATTTTAGAATTTTCCCACAGGATTTGAAAGGATTTAATGATTTCCACCCTATCCTTGTAAACCCGATATTTCCAGACTCGATATATAATTATAACAATTAAATTAGATTTTAAAAAGGACATTAAAGATCTAACGACCTTATAACAATTTACTTACTGCAGTAGTAACAAAGTAGTAGCATTCATATCACGGATCAGAAAGGGCCTGCGACCAGGTTTGGAACTACTTAGTAACAGCTTAAGATAGATGGTTTATATAAGAAAGGTAACCAAAATAAACACTGTTATTTAGTCGTAGAAACACTTTCTTTTATATTCAATTGTATACGCGTTTGTCCACGATTTCCACCAATGTTGCAAAAGATCGGGCACGCGCAGGCATTAAGTGAATAAATAAATAACCCACCAAGCAAAGAGCACATAGTGGGCTGGCTAGCCCTATCACCACAATGTCGAGAGAGGTAGGGCATAGCGAATCTTCGCTCGAATGGAGCTGCCCGTCCGGGTAAGGACCTCCACCCTATAGAATACCGCAGCCAAATGACCTCCGGGTCGAGTTTCTGCCGCTGAGTAGGGTGCCGGAGCTCGTCGGGGGTTAGTATTGGGCCGGCATGGCGGTGGCAACTGACAGGTAACTGACCAGTTACTTGCCCGTTGTACACAACGATTTGGGCTTCTCTTTCGCTTTCCATCAGAGGAAGGGAAGCCATTATGTCGGGTTACTATAAAAAAAAATGGTGATTCTCGACTCAAATTTTGAACTACTGCAGCAGTATGTGAGTGTACTTTATGAAGGCTGTTAAATCTCACAGTACACCATGGTTATGATATAAGCGATGGTAGACCATCTTGTCCTCGATGGTGCTGAGGGTGGCCCGGCATCCGCTGGCCCACTTGATGCACCGCCACTTCTTCCTGCTGGAATCCTTCTTAGGGTACTTGAGGTTGAACCTGTACCCTTGGTATAAGACAACAGTTTTGCCCCGCTTCGACGTCCCGAAATCTACCACAGGATATGAGTACTGGTGAACTGAAACAATAAAATGTTTCATAATTAAATAAATAACTCATGACATGCCACGCTGGGTCACACCTCGCATAGAAACACACATAGAAAACACTCAAACCAATACAAACAGACATGTTCATGCACACAAGTGTTTCGACCGATCCCACAACTCTTAACTTGAATGGCAGAGGTCACTACCAAATGAGCCATCGCGCCAGTCAATAGGGATGTTTTAGGGGTCAAAATAAGTACATTATATTTAGTCCGTATTTTAGATCATAAAAATGTATTGGACACGTATTTTCCCTTTTTTCATTCAAATAAAAAATAGCAAAGATACAAGGCATCAAAAGTTAGGAGTGGGAGTCTTTGACGTCACTCCATCCCGTAAAACTGACTTTTTTCAGCATGAGCTAAAATCCAAACAAACTACAGCGTTTGAGACAGATATATTAATATAAATCTGGTGGTTGAATACCTATATTTCATTAACAGCTTCATTGCTTTTTCTTTTAGTGTTGAGATAATCCTTCGTTTTTTACCTATACATCATCAGCCTATTGCAGTCCACAGCTGGCTATATGCCTCTCCAGTTCTACGCCACTTAGGGCAAACATCTGGAGGATATACCCATAATCGCCACGCTGGGCAGGCGGGTTGGCGATCACAACACAGGGCGTACCTTCTCGCTCCTATGACGCTGCTGCCCATCATCAGATTGTTGTACAAGTGATAGTCAATTTTCACTTTTGCTTTCATTGAACTTAATGTCAAAGTTAACTGCGAATTCATGTGAAACAAAATCAGGTACGCAGACATGCCTATCGTCCCGTTTGACATAGGTAGTTATCACAATCAGTAATTAGTCTCGCTTTGCACACATTTCTCTTCGAACAGCGCCAAATACAAGAACCATCTTTGTTTCTTCTGTCTTTGTTATATTTATATCCTGCACGAATCAGTATTGAATTACCCCGCTGAGACGTAACTATTTCATGTCCAATTTCATTACTAAATGGACCCGTTTGTGATCCAGTCCCTGAAAACATTTGTTATAATTAGGGTTTCTTAGTTTAAATCGGTACGCATGCCGCTTCCTTACATCCCAATGTAAGGCCTATCATCTTTTCGCTTCAAGCCAACCTCACCTGCCCATGGTACATCTTGCTGAATAACAAACAAGGCCCTGGCAACCGACTGGTGGCGATATAACCATCACAATTGAAGGCGTAACTAAATTCCACAGACCGATGATGGGCAGCAGCGTCGTCGGAGCGAGAAGCTACACTCTGCGTTTGCCAACCCGCCTGCAAAACAGCGTGGCGATTATGAGTACATCCTCCACACTGGTCTTTGCCTTAAGTGGCGAACAACTGGAGAGGCCTATGTCCAGCAGTTGACTGCAAAAGGCTGATGATGATGATGATGAATATAATTGCTCTGCTAATAATTGGACAATAACTGAGATTATGGCACTATGAAATCGGTAAAATAGCTTGTTTACCTCTTTAGCTACGTTCTCTACGTAGCCAAACTTAGTGTTCTCTTCCATCTCTACTATGGGGAATGCTCCGAAGAGTTATGTCACGTAATGCCATCTTCTCCTTTCCACTCCCGAACAACACGTGCTTGACAACATTGTCATACGCATACAATTAAGACGATGCTGGCACGTACAAAGAAGTTGAGTTCCTCGTTCCTGTCCCGTGCTAAAAAGTCATGGAATGCCCTTCCAGTTCATGTGTTTCCTTCTTACAATCCTTGGCTTTTAGGCAGGGTGTGCAGCGGCATCTCAGTGGGCATCCAGGGTGAGGGCGACAGTCGCGGTAAGTTCTTCATAATAGATCCATTATGGCTGTCAACCTAACTTTTGGATCTCACGACCGCTTACTATTAGTTGTAGTAAGGTCATACTGAAAGTACGTTTTTATAAAAAAAAAACTGTGAAATACGAGCACGCCAAATTAAAATAATTTTCATTTATTCAAATAAAAAAATAGAGTTAATATTAAGAATTAAACTTTATTCACAGTAATGTAATGAGTATTCTGTCATGATCAATGCTTATAAAAATCATTCGATAATAAATTAAAATAGATGGACGACGTTACAAAACCACAAAGTTTATTAACATTTAGGTATGACGGGTATTTGACTATGTTATTTAAAATTTATACATCCAACGTGCTAGAATATACCTTTTCGATTTTATAACATTATCCATCGTCAGTGCCATAAAACAATATAATTATTCATAATCATCTATTCTAGAGAGCTCACATTTGCTTATTTCAATTATAATATGATAAACACTATAACATTACATCCTGCATAATTGTTTGGGCTTATATCATAATTAATGTATTCATTAATCACAAATAAAGTGACCGCTTGAACTATTATATACAAACAAACCGACAAAGTGTAAATTATTCATCATGATTAAAATAACAAAAAAGCTACATAACGTATTAAATACTTAACTAATATTTATTTACCTATGCTGCAACTAGGAACATATAAAAAGATCCTATATACCTACAAGTAGGTACATATTGAAAGATATGTGCCGAAAATATATGCGAAGCAGAATTTGATATCTGTAACCTGTAACTAAGTTAAGAGTTAAGTTAACAGTCTTGCAAACATTCAAGTTTGCAGTAAGCCAAACATAGCTGCCTCACTGGAACAATCGCCTCCAATGTACACGGTACAGATTCGTTTCTGGGCCTCTTTCTTACCCTCCCTGCGCCCTTCTTGGCTGATTGCGTCATATGTAATATGTGCGACAGCACACTAAAAAAGCAGTAGCTGCTTCAAACTCTAATCTATAACTTATATTTGGGCAACTATATTACATTGAAATGATATTGGATAATATTAATCAGTGATTCAGTGATACACATAGAAGCTGTCTATGTATGTCTATAGAACTGGGCCGGTACGATCCGTCGTGTATGGTGGCTTTATTTAAATGGATCATGCCGGAGGCCCGGGACCGATCGAAGTGGCGAGCATTGGGAGAGGCCTATGTCCAGCAGTGGACTGATGTGGGCTGATGATGATGATGATGCCGGCGGCTTGCGCCCGCCCAGTGACACGCCTTTTTGCTCATTTGCACACACTACAAGCCGCGACTTTTGTGCTGCAGACTATTTAAAACCAGGACAATCGAATGGGAACTTTGTCAGCCTACGCTCGAATCCATAACATTACACAACAGGCGAATGTTCTTAGTAATAAAACGTAAACATTATTATCAATCATTTTCATTAAAGCTTCAACATAAAAACACAATACTTAAATGATTTACCGACCTCAGCGGCGCTATGATAGGCGTCATCAATTAAAAAAATGTTTTCCTAATACTAATTCTCGGAGATTCTCTTGTCCTGACGATTCTCTCAAAGAACAATGGTAGATAAAATTAGCCTATAACACGAACAACTGTTAACTTCAGTCCGAGGTACTGATACAATCGCGAAATTACCAATGCTAAAGTGTGAGGTATTCCTCGAAGCTCATTTTTGCTATTGCGATAGAAACTATGTGACCATATCAGCCGCAGGACCTATAACCGTTGGGGTAAACGAGTTCTACAGTGGAGACCGCGTCTCGGCAAACGTAGTGTAGGACGCCCTCGGGCTAGGTGGAGAGACGATTTGCGAAGGACACAGGCAAGTGCTGGATGAGAGAAGCCCAAGATCATTAAATGTGGCAAATAATTGGAGAGGCCTATATAAGGGAGCGGCCTATCATCTTTCAACCTCAACTGCCCGTGGTGCATCCTGCCGAATAACAAACAAGGCGCTGGCAACCGACTGCTGGCGCGGTGTAACCATTAGCTAAATACCACAGGCCGATGACGAGCAGCAGCGTCACCGGAGGAAGCTACGTCCTGCGATCGCGAACCCGCCTGCCCAGCGTGGCGATTAAGGGTATATCCTCCAGATGTAAGTGGCGAACATTGGGAGAGGTCTATGTCCAGTGGACTGCAATAGGCTGATGATGATGTTCAGCAGTGGACTGAGAAGGGCTAATGTTTGATTGATTGATTGATGGCAACCAAAAGGTGCGCTTCGAGGAATAGTTTGCGAGGAATATCACCACGGTACCACTGTACTCTATGTGGAATGACTGTTCAATGCTTATGAAAGTTGTTGAAGGAGATGATCTCGTTGTTGATGGTGATGATGATGGAGCGGCAGCCCTTGTACCACTTATTGCAGCGCCATCTCTTCTTCACCGTGTTGTAACCCTGCTCGTTCTTGAGGCAGTAGCGGAACCCGCCGCATTCAATCATGGGATTACCTTGTCGGGACTTCACGAACTTTGGTTCAAATGCTGGAAAATATTGTATTTAATTAATATCATACTCTGTGACAGAGAATTTACACTATTAAACATATAATACTTAATATAGAACATAATCATAAGATATTAAAATGTATCAAGGATAGAATGGTAATCTTATTTGCAATCAACCAAAATGTGTTAACTGCAAGTAGGTAAGACCATTTTAATTAGATTGCGCGTTTTCCTTAAAAAATATATCAGAATGCGTGTTGATGTTTAAAGCCACATTTCTTGGTTTTCTATCCCCGATACATTTCTGGGGTCTAAAATGTATGGAATTGGATGATATGAAACTATTTTAGGTTGGTTATATTATATTTTTGGGTAAATATACGTAGAAAAATGATGATGATGATGATACGTAGAAAAATGATGTATTTTCGATGATGACAAAAAATAGTATATACGTCATTGACTTAATCTCGCTATTGTATTTAAAACAATACAGCAAAGGATTGCAATCATGACTGACTAGAATCTTAACTAATGATCACGCAGTTGTGGTACATAATTAACAAAAAAAAATTTATGACAGAGGGGGAAAACGGACCTCTTATTTATTAGTTTCTTTAATAATTTTGTTCTATTTCTTTATGTGTGGTTGTGTCCCCATGCAAAAATAAACTCTAGTGAAGGGGCAATATTGGAACCTCAAAAAAAATTGTCCATGCTTCGAACGCCACTGTTGCAACCCTCGTTGTTGTGAATTATTTTTCCACTGTCGCATTGGTTCGAAAGCTTAAGACTTAATGAATTTATTATGGACTCGAATTTCGTAATCGCGAAAGACGCTGATTCGAAGAACCTTTTCACAGTCACCACATTGTATCATCATATTGAAATATTTTTTATAAAAAATGGCTGTTTTGTAATTACTAGATGTATATTTTTTAAACACATTATGACTTAAAAAAGTTTTAAAGTCAAGCATTCGAGCGCATGAGAGGGTAAAAATGTTTTTCTAATCAGCTTCTTTCGAGACTACACCATTCGAGACCTAGAGCTTTTGAACCAGGGGAAAAATAATACAGCGGCGTTCGAAGCTACGTAGAGGACCCTAAATAAGCCTATATTAATGGTTATGTTCGTTGTTGCAGAAGACAATATCATCATCTATGGTTTTGATGGAGGCCTTGCAGTGGCGGTTGGTGGAGCAGACCCAGCGCTTCTTGAGCCCCGACTGGCTGGAGTACTTGTGCAGCGAGAAGGTGTAGTTGCTGATGCAGATCATGCGGTTGCCTCGTCGGGACGTGATGAATGTCGGAGTATCTGGGGGAAGTAATCTTGTCAATAGTAATACCAACTTACTGCCAGGTCACGGGTACGTGCGATCGGCGGGGAGAGTTGCAAATTTTATTCCATCGCTCACCACGTCTATGAAGCAAAATTTATCGACTGTGCCCGGCGAGTGAAGAGTATTTGCAATTGGCTATTATGGCTAAAAATTGTAATTAGTCCGTCTTTTAGCTTATTAAAAAACAAAAGACACGTATTTTTCCTTTTTTCATTCAAATAAACAATAGCAAAGATACAAGGCATCAACAGTTAGGAGTGGGAGTCTTTGACGTCACTCACTCCCGTAAAAATGCCTCACCGAGTGACGTCACGCGTAATTTCAACGGGCTATAACTTTGTAATTTTTAGTCTAATTTACAAATAAAAAATACGTGTCTTTTATTTTTGAATAAGCTAAAAGTCGGACTAATTACAATTTTTAGCCATAATAGCCTATTAGCGCCGATCGCGCCTCCCTGTGGCATTGTCTTTTTATTCTAAATATTTGTTACATAAAGCTAGTTTTTTATATGTGCTTTATGTGCGCCATAAAAGAAGAGATCGGCCAGCTGCTATCAAAGATGATTAGCACATTGGCTTCCTTTCGCCTAATAGACAGCGAAACAAAACCCCAGGTTACCTTTTTTTGCCCAGGGAAATATGCGAATAGGTGTCCCCGTCAACCGCGGGAGTGACGGGTTATGTGGGACTCACGCTCCCCTCAGGTAAAACAGGGACGGTGGCACCCTGCCTCGAGATGAAAATGAGGTAAGGAAAACCTACTGAAAAACCCTGGTCCCTCCGACAAAACTCAAAATAATATACAAATGACACAAACAAATACAACACGGGTAGACAACGAATAACTATGAAAATTTCTATGAAAAAAATGCTGAGAGCCTTCCTTCCTTTTCCATTTCTTTTCATAACAAATGGCACATTTATTAGTTATGGTATTATTTTCATAATCACCAAACAATAATGATTAAGATAATTGAAATTAATAACAACACATAATAAAAATTAAATATTTTATAAAGAATGTATAAATAAGAAAAAACATTTATTTCCAATAGTCTGTATCACACAATAGTGTCAAATTTAACTAACAGTAACATAGAAATGAATTCGTAAGTAAACGTAGGTATAATATTTATTGTAACCAAATACTTTGTTGGGGCTTTAGACCATTTGTTCAACAATCTGATCTCAAAAATGGTTTTTCCTTATACGATGAGAACCAGAAGATGAATGCGGCGTCTCCTAATACCGTCCGTCACAATTTAGAAATATCCATTTCCTAAATTGACCTGACCGGAATTGGAGCCCGAAACCATCGCCACCACCATTGTGCCACCGAGACCGTCAAAGGTAAAATATTGTTATCGAATCAATAAGCACTGATAGCATTAGAAGCTAAATCTATTCATGTGTATGAGAATTGAAGAGATTTATAATCTGGTTGTCCACGGTAAGGATCTGCGATCGGCATCCTCTGTTCCACTTGATGCACCTCCACGTCTTCCTCATTCTGTTCAGGTTCGGCACCGACTTGAGGCAGTACCTGTGACCCCTCATCAGCACCATGGGGTTCCCACGGCGGGACAACGCATATATTGCCGCGGTTTCTGCAAAAGACACTGAGCGGGTCGTGAAATACTGATAATGTAGAGATGAGAGCTGGTGTTCACATGCGGGAAGATTGACAAAAGACAATTATATTTGTTCTATAAACGCGAAGCTTTTAATTTGATTCTCAGACAAATGCATAAACACACACATATACATATAATGTGGGTATTGACAAACATACTTATTACACGCCATTCCCTTTGTTTTACCTTTTAGACTATTTCATTATTTTAGATACCTTTCTGCAAAACAAGTCTGCCTAGTGATGAAAAAAAACACGTAAATACGTGTTGCGATTTAGTAACGAGTTTGTAAAGTCGGTTAAAAAAACATTATCTATACTTACAATAAATCTGTAGAGAGGTTAATAAAATAAAATAGGAAAATGGATATTTCCTTAAACGATTAAATTAGGTAAGGTTCGGAATAAATACACTTGATCGTAACTTTCCATCAGGTGTAGGGAAGCCATTATGTCGAGCCACTATAAAAAAAAAAAAAAAAACTGAAATAACATTTATTATTTTGACATCGACAACAAACCATGATGTGACTGTAACCATATTTTTTAAATCAAATAACCGTGTTACTAAAACGTAACAAAGTTATTTAATTTAAATTATTATCAATATATGTAACAAAAGTTATTTAAACAAAATGTTTACACGTGTCATGTAAGTATGTAGATTTTGTAGATATTAAAATAATAGTAACTTTTAAGAACATAGATAACATAATTTATATAATACTGGTGCAAATAAACGGCCGTTGAACTTTAACGACGTTATTAATGATAAACATTAGGGAAAAAAAATATTGTATCATTATCAGACAAAGTACTTACATAAATAAATGAAACTTATCTGACTAAATTACGACAGGCTCGGTGGCTCAATTGGTAGTGACCTCTGCCTTCTGAGCCAAGGGTCGTGGGTTCGATCCCCACACATTACAAACATTTGTGTGCATGAACATGTCTGTTTGTATTGGTCTGGGTGTTTTCTATGTATAATATGTATTTATTTACAAAAAAAAATGTATCTAAGTAAGTTTATCAGTTGTCTAGTACCCATAGTACAAGCTTCAGCTTAGTTTGGAGCTAGATGGCGCTGTGTGGCCCAGCGTGGCATGTCTTGGGTTATTTATTATTTATTATTATTAAAAAAATGCAAGCACAGAACTTAAAAAAAAAAACAACAAAAAGACATATTATTTTCATTGATTTAATTTCAGTGCATACTCTCTTCTCTATGCACCAAAATTTCACCGATCTCCGGAGTAATTTTTCGTATAAAACCGAAACTGGTAATTCTACTGTCGTGTTTGAACAATGTAACTATGTAACAAGCCTGAACAATGTAACACGTAGTAAGAACATAATTGTACAACGTTAAGTATACTTAGAACTGTATGTGTATATTGGTTAAATTAAATCACATAGTTGAAATCTCTTATATCACTGCCATATTCGGTAAATTTTACTGTTTACGTGTTAGTAGGTAGTAACTGCTCCTTCCGAAATATCGTTAGTATTAAAGTAATAAATATCTTCTTTGGGTTTTTATTCCATATCATATAATGGATCGTATACAACTATTAAACCATAAACACATATTGATTATCAAACGAAAGTTCGTCCCGGGCCACCGTCCAAATCGTTGATTCAGACGTCACCAGCCCAATCATGAGAGATCAGAAGATGTCACTACTCCTGAGTTTATTCTAAACGCTAATGGTTGTGACTGTTGCTATACTTGACGATGACGTCATTGAAGGTGGTGACGGAGGCGCGGCAGCAGGTAGCGGTGCTGCAGCACACCCATCTCGCCTTGGGGCCCTTCCCAGAGTACTTGTGGTAGCTGAAGTTGTACCGGCCGATCTTGATCATGCGGTTGCCCCGCTTCGACAGCACGAACTCCGCGTCTGAAATCAATGGCGACTTCAGAATGACGATTAATTGTAAATTATATTAGACAGGCTCGGTGGCTCATTTGGTAGTGACCTCTGCCCTCCGAGCCAAGGGTCGTGGGTTCGATTCCCGCACAGTACAAACATTTCTGTTCATGAACATGTCTGTTTGTATTGGTCTGGGTGTTTTCTGTGTTTTCTATGTATAATATGTATTTATTTACAAAAAAAAAAAAATATCTAAGTAAGTTTATCAGTTGTCTAGTACCCATAGTACAAGCTTCGGCTTAGTTTGGGGCTAGGTGGCGCTGTGTGGCCCAGCGTGGCATGTCTTGGTTATTTATTTATTTATTTATTTATGTATCTCTCCTTAGCGCCTTCTGGGGTATAAACAGCCTACTTACTGGCCTATAGACTTTACAATGAGGCTTGGTTTCCGTCTTGCTTTGAATCCCGAATCATCGTAGGCGACATTTAGTCTAACTCTACATTAATTTACCCTACATATTAAAACCCTAAACAACTTTAACCACATAGTATCTAGACAAGCCGGAGCGCGTCAGCCAAGTTCCGGCCAAGGGAACTGACGATGGCACCCTTGTGTATACTTTTTACCCGACTTACTACGCTAAAATACATGATAGTGGACGTTACGAATTACGATGTACCTACATGGTCAAATTCTACGGCGCGAAAAAATGTGTGCCTATGAAAGATTTGTAAAGTATAAACCCAATAATTGCGAACACATTGATAAGTTCAGACCAGGACAAAAGATAAGTAAGGGAAATATATACAAATATAAAGAAAAAGACAACAAAAACAGTCTGATTCAGTATTTATTTCATACTATCACATAGTCAATTCACTCGATTTAAAAAAAAACACTCATCATACATAATAAAACAAATAATATCTCTCATCTTATCTTAACTAAGTATCTATATATATAAAAGGAGAAACTGACTGACTGACTGACTGACTGACATATCAACGCACAGCCCAAACGGCTAAACGTAGGCACTTGAAATTTGGAAGGGACGTAGCTTAGGTACCGTAGGGGTGCACTAAGAAAGGAATTCCCGAAATTCCCACGGGAACGGGAATTAGCGGGAAAATCCTTTTGTATGAAAAATCTAAACCGCTTAAGTTAGACGCTTGAAATTTGGCATGCAGGTACCTTAGTAAATATAAAGTTTAGTTATGGCTGTATTTTGAGAAATTCCCACGGGAACGGGAGTTAGCGGGAAAAAACTTTTGTATGTATAAATTTAAACACGCGGACGAAGTCGCGGGCAAAAGCTAGTATATATATATTATATATAATATATATAATATATTAATATATAATATTATAAAGCTGAAGAGTTTGTTTGTTTGTTTGTTTGAACGCGCTAATCTCAGGAACTACTGGTCCGAATTGAAAAATTCATTTTGTGTTGAATAGACCATTTATCGAGGAAGGCTATAGGCTATATAACATCACGCTGTAACTATTAGGAGCGAAGAAATAATGGAAAATGTAAAAAAAAACGGGGAAAAAATAACTATTCCACGCGGACGAAGTCGCGAGCACTGCTAGTCATACATAATCACACTACTCATCATACATAATAAAAAAAAAATCTTATTACATATTTGCAACGTTCTATTTTATTAATGTTTTTGGTTAGTTCACTGAAAGCCTAAACTTCTGAAAATTAACATCAATTTGGCTTAATGCTCTAACGCATGCGGCATGTATTAATCTTAGGAGTGAGATCACACAGTGCCGCAACGGATCTACTGTTTCATATTCATTGGCATTTCAATACTAGGGGTCGTCACTAAACTGCAAAGGCAGGGTGTAATATGGCACTGCTTTCCTTTGCTGACGACAGTCGAGAGTAGCAATATACACAATTTCTACAAAGCACTGCACTGCAACACTGTCAGTAGCGCCAGATAATTGTGTATATTGGTACACTCCACAGATGTCAGCAAATGACCGAAGAAATCAAGCCTAAACGTATCGCCAGCAGCCTTGGTTTTCATCACCTTACACCAACGCATATCCCCAATACTGGGGCATACCGTCAATATAACTAATAGTCTTCTTACGGCCTCAACTTGGCCTATCACTTCTAGTGATTATGGTCATTCTTACATTTAACTACGACATCCTCTAGAGTAATGATCGCGGCTCGACACCCGCTGGCCCATTTCGTGCACAGCCATCGTTGTTTTGGACCCTGACCTCTACTCTTATTCAAGCTGAAGTGATACTCGCCGAGGCGGATCATGGTATTCCCTCTTCTAGATACTACAAACTCCAAATCTGAAACATAAACGGAGATGCAGGGTGCATTCTCAAACATGGTTTAAGTCTCATATTAAGTCATGTCTTATGAAAAAAGGATATTATAAAATACAAGACTTCCTAGACGATAATATTACATGGACATAATGAGCTGCTCGCCTGCACTTAACAAATATTGTATTAATGTATGACATCAACAGTATGATGATTATGTATATTTTTGAAAAAAGCCAAAATTGATGAGTTTCTTGCGGCACTTCTTCTCATCAGGCCTCATCCTTATCACGTCGAAGTGCTAGTAGGGAAAAAAAAGTTTGACGTGCAAAAGAATTTACTTGTAAATCTACTTGCAGAAATAAATTATTTTATTTTATTTTATGGAAAGTTCAAACATGAGTTCTAGTACCCGTACATAGCACAAAAATAATAAGTACTTATAAACAGTCAGACACTGGTCCCTAAAATATTATAGCTTTGAGCTGATTACCATAAATCTTTAGTATTACGACGTGTTGAATACCGGAGACTAAAGTTTATTTCATAAACTTAGTGTACGCGTGCTTTAGGATTTCCATCAAAATCTCTCATCATACATTTCTTTTCTGCTGCAATTTAATGAACCAATATCATTTCTAATCCCATATGTCCCATATGTGTAGAAAGTTCATCATTGAAAGCATCATTTTTTTAACCGACTTCGAAAAAAGGAGGAGGTTCTCAATTCGTCTGTATGTATAATATTTTTTTTTTTTTATGTATGTTCACCGATATTTCCGTCAATTATGGATGGATTTCAAAAATTTTTCGACAGTCCGACAGAGGACACTTCCGAGGTGGTCCCATTATCACCAAGTCAGGATCTGATGATGGGATCCTGGAGAAATTGAGGGCAACAACCGAAAATTGTATGCTCATATGGTGTTTTTGTTACGTAATCATATTTTACTCAGGTATATGCTTCCGGGCATCAACATCTGGTGCTGATGATGAAGCCACAGAACTCCTTAACGGTTAGGAGTTAGGGGACAGTACTGACTTTGGTCGATATTAAACTAAGTAGTAGTATGTACTTGTGCAGGGCTAATAGGGCAGTTGATTTAGTAAGTGATATGCTTGATTCTAGATCGCAAAGTCTTCACTTGACTTAAAGCAAATTTTTTCATTTCAAAGTAAAACTCTTACGGACATTAATTAGCCTTTATTCAAGGTCACAGCACATTAACGCAACTAAAAATAGAGAAATAAAATTATTTTTTTAAAAAAAATTAAACCGACTTCAAAAAAAACACAAACGACCCAAACTAAAAAGCGATAAATAACGTAAGTAATTATATCCTTAATACATAATTATTTAAATATTACAATTATCACTTATTTTTGAAGTCGGTGCCAGCCAAACAAATAAATGTATATTGTCGTGTGGATTTGCCGGCCGCGCGCGTCACACAACAACAGTCTACGTTAGGTACCGAGAGGCTGGCACCGACTTCAAAAATAAGTGATAATTGTAATATTTAAATAATTATGTATTAAGGATATAATTACTTACGTTATTTATCGCTTTTTAGTTTGGGTCGTTTGTGTTTTTTTTGAAGTCGGTTTAATTTTTTTTTTTACCTTTATACTGTTTCGTAAACCTGTTGACATACTAGTTTACTACCAGTTTATAAAATCCAGACAATAAAAACCACAGATTACTATCTTCCATCTATTACAGTAATCATTATACGAGTACGGGTCTAATTTCACAGATATGTATTTACAAAATCTCTCTAAAGTTTTGTTACACATATTACATTTGCTTTACATACTGAACATCTTGATTTTAAGGATGATTGTGATAATTATTGGAGCTAATCACAGTATCATTCACTGTATTAAACACAGCTCTGCATCCGCTGGAGATCTTAGTGCACACCCATCTTGCCCTAGGACCTCTGTACCTGGTCTGTTTGTTAAACCTGTATTTCCCGCATTGCAATACAGGATTTCCAAACCGCGATCTCGTAAATATCACATTTAAGTCTGAAAAAAAAAACGAAATAATTATGGACAGAAGATTACATTAAGTGTTAAAATAAACCACTACACCGAGTATGCCAAATCTTCATCATCATGCATGCTAAGAAAAGTCTACTTCTTTGTCGAGCCTGATAGGCGAAAGTGATAAATATAATGATTTTTCTAAATTTAATCTCCAAACCTCATAACAACCTTTTAGGCCATTTAGAAGGGGAATATACTACCTCGATAATCATATGAATTTCAGGAATAGAAGAAATTTTCTACTCGATTCTACATAAAAACTCAGATTTAGATAAATTTAATGCAGTTGAGGTATCTTTATTTTGTACGACAATTTATAAAAAACAGCTCAATGTACAAAAAATAAATCATTTATTACATTGTATTGTTCAAACTTTCACGGTCACTATACATACCTATTAATTAGAAGGGTTTTTGCCCTACTTCTTTTTTGAACAGTGGCAAAATATCGGTGCCTTAAAAATATGCTTTTAACTGGCAATTTATCATGGTTGAAGGCTTCAATCACTTTGAATTGTCTGGTACATTGAGTATCCTGTTACAGGATCACATAAAGTATGTTACCGTAACCGGTCTATACCTACGTAACAGAAGGGTGATCGGTCGCGAATCTTCCTCTACTGTTATCTTCTTATACTATCTTCTACTGGCATATTGTCCTTTAATACTATTTTAATTATGATTATGGCCCTCGTCCACATAACTAATTATATTATTTATAGTTGTGACTTTGGACCTGCACCCCTTGGAGACTCTACTGCACACCCATCTTATTTTCTTGCCGTAACTTTTCTTTAGACAGTATCTGTATTTTCCGTATTGCAACACAGGATTTCCGAAGCGTGATCTGGTTATTCCTACTGCAACATCTGTAAAAAATCAAAGACAGGTCTCTGTATAATATACTCGTATCATTAAGTTCACGTTGACTTATATAAGAGTAATTAGTTCTTATTGTATACTTTTGTTCACGGATAAGAAAAACAAACATAGGAAATACTGATTAGTTTTATTTGACATATAATTAATATGCTACTTGTATATAGTTGCATGTCTAGTAGGTATCAAATACAAGTAGGTAGTGGAGTCCTGGAGACTTTATCAGGTGGGAGAAATGACCCCCTTTCAAAAAGCAACTTAAATTTTGCCCTATAACCGCTGTCTACCAATGACCGGCTTGACGTATCGTTAGTGCAAAATTTAAGTACCGTCTTGGCGTACCTATCGTTAGAGCAAAATTTAAGTTGATTTTTGAAAAGTGGTTCTTCTTTACCACCTGATAAAGTCTCCCGGACTCCCCCTAAGCTGAAATCTGCAACTCATAAAAATAACACAGCTACCAGCTAGTTGCACCGATTACAATCATTAAAATAATATAACGGCCTAATTATAGCCCAGTTAATTACTTACTTTGTTCAACAAATTAAGTACACATGATACGAGCACTAAAGTAGCACTAAAGTACTATTTACTGACATGGCTGTGTCCATGACTGATTTGAACGATCTTGTTGTAAATGGTGGTGACAGTAGCCTTGCACCCGACGGAGACCTTGGTGCACACCCATCTTAGTTTGGGGCCTTTGTATTGGCTGTGCTTATTGAACCTGTTCTCGCCCAATTGCATCACAGGGTTACCGTAGCGTGAGGTCAGGAATAATGGCTCCCCATCTGAAATCATGACTATGTTTGAGTTTAGGATTCAAGGTTTCTGAGGCTTCGCAGAATCCTTTTTTTTTCTTCGTTACCAAACCCATTACTTTTGGGTTCAACCAGTTGACAATAATTAAGCATCGTATGTCATGTTAATCGAATGAAATCACGGCGGCATATTGGCTATGACTCGGTGGTTCAACATTTTTTTTTTAAATAAAGTAAATTAATATCAAGACAACGTCTCATACATTGCTCCGATATTAAGGGTATCAGAACAACGAAGGTACCAGAAATACATTATGTAGTTAAGGAGAAATACAAACAACCAGGCTAAAAAAAAAAAACACCAACGACCAAAACTAAAAAGCGATAAATAACGTAAGTAATTATATCCTTAATACATAATTATTTAAATATTACAATTATCACTTATTTTTGAAGTCGGTGCCAGCCTCTCGGTACCTAACGTAGACTGTTGTTGTATGACGCGCGCGGCCGGCAAATCCACACCACAATATACATTTATTTGACTGGCACCGACTTCAAAAATAAGTGATAATTGTAATATTTAAATAATTATGTATTAAGGATATAATTACTTACGTTATTTATCGCTTTTTAGTTTTGGTCGTTGGTGTTTTTTTTTTGAAGTCGGTTTAATTTTTAGTTGCGTTTATGTGCTGTGACCTTGAATAAAGGCTAATTAATGTCCTTAAGAGTTTTACTTAGGAATGAAAAAATTTGCTTTAAGTCGAGTGAAGACTTTGCGATCTAGAATCAAGCATATCACTTACCAAATCACCTGCCCTATTATTAGCCCTGCATAAGTAAATACTACTATCTAGTTTAATATCGACCAATGTCAGTACTGTCCCCTAACTCCTAAGCGTTAAGGAGTTCTGTGGCTTCATCATCAGCACCAGATGTTGACGCCCGGAAGCATATACCTGAGTAAAATATGATTACGTAACAAAAACACCATATGGGCATACAATTTTCGGTTGTTGCCCTCAATTTCTCCAGGATCCCATCATCAGATCCTGACTTGGTGATAATGGGACCACCTCGGAAGTGTCCTCTGTCGAACTGTCGAAAAATTTTTGAAATCCATCCATAATTGACGGAAATATCGGTGAACAAACATAAAAAAAAAAAAAAAATATTATACATACAGACGAATTGAGAACCTCCTCCTTTTTTCGAAGTCGGTTAATGACTCGGTGGTTCAACATTACATGTTTTGGCAGTACATAGGCATACAATAAAAATCTCGTATAGTATACTCCCTTGCTGGTTTCGTAAACGGCGATCAGGCAAATTACACAGTTGACCGTTAAAAATTATTATGTTTCATGCTTTGCCCTTGCGTGGCATACCTACCTCTATATCCAATTTTAGCCGAAAACGGTTATAATGGGCATAAATTTAAAATAACTCATTAAGAAAATAAATATTAAATAACTTTATTAACAAAGCACAAATTTTCCTGAAAAGTGAAACTAAAGACCTAAACTGAATACCTAAATTAATTCATATATCCCAAAAATCGGTATGAAGTAAGATGGTTTCCAGTCAAGGCTTTGTTCAAACATGCGGTTTCCAACCGCGAAAACTCCTTCAACACGCTATACCTGTCCACACAATCCGCGCGCGGCGGGCTCGGCGTTCACACTGCGGTTTGGCGGGTAAACCGCTACCCCTGTTCACACGGCGACCGCGGCCGCATTTTGCGGTTGGTTAGCCACCGACAGATTACTCGTCAGTTTGAATGCAAAAAACCGCATGTCTGAACGGACTTTTAAATTAAACGATCATCACAGACAATGATGATGATGATAGTAAATCATCACAGATGATTGTGGTTGTCGTGTACATAGATGATTTCATTGTTGACAGTGATGACAGTGGCACGACAGCCGACTCCGGTCCTGGTGCACACCCATCGCACCCTGGCCTGGTCCTTGCACTTGTGGTACCGGTTGTACCGGCGGCGACCCATCAGCAGTACTGGCTTGCCAAACCGAGAAGTCGTGAATTTTACATCTACGGCCCTTCCTGCTGTCCCTACTATAAAGAATAAACAATGAATGAAAGTGGATTTTTTTATATCCCAAGACATGCCACGCTGGGCCACACAGCATCATCTAGCCCCAAACTAAGCCGAAGCTTGTACTATGGGCACTAGACGACTGACAAACTTACATAGGAACTTTTTTTTGTAAATAAATACATATTATACATAGAAAAAACCCAGACCAATACAAACAGACATGTTCTTCATGCACATATTACGCACTTCACAATCACTGCTTCTATATTATTTTTATGGAGCAAAGTTAAGTTTAAATACATCAATAAAAAGAACTATTTATACATATATGTTTAAAGTCTGATGTCATTACATTTTTAGTTTTACTACCATTACGAAATTCTAAGGCAATCATTAGATTGCCACTCATTAGAGTTTTAAATGATATACCAAGAAAGATCTATTTCATTATGCGTATTTGTATATTTAATTAGATATTAATTTATTACTTACAACATATTCGAGTACACATCCAAATACAATATCTTAAAATATGCCTCTTTATATACTTAATTCATTTGTGATTCATTTATTATTCAATCATATACACAACAAAACAGCACACAACACAGCATATTATCAATCTCCATTAGTCCCTAATTTAAGATTTAATGTATTATTATTTAAGATTTAATGTATTATTATTAATTTTTTTTAAGATTTTAATTAATTTAAGATATAAGATTTATTTAAAATAAATTGTGTCCAGTGAAGATTTCTATTTGTAAAACTCCAGAATAAACGTATTACGAGTATAATATACAACCATAATTTTTTTATATAGCTTTTATACCATGTTAACGCCGACTTCGGTCCCTGACATCGGTCGATCGAGCGTACGACT
Source organism: Conogethes punctiferalis (assembly GCA_031163375.1). Taxonomy (NCBI): domain Eukaryota; kingdom Metazoa; phylum Arthropoda; class Insecta; order Lepidoptera; family Crambidae; genus Conogethes; species Conogethes punctiferalis. The sequence continues at coordinate 16,314,546 of CM062082.1, read as the reverse complement.
TTACACTAGTTCCGACTAGTTCTATGATAGTAGAGGATCCCGCTATACAACCGAGACGACCTTTACCGAGACGTTTATTGAATGCAACTTATTTTAGCTTTAATTAAATGTCAATAAATATAATACATAAGAAAGTGTTGGACTGGAGACCCTTCGACCAAAATCGCGGCGTGGGACGCCCTCCAGCGAGGTGGACGGACGACATTATAAAAGTCGCAGGATGGGGCTGGATGCGGGCAGCTTGCAACCGGCCGTTGTGGAAGTCTTTGGGGGAGGCCTATGTCCTGCAGTGGACCCCCTACGGCTGAATATGATGATGTTGATGATGATAATGCACATGGGTTGCCGATCAAATTTTGGTCCAGGGTATGTCTAATGTCCATAAATAATCTCTCTTAATCAAGGCAAGTCTTCTAATGGTTATGGAAATTTTTGACTATAACTATTTCATCCTTCGAAGTGATCACATGGGCCTTGCATCCCATAGTCTGGCGAGTGCATTTCCAGCGAATCTTTGCGTTACTGCTGTAATACTTGTTGTATCTGTAACCTTCGATCTCAAGCATCGGGTTGCCGAATCGTGACTTCGTGAAGCAAACGTACGTTCCTGGAAATGAGAGAATTGTCATTAAGTTTTAGGAGGTAAGTACGAACATAAGAATCGAACGAACAAAAACGATCGTTCGATGGACAGATAGCGACGATGTGGAATCCGATTGTTATTGTAGGACCCCTGGTGGGGTGCGGTTTATTATTACTTCTACTAAAGTTTTGAACGACATCCCAAGAAAATCTGTTCAAATATGCGTATTTGTAAATTTACACCGATATTCAAATCTCTACAGATTTATTATAAGTACTAGCTGTGCCAGCGGCGTCGCACGCGTGGATATCGGGTTTCAAAAATAACGGACTTCCATATTATACCTATCTTTACCTAGTGCCTAAGTTTTAAGTTAGACCTCTAGCAATACATTAGTGAAATCCGCATTCAATTCCATGCAGTAGTTTTCGCGTGATGCGCGTTCAAACGTACAGGTTAAAATTTCTCCCGTTTTCCCAACACTTCCCGTCACTGCTCTGCTGCTATTGATTGTAGCGTGATGAAAAGTATACTATAACCTGCCTATAAAATAATTGTACCAAGTTTCGTTAAAATCCGTTCAGTAGTTTTTGTTTCTATAACGAACATACAGACAGACAAACAGACAAAAATTTTACTGATTGCATTTCTGGCAACAGTAGGTATTGATCACTAATCATCCCCTGATAGTTATTTTGAAAAAATATTTTATGTACAGAATTTACCTCTCTACAGATGTATTATAAAAAAGTACTAAGATATAGATATAGAAGATATACGAACTCTTATAACCGTTTGTTGTAAATCAGTATCGCACTAGTGTTTATACCATTTTAAATTTCGAATAAATAAAATTTTGAAAAAGTTAATAAGAGACGTTTATTATTTTAGGACATTACAGTAAACACACATTCAAACACAAAACACAAACAAAGCTAAACACACAACACACGACAATTAGACCGGGTGGGTCTGTTGCGACGTCCAAAATAAAAGGGCCTCACTGATCATTAAAGCCGTGACCCCCGGAGAAGCCACGGCGCTGGTTTTCAGTGAATCCTGCTGAGTGAAGCCCAAAGACGATTGTTTAGCTCTTATACTTGTATTATAATAAATAAACAAGACATGCCACGTTGGGCCACGCATCGCAAACCAAGCCGAAGCTTATACTATAGGTACTAGACTACTGATAAACTAACTTAGACACTTTTTTTTTGTAGATAAATACAGATTATACATAGTTAACACGCAGACCAATACAAACAGACATGTTCACGAACACAAATGTTTGTACTGTACTGTGCGGGAATCGAACCCACGACCCGACGAAAGTATATTTTATATAGGTAGTATTTTATATATCTATGAGATAATCTTTATTTATTAGACACTATACTGATACAATACTATAAGTACAGGATGCACTACCATCATGAGTTCAGAGACAATAAGAGTTTAGACTCTGAATGTCTGCCTTAGGGTTTATTTTTCTCCTACGCTGACGTCAATCGAGCGTACAAATTGATACACTGTCGTCAGCGGCAGATGGCTTACAGTCTTGTAGTGCGGTACTTCATAGATTTTTTTTATGCAAGAGGCGGCAGACTAGCAAATGATGCCTGTAAGTAGTCAACACCGCCCATGGACACCCGCAGCTCACATCGAGTTCTAGGGTCTCTGCCGGCCTTTTAAATAGGAGTATGCTCGTTTCTTAAAGGCTCCCAAGAATTAGTGTATGTTCGTACGCTCGACCGATATCAAGCCGTAGGAGGACATCAAGCCTTAGTGTAATGGGCATTGGTATCACCCAATAATTAACAGTGTTTGTATTTAATTAACACGCGTACTCGCGGGGAGTACGAGACGTCTCAAATGCTTGTAACTTCATGAGTTTTAAGATATCTATATATATAAAAGGAGAAACTGACTGACTGACTGACTGACTGACATATCAACGCACAGCCCAAACGGCTAAACGTAGGCACTTGAAATTTGGAAGGGACGTAGCTTAGGTACCGTAGGGGTGCACTAAGAAAGGAATTCCCGAAATTCCCACGGGAACGGGAATTAGCGGGAAAATCCTTTTGTATGAAAAATCTAAACCGCTTAAGTTAGACGCTTGAAATTTGGCATGCAGGTACCTTAGTAAATATAAAGTTTAGTTATGGCTGTATTTTGAGAAATTCCCACGGGAACGGGAGTTAGCGGGAAAAAACTTTTGTATGTATAAATTTAAACACGCGGACGAAGTCGCGGGCAAAAGCTAGTCAGATATATTTTAGTATGAGGAGTCTTGAATTGAAAATACTTCATCCGTGTATTATCCACTTGCGTATAAACAAAGATAAAGTTATACCTACAGTCTACACTATATTGCTCGTACTATAGATTTAAATGACCGACAGTCAAAATATGCTAAAGTTACATTACCTATATTATATATTCTACGAGTATACGAGTATTATCAAGATCTTCTAATCTTTTTTGCTTTACTTGGTATTGCCAATCGTATTCTCTCTTAATCAAGAATAGTCTTCTGATGGTTATGGCAATGTCTGACTACAATTATTTCGTTATTTGAAGTGATGACAGAGGCTTTACATCCCGAACTCGCCATACTGCACTTCCAGCGAACCTTGGCGTTACAGCCGTAATGCCTGTTGAATCTGTAACCTTCGATCTCAACCACCGGGTTGCCGAACCGTGTTCTCTTGAAGCAAGCGTGCGAGGCTGGAAAAATAAGGGATTTGTCAATAACTTTTAGTATGTATGAATATAACATCGAACCAACAAAAAAAAAATCTATTGTTCGATGGATAGATCGCTTAGTTGTGGAATCGGATTGTTATCGTAGGACAAATGGTGCGGCGCGGTTTCCCGCGACAAATAAAATCATCAATCGGCCAAGCATTTAATTGGTTAATGAGTATTTGGACATTTAAACTCCATTAACAAAACAATAATACAGCATCTAATTTCCGGTAAATAAGAAAATACATCAAATGATTTCTTTAAAAGAGACTTGTTTTAGCAGAGTCCGTCTATCGTAAATCTACGGGAATTGTGATTTTTTTTTCTTTTTCTGCAAATCACTTGAGGGTAAGCGATGTTGTAGTCTACGATGGAAGGCGCTCATCCAAGAAAAACCTAATTCTCGCCTTGAACATTAAAAGATTATATCGCTTGGTGACCTCCCAAGCGTGGTAACCAAGGCAAGGCTTCAGGGTGAGGGCGACAGGCATGGTAGATTCTTCATTGGATCTATTATGCCTGTCGACCTAAGTCAACGAGTCAGGTGGAGTGAGGTCATCCTGGGCCCGCACTATAATAATCGAAAATAATCGTTCGTTGAATGGATCGCGTATTTTTGACCGAAATTTCCTCGCATTTGTCCCTCCCGTGTGCGTATACATATATGAATTAAATTAACGAAAATCTATTTTGACGAATTTTAGTTCGTTTAAACGAACACGGGTGGAACAAATGGGAGAGATTTATGATGCAAAATAACGCGATCCGTTCATCGACCGATCGCGATCGTTTTCCATTAATAAAAACCCTTCCCCCCAAATGACAATTATCTTAGAGAAGGCGTATGTAAGAGTGGATGGCTGTTGGCTGAAGATGACGAGAAAATTATATAATGAGAACAAGGAGCCGGTCAAAGAGTTTTTTTTTTATGACAGAGGTGGCCAACGGGATTGAAGATCACCTGATGTAAGTGATCACTTCAGCCCATAGACACCGCAACACCAGCGGAGTCACAAGTGCGTTGCCGGCAATTGAGAAATCTGTAGGCTCGCTTTTTGAAGTTCATTAAGAGGCCGTACACACGGGAGCCTTTTTAACGCCCGTTAAAAAGCGTTCAACTATAACAATACATTTTCGCGTTTTAAAAGCGCTGTCGTATGATCATATACGTGAAATGCATAGCTGTTCAATTTGGACGCTTTTTTAACGGGCGTTTAAAAAGCTTCCGTGTGAATGAGGCCTTAGTCTCCACAAGTTAATTTCCACAGTTCCGTAGTTTATCGGGATCAGTAATGATTATGGCAGTTGTTGAGCTGGACGATGGTGCCTTCGACAGTGCGTACGCTGGCCTTGCAGCCCCGAGTGGACCTGGTGCAGACCCAGCGCGCCCTGGGCCCCGTGCACTGGTAGTACTTGTTGAACTTGAACTTGCCCAGGAGCAACACCGGCTTCCCGTACCGGGACGTCCCGTATGAAACTTCGTAATCTACAAGTAATAAATAAAATAAATATCATACAACATCACATACATTGCTCCGAACCCAAAATAGGTAAGTAGCTTAAGCACTTGTGTTATGGGTATCAGAACAACCAAAATACCAAATATATACTTAAATACAAATATAAACACCCATACATTGAACAAACACAAGTGATCATCACACGAATATTTGTCCCGGGTGGGAATCGAACCCACGACTCTTGGTTCAGAAGGTAGGGGTCACTACCAATTGAGCCACCGAGCCAGTCAAATTACAAGATCATCAATAAACAATAGTCGCTGCAGATATCCAATAGGTACCTCTATTTTTTATTATACAAAAGACGAACTTAATGATCGCCAACCTACCTGCCCAGAGTGCCCAGGGTGGCGATAATGTTCAATCCCAGATTGTTGACCATTATGATCGTTTTGTCGTCGACTCGAGAAGAAGAAGATGGCGAACAAGTGGAGAGGCCTTATGTCCAGCAGTACAGCAGCAATCCAGGCCTGGCCTTAAATTTGATTGGCAACCCAAATGCATTATATTTATTGATATATTTAATCAAATATAAAATAAGTTTCTTCAATTAAACATCTCGGTGAAGGTCGTTGTATAGCGGGATCTTAGACCGAGAACTCATAGTCAACATACGTACCTATTTAAAGTTTACTTGATTCAGCTCGTTCGTTGTCTAATTTATTTATTGAGACACATTTAACACCATATGGGCATATCCTCCAGAAATTTGCCCTAGGTGGCGAGCAACTAGAGAGGCCTATGTCCATCAGTGGACTGCAATAGGCTGATGATGATGATTTAACAGCAACATAAATATAATAAACTGCTCTCGCTACGCTTCGGGTAATTTATTGTACAAAACCTTCCTCTTAAATCACTCTTCTTTCTTCTTCTTTTCTAACCCATGTTGTCCCACTGCTGGGCAAAAGTCTCCCCCAAACTGTTCCAAAGTTCTCTGTCTAAAGCCAGAGCCTGCTATTCCTCTGATTGACGAACCAGATCATCACACCATCGTTTCTTGGGCCGTCCCCTTCGGCGGTAGCAGTCTTCTGGAAAATCACTCTATCTATAATAAAAATCACATCAAAATCCGTTGCGTAGTTTTAAAGATTTAAAAGCGCACATAGGGATTTTGGGATATAGGGACAGAAAAAGCGACTTTGTTTTATACTATGTAGTGATAAAACACGCTGAAGTAAATCAATTACATAATATTAATATCACAACATACATACATTTCTGATGTACAAAGTTCACACCACATTATGAACACATTTAGGAAAATTTCAATGAAATATCAGAGATCTTTAATAAATACTACTTAATAACCAAATAACATCAGATCGTAAAAACTTATTACGATCTTATCTTTAGAGGTTTATTTAAAGCTATATATTTAACCATGAAAATGTCTCAAAATAGAACAGTTTAATCGCATCGCAACGCGTCTAAATTATTATATAGCGCTCATTTTAAGTGCTTGAAGTTGAATTATACGTGTGCATCATTGTCTAACTCGAATTCTTGAGTTGCTGTTGCGTAGTTGACACCCTGTGTTTCTAAATAAGACGAGAACGCCGTTCGATCATGGTACCTATACATATTTCTAAAGATTAAATAGTTCATCAGTCTCAACAATATATTTGTGAACACGGTTGAGTATAACAAATTATAGAGGTAGTTTATTTAAAATGATGACATACGACGTAGGTATAACAAAAAATAAAAATCGGTTTTAAACGTGCCGCACCCATTTATGCAATCCTTTTGACGCGTATTATAAGAGGAACATACGAACATACGACGAAGTCCAAAGCCTCAAGTTCCATTGCTTAACAGAATTCCATCCTTATAGCTCTAGGAGAGCCTTCGTTCGTCGTTCTAGGAGTGCTTGCTTTGGCTATCATCGTGGCCTTGGTATCATAGAAAAAAAAACAAATGCTGCGGAAAACGCAATTGAGACGCACTACGCAATTTCCATGGATATGGCACCGGGAACAGTATGTGAGACGGAATGCTTTTACAAATGGATTTTTTTTTCACTTTACTGTTACTTAAACGTTTTTCTTTACTCTCACAGTTATGGTGACCATACTTCAGGTTATAAATTAAACATCAGTCATGGTTATGTTCGTTGGTGATGCGCACGATCATTCCGTCCAACGTGGTCACTGCGATCTTGCAGCCTGACTTCTTCCTGGTGCATACCCATCTGGTCTTTGACCCTTTGCTGCGGTGGTACCTGTTGAACCTATTACGGCCCAAATTCATGACAGGATTTCCGTAGATCGTCGAAGAATACGTGGGGATGAGGTCTGAAATGTATCAACAGTCGTCATCATCAGCCTATTGAAGTCCACAGCTGGACATAGAACTCTCCAGTTGTTCGCCACTTTGGGCAAACATCTGGAGGCTTTACCCATAATCGCCACGCTGGGCAGGCGGATTGGCAGATCGCCAACAACAGAGTAGCTTATATATGTCACCGGAAAATAGCAAGAATCGTAAGTTGATCAATTTCCTAGGTAGTTGATTAACTTTCGGAATATAACAAACGGTAGTTGAAATGTATTATTTAACGCAATAGATTTCAGTTAGTTGATCAATGTACGGTAGCCTGACAGTCATTTAATAATTTACGATTTTGACACAAGTAAAATCGTCCTCAAATGGCCCAATCGTTGCTCAATGTACTATTTAACGGTGCACTATTACCCGTAACTTAATACACTGTTCCCTGATTGGTTGCCAGGATAACGCCACGTGAGCCATTGAACCAATCAACGTTCACCTCGCCTTCGTCGGATGATTTTACGGCAAGACCCCGTAAAATGATCAATTTACTAAAATACATACGTTAAATAACACATTTCAACTGCCGTTTATTATTTTCCGGAAGTTAATCAACTACCTAGGAAATTGATCAACTTACGATTCTTGCTATTTTCCGGTGACATATATAATACACAATCTTACTTGTAAAAACTGGTTTATGTTTTAGGATAAAAAGATTAGTAAAACTCAACATGATAGAGATTTAGTTGTATTTAGAAAAACACTTAATAAAATTACATTATCCGGAATGTCCACGAAGAAAATAAATCTTTGTTTCAATTTTACTAATAGGACCCTAATATATTATAATATTCGATTGTAACATTCATGTCATAATCATTTACTTGCAAATTTTAATTTTTAAGGAATGACAATAAAGTTATGATAGACATTTTAAAAAAACCTGCATATAAAATTTATAAAGTATTTACCAATGTACATTTAAACCTGTACGAAATTGTAACGAAATAAATCACAATAAAAATTAAACAGATTTATAAATGTAATATGTACACTACCATGGTAACTAGATAGTTCATCTTAAACTAGATCACTTTTATTTATTATGTAGGTCTAGTCTATACTTTAATATTAACCCATCATTAGATGCACGTACCTATGTACTGTCTTCTCACCGTAGAGTATAATGTATGATAGAGTTATATAGATCTGGCTAGCCTATTATCAGAATAGACCACTATGGCGGTGGCAACTTATAAGAAACTAGCAGTTGTGGCTTCTCCTTCGCTTTCTATCAGGCAAGGAGAAGTCTCTATGGTCACATCAACCACCATCATCCCCCAATAACAATTTTCATTTGTGGTGATTTGCCTTGGGCACAACGTTTGGCAGGCGGGTCGATGACTGCAGTAGGTTTAACTTGAAACCACCCGGACACATCAACCACCTTAAAGTAAGGTTTTCCCTTCTGTGTACCAGATGTTCCAAAACATAACAGTCTCAAGCACAGTCGCGAGATTCTTTAGGAATGTTCATTTCTTGAAATGACCCAAACAGCAAACGCAGAATCTTTAGAGCGTCCGTGCTTTAGGCAAGAACGCTCTAACCATTGCATCGTCTACAACTATAAAACAAAAAAAGATCCAAAACATTGAAGGTCATTAGCACACATATCAACTCGGATAGGGATCATCACTATATCGCCTGGCCGGCAACCAAGCATCAACCTAATGTAAGCTCGTTACCAAGGGACCAGAAGCCCCGAGTCGACTCGGCTACGGCAAGGCGACAGTCGCCCTTACGGCAATCCGGCCGCTGGTTGACGGCTAGGCGACCGCCGTGCTTTCGGCTCGCCTGCCACTGGTTGACGGCTAGGCGACCGCCGCGCTTACGGCTCGTCTGCCAATGGTTGACGGCTAGGCGACCGCCGCGCTTACGGCTCGCCTGAACTTGAAGTGCAGTGTAGTGCACGGTTAATGTCTTGGTTCACAATACGCGAGATATCGTTACCGATAGAGGCTATCATTACCATAGCATGTGATGAATAGGAACATAAAATAGGAAGAAACGAAGAAAAAGATATTGGGAACCGGTAGTCATAAGAGAGTGTACCTACGCTGAGACGTAAGCGTGCGACGGCAAATCATCCACGCACCGGACCGCGGTTTGTTAGCTTGCCTCGAGGCGAGGTGATTACGTCACGATTCCGTTTAGTGTGCGTTGCAGTAAGTAGTTTCATACAAAAAATACTGCAAGCCAGAGTTGATACGTTCACGTTCCGTTTACGAGTTGATGAGTGTGCTACGACTTTTAAATCTCTCTCACTCTATATCCAAAACTTGAAATCAGCAAAAGAGCTGGGCACGTTGATGGTCTTGCACTCCGGGTTGTGGTCGTCCCTGTACTTGATGACGGCTCGCTCGTACGTGGTGGCGCTGGCGCTGCAGCCGGTCTTGTGCTTGGAGGCGCAGGCCCATCGGATGCGGCGGCCCGAGCTCTGGTGCTTGCTGAACCTGTACCCGTCAATCTCGAGCATCATGTTCCCGTAGCGCGATTGGATGAATTTGCTTTCGACGCCTGGAATGGAAGATTGAAATCGGCGTCAGTCTTAATCCTTTTTTATGATTTTGGTATTTGTTGAAACACATAGCTTAGTGAAAAATAATAGTTATAATTGACATATTTAGGATGTTTCTGCAAATTCAGTAATCAGAAATGATTTTTGCGTAATTTAGAAAGCGATAATTATTATTATTGTAGAACTTCAGCCTTTTTTATCAACAAAACATGGACATCAGAGTATAATGCACTATCGAAAGTCGTATATATATGGAACTAACATTAAATAACTAACATTATGGAATAAATATGTAGGTAGTTCAAGAAAACTTAATATTTATTGAAGAACAGAACAATAGAAATACACTTAAATGCGGACTACGGTTCTCTTGGCTGAAATTTGTCTCAAAAACTGTACATGAAAAGATCGGCCAATAATACGCATTTATAAGGAAATGGTTAGACCGCTAAATTATAACAATAAAAAATTGATAATAGAAAACTCCTTTATTTTTTCCTCGTGAAAAAATAGGCATCACTATTACAAAAATACAACCATTACTTTAATGGCCACACCCTCTAGCCGGTAGTCTTATACCAAGTTTCTAGTCATTTAGTAGAAGCCGTGATACAAAAAAAATAAAACAGAAAACCAAACTAAAACATGGTATGGTAACGTGCAAATTGGTTTAACTATAAATACAGCACATTCAGGTACATAAGTTTTGCTTCGCCGCACTTTGGATGTACAGGGCCCCAACAAAAAAACAATTCCCCCTACATACCTCCAAAACGAGAATATTTCTCAAAGATCAGTAACATGCACTGGTTTATTTATGCTAAAAAGTAAAGGAACCGACCTGATGGAAAGTAAGCACTAGTTTTGACAAGCAAATCATATTGCACTTAAAGACGAGTAGACCATTCAGCGTTACAGGCTTTATTTTGCAGCAAAAGACTACTAAAGAGAATTGTCTACTGTCAATGCATGTGCTAATAATTACTAGCTTTGATACTCGGTGCATTGAACCCGCGGAGAGGCCAGCAAACAATAGCATCAAGCTACAGACAAGTATCATAACAGCGATGTTTACGAATGGATACGACGTCAGAACTCTTAAGAGATCGTCTTATGAGACCCTTAAAGGCAACGCTCTTATAATTCCCTTGGTATAGCGGTTTCTGTGTGCTGAAGTGATCACTCACCATCAGGTCAGGACAATAAGACCTGTTTGCTATCTTTGTCAAAAAATGAGAAGATATCTCTAGACCAAATAAAATGGCAAAGATCGGTTATGTGTATGCTGGTTGCAGGCTCTGATGATGACGTCATCGACGGTCTTGAGGGAGGCCTTGCACCCTGTGCTACGGGCTCTGGAGCAGGTCCAAAAGGCAGTTCGGCCCGAGCTACGGTGGTACTTGTTGAACCGGAATCCGCCAATCGTTATCACTGGTCGACCACACCGGGATGTACTGAACACTGGCTCTGTAAAGAATCAATTGATATTATCAACAAATTATGATGATTATTTACGCAAGAGGCGGCTGAAGAGTAAGTGTAATGCCTGACGGTAAACAGTCGACACCACCCAGGTTGTTTGAGGTATTCCAGCTAGGCGGAGTGACGATTTGCGTAGGCTGGCAAGTGCTGGATGCGAAAAGTTCAACGTAGATCAAACAAGAACAACTGCGGAGGCCTATGCCCAGCCGTGACTATGATAGGCTGATAAGGTATTCGAAATTGAAACTGGGCAATTAATATTCTTGCGTATTTTTGATCACGTCATTGATTTGCAGATTACGTACTTTTTTTCATCGACATGTCGTGGTATTGCTAAATAAAAATCGTTAAACTTTTTTATTGTAAGTTCAAAACTTAGTAAAATTTTATGTATAACATTTTGTTATTGATTAAGAGTTTATCTATTAAGTTTAGCTTCTATAAACCCTACATTTAAGTACCGATAGAAGTCGACGATTTTGTAGTACCGTATTTAAGTGTTTGTTTAAAATAATGTATAGTCTTGTTCAATAAATTTTAATATGAGTAAGTAAATAAGGAGGCCAAATCTCTTGTAAAGGAGATTTCGTCTAAACTGGTCCAGGCTTCGGGCGACCCCAGAGCTGGCTCGTACCTCGCTCAGCGCATCTCGCTAGCAATTCAGCGAGGTAACGCAGCCAGCGTCCTGGGGTCACTGCCACAGGGTTTTAGAAGATTTTTAATATTTGTACATATTAGTTTAGTTTGGGTTTTATTTATTTATTGTAGGCTTAAGTTACTTTGTAGATTTACTTCCTTGTATTCCTATATAAATAAATTATATCTTCTAGTAAATAACCAAATTAAAAAAAAATCCAATTTATTTTTTATCTGCATTCCTTTTTGTTACATTACAATACAAAGAAATTTTTGTAAAAAAAAAAACGAAAACTTCGAATGACTGCCAATATTTTCAGTGATTATGGGGTTTCTGTTTAATGATGATATTGTCCAAAGTGACGAGGGTGGCGCTGCACCCCGAGTGCACTTTGACGCAGATCCAGCGCGCCCGCAGCCCCCTGCTGCCCGACCACTTGTTGAACCGGTACGGGCCAATCTGGATGACAGGCCGTCCGGTACGAGAGGTCGAAAATATCGGCTCTGGAAAAAAATTTGGTGAAAGAAATTTCTATGTGGTTTTGACGGTAACTCATCAAATCTACTAATGGCTGTTTCGATGTATTTGCTGTTAGAAGCTAAAAGTAGAACCATATTCCCATGATTTTGAGGTCCTCCGCAGTCAAGTTAAATGCTTATTAAATGCCGCCACTATTTTAAGATGCACTTTTAATTGGCTGGCTCTATGTCTCATTTGGTAGTTACCACTGCCTTCCGAACCAAGGGGTCGTAAGTTAGATCCCCGCACACTACAAACATTTTTGTTCATAAACATGTCTATTTGTATTGGTTTCGGTGTTTCCTATGTATAATATTATGTATGTATAGTAGTATGTATTTACAAAAAAAATGTATCAAGTAAGTTTGTCAGTTGTTTAGTAACCATATTACAAGCTTCGGCTTAGTTTGGGCCTAGATGTCGCTGTGTGGCCCAGGGTGACATGTCTTGGGTTTTTAAATAGAACCAGGCCAAAACCTGGCGACCGGGATACCGCTGTCGGTTCTCCTGCAAAGGTCAGTCACCAAGCACGTAGTAGCGTGGGTGATCATATCACCACAATGGTAATCTTAGACTCAACTAATGAACTACTGCAGCAATATGCTATATGAAGGCTGGTAAATCTCGTAGTCCACCATGATTATGATTTATGCCTCTCGCATCTATGTAAAATGAAATATACATAGATGCGAGAGGCTGATGATGATGATCTAAAAATACAAGGAAGGCTAGATAGAAATAGAATACCTTCGCTGCACGTAAAGTAATTCCATGAAAAACTAATCTAAATCTAAACTAATATTATAAAGCTGATCTTAACTAATATTATAAAGCTGAAGAGTTTGTTTGTTTGAACGCGCTAATCTCAGGAACTACTGGTCCGAATTGAAAAATTATTTTTGTGTTGAATAGACCATTTATCGAGGAAGGCTTTAGGCTATATAACATCACGCTGCAAATATTAGGAGCGAAGAAATAATGGAAAATGTAAAAAAAAACGGGAAAAAAATAACTATTCCACGCAGACGAAGTCGCGAGCACAGCTAGTTTATTCATAAAAGGGAAAAAAAGAAATATTTCCAACAGAAAATTTAATGGTTATGTTCATTATCTAGGAAAATTATTGTATCATCTATAGTGACGATTTTCGCGCGACATCTGTTGTGGTCCCTGGAGCAAACCCATCTCGCCTTCGGGCCTTTGCAGGAGGTCTTCTTATTGAATCGGTATTTACCGATTTGTATTACCGGTTTTCCATAACGAGACATTGTAAAAACCGGTGTATCTGAAATATGTAAATTTATTTTTTTTACACTTAATATAGCTAAAGTAGGTACTGTTCCGACGGCTTTGATGGCGCAATGGTGCAATAAGCCTAAAGCGCGGACGATCCGAACATTCCTGGTTCGCTTTCCGGTCGGGTTGATTTAGGAGATGCACTCTTCGGAATTCTCTCAGGTCTGGGTGTTTTGGAAGACACCCCCAGTCACCTGCTGGATACTTATAGTAGGTATAAGGAAAAACATTGGTTGGAGACCAGGCATTACATCAAAAACAAATTAAGCGATACGACCGGTATTCGATACGTTGTCAGTTCTGTTTTGATAGCTTAAACTCATATTAGTAGTTTTTATAATTTTAATAAGGCAACGTAAAGCTTCCATTAAAAAAAGTAATAATTAACTCTCTATCATACACTTAAGTATTTAAACTCAAAATTGGTATAAGTAATGTTATTAATGAATGTGCACATCATCGTAAACGACGATCACATTGTCAACGGTGAGGATTCGAGCCTTGCAGCGGAGTGTCGGCTCCTTCACGCAAATCCATCGCACACGGGGCCCGTTACTGGACTTCTGATTGAACCGGTGAGCACCGATAAGGATCACCGGTTTTCCGTATCGCGACACTGAGAATATCGGTTCTGAAATGGGTATGCATATCACTCATCCATCGCCAAATAGTCTAAATAATAATTTTAGCAAAATGTTTAATATATCTTTTTCAAATAACAAACTTTGCTTGGATGCGTTCGTTTTATTAAAGGCAAATGAATGAGTAAAACTTACTAATTAAAAGTTCATTAAAGATTTGCATTTGTCATTCATTAAAATTGTATAAAAATGTTCACTACATAAAAAGAAAGAATATTCAGGTACATATTTTTATTGACTAAAACAATAACCAGATTTATACAGCCACGATCCCAACGTTGTGTTCTGGATTAGAAGTACACTTCAGGTAACTTTACTTATTTGGCACGCAAGCCTATCGTGGAGGGCATAAAATGCCAAAGCTCTCAACCAAAACAGTCAAATAAACAGCATTCCGTCACAATTCCTTCAATCATGGTTGTGAGTTCCCTCACATGACACGATTGTGTCTTCTACTGTGAATATCTTAGCCTTGCAACCGGTAAGTCGCTCCTTGACGCACAGCCAGCGCACGCGAGGACCGATACCGGCTTTCTGGTTAAACCGGTAAGTACCGATCAGGATTACCGGTTTGCCGTAGCGCGAAACTGAGAATATGGGGCCTGGAACAAATGGGTTACGACAATACGTTACATGGATTGTGAACAGTTTTTAACTCTTGATATATGGACGAAAAGATTAAATATTTTTTCACCAAAATGTACGTCTTAAAGTAATTTTCTTAATAAATTCGTTTTCATCCAACAAAATAAGACTTTTCTTCAGTAAATTTACGCCCATGTTCTCTATTTAATCTGCTTTCGTCTCTATTACTGGTTTTTATTGAGCAAAAATCATAAAAATAAAAAAGAAATATTATACTTAATGGAGAAAGTATTTCAGTTACTTTTGAGAACATTAAAGATGTGGCGACTGAAAGGCACGCTAGGCCTATGGCGGTTTTTGGCCAGCGTTTGATATAAGCGTATTAAATAAGATATTTCGTTGTTGTTATATTAACGAAACAGAAACGTGAAAATGGGAAAGTTAATATATCAATTAAAATATGAAACTGTAAAAAGAAAGCATCGTGTAACAAAGACAGAAAATGTAATTATTTAACATACATAACTTGTTCTCTGTTTGTATTTACATACACACTAAATAAGTATCCGGTGGCTAATTGCCGACTGCGAAAGTGACCGACTTTACAGCTTTGCCGAATAGTCGGGACATCTGCCTGCCACCACCCGGTTTTCATACATACGAGCCTACAAGCTATGCCACTTGTATGAAAAACTAGCAAAGCTAAGCGACCTATGCTAAAACAGCTTATCTTCGTTGGTAGTTGATGATATTTGTTTCAGATTCACGCTGTCCACCTAGAATAGGGGAAGCCCGGGATGGAGAAATGTGGCGCGAATGACCTAAGTTTTTAGCTTGCGCATAAATCAGACCCGGTCTACGAGTACCTAGTACCTACCAACGAGGTCGTTGGACGACCTAATAACAGTCGCTGGATCGTGATGAGTGCACATCACCGGTAATTATGGAGATCTTTGGAGGTCCATATCCAGCTGTGGACCTAATGGGAAAGGTTATGATGATGTTAAGACATTTCTGTCCACAAAAGAGTAGAAGTATAACCTGCAATTTAAAGCCGGCCATACACGTAACAGTATACTTACCCAAGTCCAGACTTGCGCAAGTATATTGTTACGTGTGTTGGAAAATAATTGCGCAAATTTTGTACTTGCACAAGCAATTTGCGCAATAATCTTTCAGCGGCTTTAGTTGCCGTACTTGGTGACCAGTCAAAAAATAAAACCATATTCTAAGCCATTTCCAAATTTATTAAAAGCAAACATGAAACACAATTTCAATGAACCTTAATTAATTATGTAAAAAAAAGTGTTTTAACACTTAAAAATTGATACAAAAAAAGAACTAAATAGGTACAACTAAAAACAACCAGAAATGTGTCGTAAAATATGTTATTGATGCACAAAAAAAGCGTTAACCTAAACTTTTAATAATCTAGACACGCGGTGGCGTGTCAGCCAAGTTCCTGTGAAGAGAACTGGCGATAAATTATAACTAAACAATGAAATGTTGACCAATTAAGACATCTAGGTAGTTATTTTTACTAAATAAAGGACCCATTGATTAACATCATTACATACTAAATATTAAAGGCATAAATTATTTCTTTAAAACAGATTTTTGTAAAAGCAGTGTGCCACAATACTTCATTTGTAAGTTTAAGGATACAACCAGATATTTATAAAATTCTACCGTGATATCGGTAATCTACACGCCCTTTCTTCAGGAAATCACACTCCAGAAAAGATCAGATTCTAAACATTACAGTTAGATGTATAGTTTATAATAAGTGACTTGTTCCATCTATAGTGGCAGAAATATAATGCTCAGAGGTCTTGTATGATTGTGACATGTAATCAGAAAATCAATACAGAAGTGCCCGACAAAATCCATATCAAGTCAAGTCGTTCGCATAAAACGCGGTCAAACCGAAAGTTCTAGGTTTAGAAAATGAATTTGGCGGAATTGCACCTGGTCTGAATGTTCTGGAAGGCGACCCACAGAAGAAGAGAAAATCCGAGGTTTAGCTTAGACAAGCTGGTATTTTTATAGTAGAAGTCAGTGTTTGGCGCAATGATCGGAACTTAGAGATTTCGTTCCAGATACAATTGAATTTAACCTTATTTCATTATTATTAAAATACCTATTTGTTTGTTTATTTAATTGTACAGCCTTCAAACTTCGCTGGCATCTGCCATGCCGATAAAACCGACTAATGATTATGATCGATGAATAATTTAACAATCTCATTGTCCATAGTGATTATTTTAGCTCGGCACCCGGTGCAAGTCTTGACGCAGACCCAGCGCGCGCGCCGCCCGTGGCACCCGGACCATTTGTTGAACCGGTACCGACCCATCTGGATAACCGGTTTTCCGTACCGGGATGAAGTGAATACCGCTTCCAGTACTTGCTCGTTGTCCTCGTTTTCTAGAACAAACGGTGAGAAGGTCACTATTTTGTTAAGGGCTGTACATACGAATGGAAATAAGGCTTGTATCGCGATTTAAACATGTGTATAATGTAGTACCTATAACTAAATCAGAACTTAACTAAATCAAACCATAACAAATTCATATGCATAATTAAGATATGAATGACATAAGACATCGCTATTGGACATCACAGCAACACATCGACAATAACGCAAATATTTTTAAAAGTGACAAAAACAGAAAAACCCAAATGTGAAGACCGAACACAGCTTTGCTGCGACGTCCAAAAAAGGGCATCGGCATATAAATGTTGAAAAGAAAAATATAGAGCAAAGCGTTAAGTAAGGGTATTACAAACGGTCGTGCCGTTAAATAAAATTAAAGAGTAAAGAAAAAGTAACAGTTTATTTACGACTTACAAAATTAAGTCCTATTACAATTGTAGGTGTACTTAATTAAATTATTTTTACGTACTGCCTAACTATAGTCACAAAACATATTCCATAGAGAAAAGCCTGTCGGTAGAGAGCCCACTTGTAAAAAGCCCACCGGTAAACAACCTACTGGTACAAATCCAATCCGTACAAAGCGCACCGGTTATGAACCTATCGTTGAAGAACTCATCGGTTTTATATGGTGTAACTTGTTTCAGTTCGGTATGGTGACAAAATAGGAGTTTAAAGTCAGCAATAAAATATTTTTAACATGCTTAAACTGCTTGCCTTTATAACGCGGTAGGTCCTAAGCCTATACTCCATGATAGTTGCCTATCCTATAGTCGCGTGGCGATTATGGGTATATCGTCCAGATGTTTGTCCTAAGTGGCGAACAACTGGAGAGGCCTATGCCCAGCAGTGGACTGCAATAGGCTGATGATGATGAGGAGTATCAATCGTGATTGTGGTTATCTTTATGCATTACTATGACGTTGTCCACGGTGAGCACCTTGGAGCGGCAGCCGGTGAGGCCCACCTTGACGCAGACCCAGCGCGTGCGGGGGCCCTTCCCGGCGCGCCGGTTGTACCGATGGCGGCCCACCACGATCACCGGGTTGCCATAGCGGGACACCGTGAACACCGGCTCTTTAATGAAACATTTGGTAATAAATACAATGACATAACATATTCCAAAAGTCTACCTACCGGCAAATAGCCTGCGTAAACAACCTACCGGTAAGAGACTATCGCTAGAATCTACCGGTAAATAGCCAGTGTAAACAACCTACCGGTATAACTGATTACAAAAAAAAAGGATATGAAAGCATTGTTGATATATTTTGGGAATTACAATAACTGTTTCTCGAATTGGTAAATAAAGCAACAGAACAATTTGTTTATATTTGGAGGTATGTATGAGTGAGATATGTAAATGCACTCAGTCAATACACTCAAATAATAGAAAACATTACAAACATATAAGGTACATTTTGAATTAAGGAGACTTTGATACACCATAACGTAAATGATTAGTTAAGAATAAACAAAATTTGCCTAATTTTCCCAAGTATTATGCATCTCGCATACAAAATAGTCAGTCGGATCAAAATTTGAGATAAAGAATTTAAACTCAATGGTTGTGTTCATTATAGTACTTGACAATCATTTCATCGATGGTGATGATTTTAGCACGGCACCCTCCATGGTCCTTGGTGCAGATCCACCTGACCTTGGACCCCCTGCTGCCGCTCCACTTGCTGAACCTGTATTGACCAATCTGGATCACAGGGTTCCCTCGGGATGACCTCGTAAACACCGGCTCTGAAAAGTTCGTGCTTAGTCTATTATTAAGACAATGAAGTCCAGAAGCCCAGGTCAATAAATTCCAGTAATTTATTACACTTTTTTGTTGTAGAGTTTATTTCAACTTCTAAATGCTACTTACTTTGGGATCAGAGATAAGTACGTGATTTTGTCTGATATATTTTTTTTTTAGTTCACTGTTACAGACTGCGCTATTTTTAATCTGTGGGTATTAAGAGCAAAGACGGTACTCTGCTTCATACTGGTGGTGCTCTGCTTCATATAGAACCAACCCAAAACCTCGTAACTCGGATGCCGCTGTCGGTTCCCTTGCAAAGGTCACCCAACGAGCACTTATTTATCTATTCCCAGTCCTATATTCCCAAACACTAGATCCTTCAGAAAACAGAGTGACCCTATGGGTAGACAGGTATCCGATATATTAGAGGGCCTCCGGCCAGGGAGTAACTTGACATGGCCGACCTGCAAGGCACTAAACAGATTGCGCACCCAGGTTGGCCGCTGCAAGGACAACCTGTGTAGATGGGGCTTTGTGGACGCCTCTGTCAACCGGTGCGGATGTGGTGCCGTTCCTCAAACTATGGCCCACCTGCTCCAGTGCCCCGCATGCCCAGATACATGTTCGCTCGAGGACTTGCTGAACGCTAACGATAAAGCGATCCGCGTTTCAGAGTTTTGGTCTCATCATAATGATTTGCTGTCGACTCGACAAGAAGAAGAAGAAGTCTTTTTTTAATAAATACCACATCATCATCATCATCACTTGAAATATTTCCGAATAACAGCAGCATGTAGCACACTACCTTCTTACTGTTTCTGCTTAGCCCAATTGTTGACTGGTAGAGAATGCCTACGCGGCATTAAGTCCGCCTTATGTACAAACTTTATGTGCAATAAAGATTAAATAAAAAATAATGCTTTTTATCGACTTTAGAAAACTAAAACCCAGGTTGTACTGAAGGGCTCAATGTTCTGTAGAAAATAGGGTTACATTTAATTACGAAATTTTAAACAGAATAAGCCAATTATTTCATGTTTATGTTTGAAGATTGTTTTATTTAGCTGTCAAATGTTTTCTTATTTCATTAGAAAACTATTTACACATTTTTCTATTTGAACATAATAAAAACAAATTACGTGACAACCTTTGTACCAAAAAACATGATCAATAATTATTGATAAAAAAAAATGTTTTTCTTGTCTTTTCATTAATTATAATTAATGAAAAGACAATAGGAAGATTAACAAAAACATTTTTTTATTATTATTATGGCACAGCAGCAAGGAAGGCATATGTGTATTATATTTATAAAGTATCATGTACTGTTTTCTTGGGGTTGCATATAAATTAACTGCATAACAATAACTTTGAATATCATTATTAACTACACTTAGTGTCTCGTAAAGTCATAATACATAAGCTAATACATTATGAAATTCAATTAACAAAATAATTTAACAATGATAAAAATTTATCTAAAAATGTCACAGATATATAAAATTTTAAACCATAACTACCTATGTGAAACATATTTATTATAGTAACAGACTATGTCATAATTGATTTTAATACAGCTAATTATAATAAAAATATCCTTAATTAGTATAAAAATATACTTCGTCACCTTTTGGTCACCATACTGATCTCACGCACCCAAACATGATATTTAACAGCCAACCCATTTTTCATATACCTATCTTAATCCTTTAGTAATACCATGTTATGTTATTTCGATGATTCTTAGGCTTTTCTGAACTTCGAGTTACGTGAACATTTTAAACGTAACAATGAATTCGTAAGAAATTTAAAATCTCTTGTTATCCTCCTCTTTTCACGCTGCTCTGCGTCTGTTTCGTAGGTACTACGAAGAGCTGACATATCATGAACTCCTTATTTTACCGAAATATCATTGCTAGAATTCTCGATGATGATGCAGTAATTCCCCATGAAGTACTTTACTTCAGTTCTTTGTCTTTACTTCATCTCTTTGTCTCTATATATTTTACTATTTATCTTCCAGTATTCCCGTTTTAATATTCTCTCATCGAGAGTCATATCTGATACAGATTTTACCTGACCCATCTCTTTTTTCCGTAAGTACTTAAGCCTTTCTTTTTCCCGTAGCATTTCAAATCTCTCTGGATCGGATTTAATTATCTCCCTGCGCTTTTTATCATATTCCTTTTTTTTCAATTTAGCTTCTTCCTTGGTTACCTTCTTTTTTCTAACATAATATAAACCTACAACAAAATAAAACTTAAGATGAAAAGATAACTAAGAAGACAATAAACAAATTCTTATTCTTAAAATGATAAAAAAGGCAATTTAGAATTTAGACAAGAGATACTAAAATTTAATTAGATAATGATAAAACGGAGCATAACCAAAATCTCCTGATGATCCTTGCTAAAATACACCAAGAAAAGGTTTATTGGCTCCTAAAACAATATCTTCACCATATTTGCAGGAGAACCAATAAATGCGCATGAAAAATTCGCAGTACTCACCCATAATACTATAATAAAATCGAGTAAGATAATGAAGAAATGATAAGACAGTAAAAGTTAATGGCATTTATAATTTATATCAATAATTAATACCAGACAAAGCAAATTCCAATAAAATAATGGCTAATTGTTAGGGGCAGTGCTTGTTATCAATATTACACAAATGCATGATAATAACAATCTAATGTATATGGTCATTCTTGGTACGCACTATGACGTTATCAATGGTGGTGATGGTGGCCCGGCAGCCTTGCTGATTCTTGACGCATATCCACCGCACCTGGGGCCCCTTGCTGCCACTCCACCTATTGTAGCGGTAACGGCCGACTGTGATCACTGGGTTCCCGAACCGGGTAGTGGAGAAAACGATGCCTGTAATGAATTCCCAAGGCGAAACATTAGAAGCGCTTAAAAATGTAAACGTTACTCGTTGCTTTCAACCATGTACGGATGATGACACTAGAAACTGTACACAACACTAGAAACTATACATAACATAGTCTGGAGAGTTCGAAACGATTGTTCTAATGATGGAAACGAAACAAAAAATGTTTACTCACTCAGTTTCAAGACTCGATCGGCGTCGGGGGGTGCAGTTTGCAAGGTTAAAATACTGGACGGAATTGATATATGTAGTTAAATTCAAAAACCTACTAGTTTTTGAATTTGTATCCAGGTAAACGCTGCTGACCATTTCCTGACATTTCCTAGATCGTGTTCTACGGCACCCACGGGATAGATGGAGAAGGTTACGTATAAGAATTTAGAAAAAAAAGCTTTTGCTGGAAAAGTTTCTATTACAACTATTTGGAATGTTTGTGTTAAAGAATTAATGGTTATGTTCATTCATTGTCTTCACGATGACGCTCTCGAACATGATGACAGTGGCTGTGCATCCGAACTTGGCCCTGACGCAGTTCCATCGCGACTTGGAGCCCTTGCTGGAGCTGTGCTTGTTGTACCTGAAGCGGTCGATGCACAGGGCCTGCGTCCCCCTGCGCGTCGACACGAAGAACGGACCTTTGTAACAGACACATTAGTTTACGAAGTAATCAGATATGGTAATTCTTAACATACTCTAAAAGAATCGACTGAAATCTCATAGGAGAAAAGTTATTATTCTTGTCCTTAATATTTAAAACTGTTTTCGTGGTAAATGACAATATTGTCTTGACCGAATTCCAGCCATATCGGCCACTGTATGACGGCAGGCTATTGAAAACATGAAAGTGAAAGTGAGAAAGAGTATTGGAAAAGCGCAAGGACACTCTTTGTACCATCGCGTATAAAGTGCAATAATTCAGTAGACCTATGGTTAACTTGTTCCAATGTGGAATCAAAGTTGTGACTCTATCAATTTCATAAATTCAGCAACTTTGATTCTCTGTTTAACTCTTGACTTAACTGATTGACTTAACTGATTATATGTAAAAAACTACATAGTTATAAATCAAAGTTAAATTAAATCAGACTTTTACAGGTAAAATACTCTACCGAGTAGGTATCCGTTAAATAAAACTCATTTAAACATCTTAATCGTTTAATGACATTTTTCAATTATTATCCCATATAAAAATAGACAGTAACAACAATACTAATAATAATTTCTCTCATATAACAATATGAATTACAAAAATAACAAATATTACCACAACACTCTTTTATAAAGATACAACAACATCACCTCAAACTGTTTAGTCTCTTTTTTATCATATACTCGTATTGTTTATTGAGGACGTTATGTTTGACGTCACACAGCGGGCGCGAGCAGGACGCTACCTAAGGGACTGTTAAGCACCACTTGATTTTAAATTAATGAATTATGCCAGCGGGGATAATGATAGTCCAGTATTACTCTTATTCGATTAAACTGGATACTGCTGAGTATCTCTTATGGTTGAGGGTTGCATGGGATGACAAAAATAAGCATTCATGATAGATTCAGTAACATAGACAGACGTGTTGGATAAGTAAATTAATCTTTCGAATAATCATCCAACTAACATCAACATCAACTTTTTAAGTCGATGAACACCTTTGTTTGCAATTTGAAGTCCTGGATACCCAGACTGGGTCACTCTTTCTGCTTAGTCGTTCACTCTTGAAAGAGTGATGGAGGTCATGGGGAGTCCTCTACTGTGTTTGCCGCCTTCGCGA
The DNA here is from genome assembly GCA_031163375.1 of Conogethes punctiferalis. Lineage (NCBI taxonomy): Eukaryota > Metazoa > Arthropoda > Insecta > Lepidoptera > Crambidae > Conogethes > Conogethes punctiferalis. Next base: position 16,290,820 of record CM062082.1, on the reverse strand, counting down.
TCCGTACCCACTGGATTCTGCACGTGGTATGGCGAAAGCATTCCACCACAGGTGTCTTAGTGATGGACTTGATGGTCTGTCCATCATCGTAACCCGGGTAGGTAATTGATCGACCGCTTGGTCTATTGACTGGATTTACCAACTGGTAAAAAACGGCGTACAATCACAAATCAAAGTGTAACGAGTTAATATTCCTCCTGCTATGGTTGTGCGGGTTGAACATCTTGATGACGCAGTCCTCCAGGGTGATGACGGTGGCGCGGCAGCCGCCCGTCTTGCTGGTGCACACCCAGCGCTCCTTGGGCCCTCGCGAGGAGCTGTGCTTGCTGAACCGGTACTCGTCGACGCAGAGAATCCTTCGGCCACCCTCCTTTTCAATGAAGAAGAATTCTGGAAAGGTTCACCTTTATTTACCGACTTAAAGAATAGGTAAGTCTCTCGTTTCGATTCAATATTTATTGTTATAAATAGGTATCACCACGGTAAGAAACAGTTACGCGGTGATATACACTGCCTTTTCTATTCTCATAAATAAAAGGAAAATAATATAAATACCTACTAGTACATAACACACAAACTTAGTGTACATAGGAAACCTAACAACCCAAAATGGTACTACACCAATAGTAATATTAAACTAGTTACAAATATCGTTCGGTACTACAGCTATGGGCTGTCTTGACGCTCACCAACAGTATAATTCTGTTCACACCAAGTTTGATGGCATACATGTATGTGTACTAAAAATAAATCGCAGATATAATATCCAAACAACCGCTTCTCGGCAAACATAACATAGGATGACTGGCAAGTTACTGAATGCTTAGTACTGGCAAGTTATTGATGAATCTTAAGCTTCTAGCTCAAGATCGATCAAAGTGGCTAACAATTGAAGAGGCCTATCTTCAGCAGAGGTCTGTAGTATTTATAATTTTTTCTTATCATTTATCAATTAATAAACAAAAAATGCGCAAGATAAGTCATTTATTTGGCAAATAGTATGCACAATAAGTGCGCCGGAGCTGTGGGTGTTGCTGCTTGAAAATCCAATGACAATATCATTAAGCACTATTGCAAAGTAGAAAATTACTATATGTATATGGAGGGCAAAATCTGTACAGAGAAAGCTGCTTTCTTACTTTAGCACTAATTTTTACATGATTTGTAATGGGGTAATCAATCAAGGTATTGTAACATTTAATTTGAAGGTGTAGACGACAGATTGATGACGGGCAGCAGCGTCCCCGGAGCGAAAAGCTACGCGCTGCAATCGCCAACCCGCTTGCCCAACGCAACGATTTTGGGTAGGTATATCCTCCAGATGTTTGCCCAAAAAGTTTAATAAAACCCAACTGCCACGTCAACATGTCGCGTAGTTTTCTCGCTCGATTACACAAACGTGCGCACTTCAACCGCGAGGGCAGTCTGTTTCTGGTGACTCAGAAACCCTCATACGCTAATCCAAAACCGTCTTTCAAAGATCTATTCTACTCATGATTGTGTCTATTGGTGACCCTGACGATGGTGTTATCAATGGTGGTGACGAGCACTCGGCATAGGGTTTTCCTGCTAGCGCAGCGCCATTTGGTCTTCGGAGTCCGAGTGGTGTGGGCGTAGAACTTGTGCTGGCCGATCGACAGGGTCCTGCTTCCATTGCGAGTTACCTGGAACAAGACTAAGACAGCACTTAATTGTTATTAAGTAAATAATCCTCTTACAATCCTGGGTTCTTTAGGCGGGGCGTGAAACGGCATCTCAGTGGGCCTTCAGGGTGAGGGCGACAGGCGCAATGGGTTTGTTCTATTGTGCCTGTCGACCTAACTTTTGGACCTCACGATCGCTTACCATCAGGTGGAGTGAGGTCATACGGAAAGCTCTTCCCATAAAAAAAGATACAACCCGACATGCTACTTTTATAGTAGCTCGACGTAATGGCTTCCTTACGCCAGATGGAAAGCGAAAGAGAAGCCCAAGTCGCTGTGACAACAAGCAAATAACTGGTCAGTTACCTGTCAACTTAACCCGACGGTACCCTAAGCAGGTACTCTAAGGGTACCCTAGGGTACTCACCGGCAGAAACACGCCCCGGAGGTCATTTGGCTGCGGTATTCTATAGGGTTGGAGGTCTTTCCCCGGACGAGTGGTTCAATTCGACCGAAGATTCGCTACGCCCTCTCCTACCTCTCGATAACTTACTTCATCATCATCATCAGCCTCTACCAGTCATCTCATCTGGCCCAGGATCGTTCAAAGTGGCGAACGTTCGGAAAGGCCTATGTCCTGTACATACCTACGTAATTAATTAAAAACCCTTAGGTGTTAGACTTGATTTCCTTCAGCGACATGGCTGTGCCCCCGGTTTGCTGATGTCCATAGGCGGTTGTTACTGTTTTACATCAAACGGGTCACTTGGTCGTCCATACCCAAACGCATAGCACTAAAAATAATGTTTGGCACTACTCCTATTGGGACTAGACGTGACGCTTGTTTTTCCTTTACAAAATAGTGTAAAAAATATATAAGCAACCTTAGCCTCCAAAAAAAAAAAAAACATTATTATAAATCCTTTAATTAAAGATTATTTTAATTACAGTATGCATATATCACAGAACAAGATAGTAGTACATTCTACAAGTCTTTCACCACTCACCTAAATTGCAATTTCAAGAAGCTACACCCTGCGATCGCCAAGCCGCCTGCCCAGCGTGGCGATTATGGGTATATCCTCCAGAAGTTTGCCCTAGGTGGCGAACAACTGGAGAGGCTTATGTCCAGCAGTGGACTGCATTAGGCTGATGATGATGATGAAATTGCGATAAGACCGATGGTAAAAATTAATTTAACTTCTTACGAAACCAACCAAAAACTGGTGGTGGGTGGATGAGGCGATGATTTCTATTCTCATCAGGTCCACAAATTACTCATCGCGTTCCCATCATCACCATAAACGAACTACTTAGCCCTTTAACTAACCACCGATACAGTACATTCTAGACAGCTATGGTAAAATAAGTTCATCAAAGCCTCTTTTACTAGCTTTCCTTCTCTTTTTCCGCCAGGCAAGCCCTCTTTCGTTTGCCTTTCGCCTTATTTCCGCCAACTTCGCTGGATTATTTTTAAGCCGCGCTCTGTATCTCCGCATCCTTTCAGCTGCACTCGAAGGTTTTCTTAAAAAAAATACTGAAACAAATAACAATATATTTCATTTACATAATCTCATGAGCCAAAGTTAAAAAAAAATCAATGTACATGACAACGGGCGGCGGTTGTCGCTTACCATCAGGTGAACCATTTGAGCGTCTGACCCCCTATTTCATAAAAAAATCTAAAATATTTTCGTGTATTAACTTACTAACTTGTCATAAAATAGCACTGTGAACAGTCAAAATTAGCTGAAAACGGACGAAATAAGTCGCTTGAAGCAAATACAAAATGTCCTTCTAACACAATTTTTCTAAGTAAGTGCGTGGCTAATCTGACGTCACATTGCTCATTGGATCACTCTGTAGGTATAACAATTACAGGATAGAACAGGTACTTTATCTGAGTATGTCTGAGTGTAGAGAGTAGACTGTATCTGAGCCATATTTAAAAATAATGCTTACAGAATACATCTACGTACCAAATTTCAATGATGTAGCTCTTATAGTTTCGGAATAAACTGGCTGTGACATACGGACAGACAGACAGACAGACAGACAGACAGACATGACGAATCTATACCTAAGGGTCCCGTTTTTGCCATTTTGGCTACGGAACCCTAAAAATGCATAACGAAGTTGTAGCTTCATGTTCCCTACACTAAATTCAGTGTTATTTTGTGCTCGAAAGTTTAGTAAAATGATAAAGTTATATAGAATCAATGTAATCGTCTTCGTGAGTGAATCCGGAGAAGAGCTTTGTGTCGTTTGTAATACATAATGTGTTGTCTTTATGTTTTTGTTTAAAATTATGCGAACAATAAATAAAACTGCAATATGTAAACTAGAAATGAAACCACATTGAACTCAAAGAATATCCATTATATTAACAAAAATAACTTCCTTTCAAACACAAACGTAACATAACAATCCTCTGTTTACTCATTTATGATTCGTCACGCTGTCTTATTCAGCATTATCTGATTCAATGTCCTCTATGAGGTTACTATTTTATAAAAGTATATTCCTAATACCTATTAAACTTCTGAAAGATCAACAACGAATAATGTACAGAACGAATAAGTGCAAATATATATATATTTATACTATATTATGTAGGTTGACTGAATAATTAGAACCTGTAAAATGTTAAAGTAAATAGTACTTAAATATATTTTGTACTAATTAAGTAAGAGTACGATAGACGAAATTCGTTAACTTGTCGTTCTTACATACTAAGTTGCTTATACACCATGAAATCTTTTACAAAATTGAAATGGTAATAAAATAGAGTAATATTAATCAAGGCAAAGCATATATAAATATATCTACTATATCTCTTTGTTATAGCGAAAGAGGCCCAAATCGCTTCGGCAGCGGACAAGTAACATATCAATCTGTGGCAATTTAACAACATAACACATACAGTAGCATATTACCTAGTACCTAAAAACGGTACGAGTAGATTACAAGAACATTTTACTGTAAATCACAACCAAACATAAGGAGTTATAATCTAGACACATACTACAACTAGAATTATATTATTGGAATAATTAATACAAATTCGATCTGATCACATTTTCTACCTATCTAGGCACCGTTAGGTAACAAATTTTACGTAGTCTTTTACGGTTTTATGGTACTTTTACACGCTTGTGGAGACTTGGCAAGCCTCTGCAAGCTCCAAGCCATTACAAACCCTTGAGTGTCATTTAGATTTAAGGTCGACCGAAGCGACATGGTTGTGTTTGTAGAAGCTTGTCAAGACTCTACAAGCGTGTAAACGTACCATTACATTTCCCCTTCAGCTAATCTAACATCGTATAATATTAATGGATATGTTCACCGTTAGTTTTTACTATTACATCATTTTTGGTGAACAATGTAGCTTTGCAGCCTTTCCAGCTGCAAAACCATCGCTTGCCGTGGAGCCTGGTCTGCGAACCCATCCAGAACTTGTAGCTGCCCACCAATATGATGGGTTTTCCGAACCGAGACTTACCAAAAATCGGGCCTGTGAAAGATAACACACAATACTTCCAAACAAATACACAAAATGTCACATACACTAAATATCAAATAAATAAACAGAAAAAAAAGATGAAAATAACGGAAATATTAACATGCAACAATTAGAGCTACTATATTTTTTTACAATCATTATTAATTTAAATTATTATCAAAGTACAAACTATTTAGTTATCCCCAATTAATCCTACGTACACCATTTACCAAACCGCTACGAATCTTACTAAATACAATATTCAACTACATACATACAAATCACTACAAACTACTTAGAGACAACACAAACCACAGACTTTCTATCGGTCGATAGTTTAGTCGGGCTCATAATCAGCGTTAAGATCAACCGGTACCAAATCGTTATAGTATGTGAACTTGCTTACATCTTCCAACTGATTATGAGCCCGACCAAACTATCGGCCGATAGAAAGTCGTGGTTTAATGTTACAATCATAACTTTTTATGTAAATATAAATTTCGAATTTTACCCATTTCATTCTTTAATTGATTCTATATAAATTACTCCATGTTTTATATGAAATTGAATTAATTATACTACTTGTTCATTTATTAAAATAATTACTTACTATATATTTGTCAAACTTAATATAATCACGAACAAAAGTAAAAGTCTTTGAAATTATTATGCGCAAATACAAAGATATTTTAAAAATACAAAGTTTTTGCTCTAATATTCAAAGCAAAAGCAAAGAACTTCTAACAAAAAAAGTGCTTCTTTCTTACACAATATGAATACTACGTACGTATCTATTACATAAAATTATAGAAACCTTATTATTACGGAAATAAAATATAGGTTACTTCATAAGTAAAATTATGCATGAAAATAAATATTTCTATCTTATAATAAATGTCAATAACAATAACATTTCATAAAAAGTATATTTTATTTTATATTAGACAACATCACACAAATTGATTATTATCTTAAATTAAGGGTAGTTAAACCAATGAAGGTTCAATCAACAGCAAAAGTATGTAGATTTTTAACCAAAATATCTACGATTATTGCTAGTGATTTTTCATCACCATCAGCAAACCGAAGAAAATTACAGTAGGCAGGATAATGATAGCAGCGCCCCAAAAACTATAACACCTTCTATCATAGTTTGACTATTCTTCAATATCACTGGAGTGCAACATCAACATAATGCATCAACGGAAGTAGCTATCATGCATTTGTTCATATACGAGTATATTTTTATACAACAAACTTAAATGATTACTTTAATTCATTTTCTTAATTACATACATATTTCTTAAGAACCTGCTTTTTTACGCCCTGTAAATATATTAATTACTTTTCATCAAATTCATATCGCCATTTTCTTCAATGCTTATGTTCATTGGTGGTACGCACAATGACATCATCTACGGTGATGAGAGAGGCGCGGCAGCCGTTGTGGTACTTGGAGCACTTCCATCGACTCCTGCGGCGGTCTATAGACACGGATACTCTCATAAACCGGTACGGGCCCACCTCTACAGTCGGGTTGCCGAACCGCGTCACGTCAAAGACCACTAACGCTGAAAAAAGGATTGATTAAACACGTCGAAGGAGTGAACATATGACGATATTTGAAATACAGTCAATGTCCACTTATTGTAATTGAATTGGAGAATGGGTAACGAATGAACAACAAGCTCTTTAAGATGATATTCATGAAATAAAAGCATACCCTAAATTATACAAGGTCTAATATACAAATTGTAAGTCATCTGTATGATTTGCAATAAAGAATATCTATCTGTCTTGTTAATTAGTGGCTGACAAATCTAGCAGACTGACCGTCGCGCGTCGCGTCGTCGTCGAGTACCGTCGTTAACGTAACGTAACTCATTGTGACTTAGCTCACTACTGAGCAAGCGAAACGCCGCAGACTCGAACAATACGAACTGTATGGACACTCCATTTTAAATATTCAGGGTGGCAAACTAGAGGCAAACTGTTAGCCGCTAACTATGAGCCTAATGAAGACAAAGTCTAAGATTCTAATCCTACACTAGATATAAATATGCAAAACCGTATATCTAAATGTACTATGTATGTAGCTATATTTTTTTTAATGTACACCGTTTATTTGTATGACCCTACTTATACCTCACAAATACCTTAAACAAGTGATTGGATTAAAACTAAAATTGCTACAAAACTGAGTGAAACTTTAATAAGTATACAAATTAATATCAACTTCACGAGATCCATAATAAAACAGTAGTATTTGTCCAGAATTTATTAGAAAAAACAATATAATAGATCGACACAAGGCCATTCATAAATGCTTAAGGATAAGGATGCCAAAATTTAAAATAAACCAATACACTATTATAACAAAAAAAAACAATTTCATAAGGAATTATTTTATGGATAAATGCTCATTTAATTTGTTACTGTTCCACCTGAAATGTTATGTAACTCTACGATGAAAAAATATAAAACATTACGATAAAAAGATTCAAGCTTTCTAATAAACTAGTAAAATAGAAACAAAATATAATTCTACAGTTGCTTAGATTTTTTGTACTATCTTTTGATGATATTAAAATATTTTCAAAATTGGTAAATGGAGTCAATGAGAATTGACCAGCATCGAAGAAATAATTCTTATATTAGATAATTCATTTCGTTCCTTAGGCCTTAAAATTGCAGCTATAAACAAAATATTGCTATTACGACAAAAATAGACATGCTAATATCATTTTATAAATTTATGGTTCTTACGAGCGATTGCATAACGTATTTTGCCCATAATATATTGCATAGGACTTGACTGACCTTAGCTAGTTCAATTAGATACTCATTACCTTTATCCTCAAAATAAAATAAGTATTCAAACTTACGTTATGATTATTGCTCGTTTACGTAAAGTGAAGTCATTCTCTAAAAAGACCCTGCTTTGAAAATATTTTAAAACTAGGTACATACTAGGAATGAGTTAATGCTAAAAAGTTGGGTATCATCAAGTTAAACAATAAAAATAAATCGGTATACAAATTTACTTAAAGTGTAGTTAGTATGTTTCCCGAAACCCGTACGAAAACGTTTTAACAAAATAAGCTTATTAATTAAGGTCAACTCCATTTCTGGAAAGCACATATTTTAAAAACACTTACATACTATAATTGGAATGAATAAATCATTACACACATGGAATAAGCACTAAAGAAAATTAATTAAAAAGACAGAAAAAAAGCGTAAAACTAAAGTAAGTACACCAATCACTGGATTTTTAAAGACAAATCTGGGCAATGGAATAACTTATTATTTGCCATCATCAAACACATAATAAAAAAAAGAAATACTAGTGTATTATATTACGAAATAAATGGAATGGAATTTCATTTACGACCATTCCACAGTGGGAGATATCCGTAAACAATAATACAAAAATCATAATAGCTGTTTCAAGACTCAAGGTTATTTAGGAAAGTATTTTTGTTTATTTAGATTTGGATTTGAATTCATCCGAGCACCAATTTTGGTAAAAAAATAACACACGGATAACAAAACAAATCTTCATTCTTGTAACAAAACCTTTTGTCTGTTACCTTTGGTTTGTTAGCAATCAGGAACATTTAAATACTGTCTTCATAGATTAGTACTACTGTGTAGCTATTTCTATTGTATAATACATTTATTTGTCGTTTAAATCATGGTTAGAACAAGCACAATAAAATCCCTAAGCTATATGACATCAACACCGGTTCGGTGAGATATGTATTATAAAAATGTAAAAGTAAAAATATTTTCTGTATGTACAGATTTTATCATCATCGAAGTCTAAACTTTGATCGTAGTTTCCATGTTGGTATATAAATGAATATTAATCGATCATTTTGTTGAGGAATGTTGTGCGACTATTACAGAGTATGGAATATGGCCGGCCTAAAGGAGTGGACACATATCTGTGGCATATCTTGGTAAGCAGCTCTTGATATGATCGGTCTATTGCGTAACGCCCTGGACACATTAGCGGTTTTCTTGTCTTTACGCGGTTTTGTCGATCGTCGGTCGATATGCGGCCGCCGCTGCACAAAAAACCCGCTAGTGTGAACAGCCAAAACCGCTGTGGCCGCGCTCTCATCATCATCAGCCTATTGCAGTCCCCTGCTGGACATAGCTTCTCCAGTTGTTTGCCACTTAGGGCAATCATCTACGATGGCGATCGCAGGGCGTACCATCTCCCACCGGTGACGCTGCTGCCCATCATCGGTCTGTGGTATTTAGCTCCCCCTCAATTGTTTTTTTTTTCGCTTTTGGAATGTATCTGGCGGGGCCAGCCGTAGACATGTCTCCACTCCCTAAGACATTAGTTAAAATCAAGATTGTCGGTATAATGAAGAGTAACCACCTAATGGTTATGCTCATTATGTGTCAGAACGATGACGTCATCGAGGGTGGTAAGCGCGGCGCGGCACCCGCTCGGGTTCTTGGTGCAGGTCCAGCGGACTTTAGGCCCCTTCACGCTGCGGTTGACGCGGTTGAAGCGGTAGGGGCCCACTTGTATGACGGGATTGCCCGCTTTCGTTACGCCGAACGTTGGACCTGAAATTTTTACTTAGTGTTAATATCTTACCAAAATATGTTCTTTCAGTGGAATACGGTATTCTTTCAGGGGAATACAGTATGGGGCACTTCAAGTCGAAAGTAAATAGGTTCTTAAAGGGTCGGCTAAACGCATGCGATGCCCCTGGTGTTGCAGGCGTCCATGGGCTACGGTAATTGATTAACATCAGGCGGGAAGGTAGCCATTTGCCACCCTAGTAGCATAAAAAAAAATACTATCAGCTGGTAGTGCGCCTAGACTTCGAGTAGCGGGAAATGACGCGTTCAAACTGACTGACGAAGTGCGCGGTTTTTTTGACGAAATCTTCTAAAATAAAATATTTATAGCACCTAGTATGCCAATCATTTGACATGAATGTGATGACATGGCGTCATGTGCAATGTAAAGCTTGATAAAAGTAATCTCCAATAAATTATTGAAAACTACTGTTCCAACAAAATTAGGAGAACGTGGTCATAACCACGGAGAATGTAATAACAAAACCCATAATATGAAAAGCTCATTTTACATGTAATATATCTTTATTGAACTAAACACAAAGTTTAAGATGATATTCATAAGCAATAGATTAAACATATTCGTATCTAGGTATAAGATATATGTTCGTTATCATATTCAAGATTATTTCTAAAAAAGAAATACAAAGCCTTAATCTACAGGTATGTAAGCTATACTAAAACTGAATAATTTAAACAGGAAAAGTATTCTTACTTATAATAGGAAAATCTCCGAAAATATTGATCTTCATTATTCAAAAGGTTATAAACCATACGTTCTTTAGTTACAAAGAGATTAAAAATAAAGAATAAAAATAACTCGTGAGATAAAGCCTTAGGGACTAAGACTTTGTACACTGTCGGTAGACAGTGGTTAAATATATGGCTAAATATGAATCATCTTTATCAGCCTATCAGCACTGCAGCTGCTGGACATAGACTAAATATGAATCATACTCTACATACTACTAATACGTTTAAATTTATTACACGTAAAATTAGTTCGCAGAACCGTCCACCCTATAAGTATATCTTATTCAACTAAGTGTCACAATAACGTATATTATGTCAAAAAAAATTCACACCACATTACCGTACCGTCGTCGGCCTATTCAAAATTGTCTCAGAAACGGAAATCGGATTCGAATCGAAAATGTTTCGTTAGTACGCTGGTCCAAATTGTCGAGCGACGTTTTCGCAAACCTCGGAACCCTTGTTTTGAAATTTTTAAACTAATATATGTTATCGATAACATCTCGCAAATAATCGAAAATTTACATTCTTCTTTCGAAACCGGCGGTATATTAGTTTAAAAATATCAAAACGAGCGTTTCGGGGTTGGCGAAAACGTCGCACGACAATTTGGGCGAACGTACTAACGAAACATTTTCGATTCCGAGAGGAATCTTTCTGAGGTATTGTGAACATCGCGGCTGGATAAATTCGCAATAAAGTAATCTAAAGTAGATGCAAGCGAAGCTACGGGCTGAAACTACTCTACAATAACGTGTTCTTAAAGCCTAATCAATATGGTTATGTTGTAAGTTTCTCTTCAGGACTTCTCCATTGAATGTTATGAAAAATGCTCTGCATTTTGTTCTGGACCGAGTAGAACATTGCCATCTGGTTTTGTCGCCGAGGTTGTAAGACTTTGAGAATTTAAATCCTCCAGACATCAGCATTGCAGTACCTCTCTTTGTCAGCAACACTGGAAGGAAATACCACCATTGGTCAATACCTGTTATATGGTAGGTACACTTATTTAAAACATTTCATGCCATTTTTATATAAACATCAATATACCATACACATCAACAGACGCAAATATGTAGATAGTAAATTAATTATTATTCTACTTAAAAACCTCGTTGTTGAAAGAAAGCCAGTGACCGAGACATCAGGTTTATTTCACGCATAGATGGATATCAGTCTAAGGCAAATCATAATGTTAACTTTAGGATGATTAAAAAGTTTGAAAAAATAAAACACATTACAATTCCTTTTTGTTTTAATAATATAATTAGAAGAACATTATGTTTTCAACCAACATCGTGTTAACTGTTATTTATATCTCTATTAAAATTTGATAAATAGTGATGAAATAAAGTGGAAAAATATAAATTTAAAAAAATATAAAACTAATTAAGTTCATTATTATTGCTTATTTGACATTAAATAAACATAGTATTTTAACGATTCACCACTGACATTTATTTCATTAATTCTAACTATACATATAATATAATCTACCTTAGCACAGCACTGAGTCAAGCCATATTTTCACTTTATGCATTGCAGAACTTGGCATTCAAATTAGAATAAGAAGCTAACGAGTAGTTAGCTTCTATATGATGATTTTTCATAATAATTTTACGTCAATTTAACAATACATAGGCTGCAGAGATCTGTCAATATAAGTACAAGCTAAACCTTAAAAATATAAATTATGTTATTTATTTTAACTTAAATATCAAATAAAAGCAGACAAGCAGTTTGTTATCTTGGTATCTTGCTAGGACCAGCACCAAACACATAATTGGCAAATTAGTGCATGTGTCAAAATTTCGTTACATATATTGACGCTGTCCTTAAATTAAATTATTTACCAACAAAATAACCTACTTACGAATTTATATAACATAACTATTCTCTAACAATCGCTCTTATTCCTAACTTAATAAGTTTGACAGCACAGTTGCTATAAAAACAGTATTGTGTAAGGCCTCATGTACACACACGGTTTATGGCAGTGAAAATCTATGTTTAATTCGCCGCGTGTAGGCACGGTCGTCAGTGTTGTATGGATCACTATGAAAGCTTGTAGACGTGCCGAGAGACAGTCCGTATATGTACAAGAGGCCTAATAGTATGTTTATACGCTTGCCGAGACTTGGCAAACGTCCACAAGCTCCAAGCCTTTACTCGCTCGAGTTGTCTGAGCTGGAGTGTCATTTACACATCTTGTGAGTACTTAATGCTTGCCGTAATTTTCCTTTGATCTGTGTTCAAAAACTGAAACTGGTACGGATCGACAACAAGTTCTTGCAAGCTCACACAGGCCCCGGCAAACACGCCGTTCTCATGCTTGTGTTTGTAGAGGCTTACCAAGTCTCCCCAAGCGAGTAAATGTACCATAACGTCCTCGTATGATAAACGTGTGTCAGAGCCTGTAATGTATAAAAGACATAGTCGTAGCGATGAAAAAATACGGAAGCTGGGAGCTCGTCCCATAAATTCCACTTACCCATCGTAGTTCAATTCCTCCCCTCCACTCCATTCTTGTACTATCAATATCCCCCAAACACTTTCATAGTTGTATTCTATCTATTGTTAAGATGCTTGGCCACCTTACCGGTGAACGTTCTAAGTTTACTTTGAGCTGTATGCCCGGCCTTTGTAACACGGCCGAAACGTCGGGTTTAAAAAGATACCTATGTGCGTGATAAATCTCGAATATTTCATATTCTTCAGAACAGGTTGTTTATATGCACGGATGGAACGGTTTCCCGTTATATTTCTCATAAAAACCATTTAAGAACTTTTCGGACGCAACTCAACGACCATCTGTTTTTAGAGCTACGTTCCGTGCCCACTGGCAGCCTAACCCTGAATAATTTTCACATATAAGTAGAGTATTTACAGGAACTTCTTCTGACACAACGTGTGGTTATGCATTAGATTGGTCCTGACCACCACTCCGTCTGCCGTGATGATGTAAGCGGTGCACTTGGTGCGAGATCTGGTGGTGCACCGCCAGCGCGCCTTGCGGCTGGTCTCCCGGTCCTTGGTGAACCGCACGCCCTCCGCCTCCAGCATCAAAGTCCCCCTTTTGGTCCACACCTGCATCACTGCAAAGTAAGAGTAACCTTGAAACCTCTTATATGCTAGATTTATTTAGAAGCAGTCGCATAGTAATTATTTCGTAACATGTTCTTCTTCGTACGTATTATAACTTTGGTTATTCTGGTAAGTAGATAATATGATGATGACAACATCATTATACCAGTGTTAGGACCCAATTGCGTCCTAAGACCAATCGACCATTATCGGGAGATACGAAAAGGAATTGAGTGATCAAAAGCAACAGCTTTTCATCATCATTTCATCAATTCGTTTGGCCCGTGGGATGAAAATCGTTGTATCATAACATTTTATACTCACCAACAAGTTTAGGTGTCAATTACACCGTCAACAAACAAATTTAATCAAACAAGTCACTCATGTTATCTATAATTCATGATAAATTCTGATTATCTATATCGAAAGTAAAATAAAAATTGTAATCACAAGCACAAGGAAGTGGGTAAGGTTCACAAATAAAACGCCATGATAATAAAAAATCGTAAATACAAGTTTATCTATGATGTAAGTAGTAAAATATCGAGCCAACATAAACATTACTCATGATTAAATACTGAATAAAAGCATTTCACTATTTTATCCACCACCAAAACCTAAGTAATATTTATAAGTTAGTAACTTTGTAAGTGCATAAAGTACTATAATAAAATGATGAAAGATTAGTCGCTACTCGATTTATAACTATATTGTAACACTTATTCACTACCCACCAACAAAAATACGCGTTTACAAGTATAATTTCGTCTTAATATTATTAAACTAATTATTTATTACGTCGTCCATGAAATAGATTTCATGCAAGCCTCGAACATGATTATTTTTTAATTTTTAAGACCTTTTGCAATAAGCAATTTCAATTGAAAAAAGCACCGTGATTGTCATGATCTCATAGGAATTTCAGAAGGTTGCTTCTGCGCAGAGTCATGTAAACGTGACTGGGCTTCAATAGTACGCACTACAAGGTCCGTTCACTTCATACTTTTCGAGGTTAGTGTAGGATATAAATACTATAAAAACATACCTAGCCTATTTTATTATTCTATTTCCTATTGCAAATACCATTAATATGCAATCAGAATGAGTACAGCGTTCGTATAATACCTAGTATAAAAATGAAAAAATCAATGGAAATATTTCATTTCACTCTAGATGTACATCTATTTAAAAAAATCTCTAAGGACATCTGATAATATCGAGAATAATACAGTAATTAGATTATATGAATACTTCAATGGTAGTACATTAAAAAGTAATCTATTTTCAAAATGGCGGCGTCCTGGTATTTGAGTTCAATGGCCCGTTTTGACGTTGACCGTTTTGCTTGCAAAATACGAGAGTGCCATAATTTAATTATCTTCCCATTTTATATAAATAACAAAAACCAATTTTATTTATAAAAACCTAATAAGCAAAATTTTATAGGTACATGTTGATTCTTCTTCTTGTTCCATTTGGAACAATATTTTTTTAATATAATTTATGTACTTACTGACTTGCGAGGTGACCGTATTGCTTAATATAAAATACGTGACTTTCATAAATCATAATTTATCCATCCGTAAATAGTTTTCCCAACCATACAAATGAACTTACCATATTATTATAATAATCCTACGATTTTTATTAAGCTTACTCTTTAATTATTGCAAGTCAAAGCAACATTACCTAATCCAATATGTTCATATTTATAGTCCATTAAGTGCTCACTAGCGCTTATCAAACACTGAATCTAAAAACAATCTAACTGCTCAGTGCACACAAAAATCAGTGCAGTGCAATTAAAGAACTAATGCCATAAACACCAAATGCCTCCTAAGCTAAGAGTCCCCTATAAGCAACATTTAGTTGAAACCAGGGCCGTAGCCAGTGTATGGAAGGTAGGGTAGCATTGATTACAGGTAAGGTCTAAAAGAAAAAGGCTTATTATTATTTAAATATAAAGGTATGTCATTAATTAAGCTTACGGCCCTGGTAGCAAATGGAAGGACGTGGTCTCTGCCTACCCCTCTGGGAGAAAGGCGTGACGTCATGTATGTATGTGCGGCCCTGGATGAAACGTATCGACGATAGTTAGTAGGTACATCAAAGCCTCTTAAATTCTTCGTAGGGGCTCTTGGCTTATTAAGCTGTTGGTGAAAATGGGCGTAAGTCTTATTGAAGAAATACTTAGCTAGCAGCACTACCCTAGACGCGTAGGCTGTTTCAAAGTCACGCTTACCGACCGGGGCGGGCAACAATATCTTGGCTTGTAATGGCGTATCCACACATGCCGGGCTTGCCGCCGAATTTCAGATTGCCTGGCTCGAGTAAAAGATAGGTAAAAGATGGCCTCGACATGTGTGAATGAACCAAAATGGTGTCTCCACACCGCCGCATCCGCCGGGATAAAGCCGGTGGCTTTATATATTGTGTGTCGAAGAACTTTGCCGACGGCACGGAAGACGTGCAGTCTTCATCACTATTCATTGAACGACTGGCTACTGATTGCACAAAAGTGTGTCGTCAGCAGTTTGTCAGTAAGTAAACGCGAGTGCAAGCCGCCGGCAGGATTGGAAGGCCGCCGGCGGGTTATCCCGGCGGCTTCGCTGTGTAGATCTTAACGATTCACAGTCGCGCAAGCGATTAGCGTGACCTCAAACCAGCTTAGGATTACTGGATTTCATTGTCTAATATCCCACTAGGAAACCTCGTAAAGTATAGGTGCACATCAGAAATTAAAAGCGGTTGGCGCTGGTATGCGCCATGGGGTCGTGGAAGCCCCAGACGCGTACGATAGCGTTGTCCATGGTGTGCAGCGAGGCCCTGCAACCAGCTTTAGCCTTCACGCACACCCATCGCGTACGGCTGCCATATTTGTTGACGCGGTTGAAACGGTACTGGCCTATCATGATCACTGGGTTGCCGCGCTGAGACTGAGCGAATACTGGGTTCAGGTCTGAAAAGGAAACTTTTGTTAATATCTGCTATGAAGCTACCACATCACTTCACTTACCTACGGTATTCCACTACTATATAAAGTCATGATCACTCCTGAGGCCCTACTACAGAAAACGAAAACGATCTTTCGTTGAACGGATCGCGTATTTTTGCCCCATAAATCCCTCTCATTTGTCCCTCCCGTGTTCGAATATATCAATTAAATTGTTGAAAATCGACGTTGACGAATTTTAGTTCGAACGATCGTTTTCGTTTTCTGTAGTAGAGCCTCTGTATTATTTATAGTTTATATTTCCAGTTAGTTTTCCCTATACAGGAGGATACCGGTAAAGAACGACCTTCACCGAGATGTTTATTTGATGAAACGTATTTTAAATTTAATTTAATATGTCAATAAATATATTGCATATGGGTTTTCTAACAAATTTTTGTCGAGAGTATGATTAAAGAATAAAAAATGTCACCGGTGTGATTTATTAGATAAATTCTATACCAATCGAAAGTATGTGCAAACGTTAGGTTGCCTATTCTTTTTCGGTCACAACTATCGGGAAGCTAGGTATAAACATCTTGCTGAATGTCGTTCTATGCCGGGATCTGTGTGCACGGCAGTGCTCCCGCCAATTCGAGTCTTAGACTACCATCTCCTAATTTTGTTAGCGATCGAGGATGAGGAACTTCAGGAAATAAAAACTCACAAGTTGTGACAATACTTTATTGTGATTAAACTTTAAACGATTAATATAAGTAAACTGTTGTACTATACGATCTTATACATTAATGTCATAATAATGTCCTAAGTAAATGCTACAAGCACTTGACAGTGTTGCACTATTCATACTATTCATATCGTATCGAACGAATGATATATTTCATCTAAAGTAACATCTTAAACGTAACTTAACTACTTATAGTATAAGTAAGTACTTAATAAAACAGCGCAAAAAGAAATTATATCTCTACGTAGTCTAAGCTATTAATTAAACTCTTAATTAAGTTACGAGTAAGTTGAGTAAAAAAATTATTAAGATTCTAATGCCCATTTTCACAAGTAGTGGCAAGGCATTACTAAATGAATAATGAGAGCCAAAGAGTCTCCTAAGTTTTAAGGATACGTTTTGCTTAGGTTCTTCTTACTTTTATCTTGTTTGCGCGATATTGCCTCTCTCTTCAGACAATTACATTTCCTCTACCTAATGGTTGTCTGGAAGAGATCGCATACTAGCGATTACACCGCCTACCTGCCTACAATTTAAGATATTACAAGATGTCTGCTGTAAATGTTTGTATTTTTGTGCAATAAAGAATATTCCTCTATCTTTCAGCTAAGAGCCATCGGAGGCCCAAGATTGATCAAAGTGGCGGGCAGCTGGAGAAACCTATGTCCAGCAGTGGACTACGATTGGCTGATGGTGACGGTTAGTGATAACGAGCATTAGCCTCATAAAAAATTAAAATACAATTCATCATTAACCCTAAAATCGTCACGGTTACATCATCATCATCAGTGATTATGCTTCCCGAGGGTCTTGACGATGATGTTGTCCACAGTGGTGATGGCGGCGGTGCAGCCTGCCTTCTTTTTGATGCACGTCCACCGAACCTTGGACCCCCAGCACGCGTGCTTGTTGAACCGCCACTCGCCTATTTGCACCACCAGGTTACCTCTTTGCGACAATCCGAATTTTGGTTCTGAAAAAAAAATCGTGTTAATGTACGGTTCTGTAAAAAAATCCTTACCCTATTTTAAGTAAAAGCAATAAGTACCCACCAATAATAATTATGATTAAATATTAGATTTAACGAAAATTATAAATCTTTAATAATTATTTATACGATTCGCTTATAACTAATATTTTTATACGCTCTCCGAATGTGAATATCTATTCGGAATTCCGATCCAGAATTCACATTCGCAACAAAAATACACTACTTCCATAAAAAGAACTCAAACAATTAATATGTAAGTAGAGCATTTTCTTCAAATGAAAGGTATACGGAGGGAAGAGCCTTAAGCTGTTTTCATACCTGAATTTAGAAATTCTTTTACTTATTACCTGTATTAAACTAAAAATAAACGATGTAACTCCTCTACGTCATATTTTGCGAATCTGACTAGTAGAGCACATTTATATGTAAAAGATTATTGCATAACGCAAATTAAGGAACATTTAATGAAAACTTCATTGAATGGGTTTTATTTCATTTTATTAACATATACGTGTCTCATTACTTACAATAACTTAAATTTAACATACACAACAATTTTATCTTAAATGTCACATAAACAAAAATAGATATAGTATTATAAAATAAGGAAATATATTAAAATTCAATGACAATAAAGAAACATTCAATTCTTGTGACAGACAACATCAGAGAATATGCCAATAAAGATTAATTCCAAAGCTTTTAAACTGCGGGGCGCTTACTAAAGGTACAGACGGCCATCATCTATCTTTTTTCGGGATTCATATCAACACACATCAACATTCCCCTATTTCTACATTTTGGGGAAATTTTACCGATAAGAGAGGTAGATGATTTGGTAAACTGATGATGAAAAGTAAACTGATGGCATGTTTATTAAAGATTGACTTAATCAGCTTTATACACCGAGTTATTAATTAATAAGTGTGTTTGTATTATACGAACGGTCCGCATAAAGTAATGCTTTATCTTCATGTATTTTAACTTAGTAAACAATTAGAAATTCATTAGAAAAGTAACTTATCTAAACGGACAAAAACCATACCACTTATACTTATACAATCACACATTATTTCTTATATGTATAATTTTTCACAATTCCTGTGGAAATATAAACAGGCCCGCCGTAAGCGGGCGTGCAAGGCGTGCAATGCACGCGGGCGACGCATTCAGGGGGCGGCAAATCAGACAATCATCGACTAAAATTCAGACATTGTCACCTCACAATACTAAAAAGATTATCCTAATAAAAATAATATGATGAACGGCGCCCAAATATTTCTTTTATATCGTAGCATTACATAGCGCCATCTATTGAAATTCATGAGAACAAAGTTAATCCGTATCGTGCTCTATGCGAAATAGGGAAATCCCACAGATATCAGGGGAAATCCCCTTAAAACTATATTCTCATTTCTTTGTTTTTATTTATTTAACACAAATCCGAAAGTGATGTGAGTGAACAACAAACTTCAATTATTGTGTTAAAGCCCTAATGTGAGATCCGGAAACGGTCCAGGTTACTTAAAATTAATAATATTCTGTATATTTTTGAAGTTTTTCACTGTACAGCATTTGTTTATAAAAATGTGAAAAAATATCTAACTAGATAGGGGCGGCACGATAGGAATTGCACACCGGCGTTCAAACCGCTAGCGGCGGGCCTGAATATAAAGTTATATTTCATCGTCTAATTTTTCTAAACATTTACAGAAAAATACAAACTCCATACATATGTAATGGTTCGAAATGTACGCCTATGTAATTTACTTACTTATAATTATGTACGTACACATTTGTGCCAATATTATCCCATATATCTAACTATACCTACGTGTCTACATTATATCAATAATGGTCAAAACATTACATTTTTACCGTTGTACTACCATTATTTTCCTAAAATTCTAGGTTATATCATTAAATTTATAAACTCATATTAAAATACTTATAATATTTCATTAGAAATTTAAAAAATTACCTACTTGTAGCTTATGTGGAGCGCATTATAGCATTATACGTAACAGTTATAGGCAACATAAATTGTTGATTGAAAAATAAATGTTGGTAAAACAAAATCACTTAACCTATCTTAGAGGGTAACCAATATAAGGTCAGTAAACAACTGAATAACATTAGGATTATGAAAAGCTATAAATGG
Organism: Conogethes punctiferalis; assembly: GCA_031163375.1. Classification (NCBI taxonomy): domain Eukaryota; kingdom Metazoa; phylum Arthropoda; class Insecta; order Lepidoptera; family Crambidae; genus Conogethes; species Conogethes punctiferalis. Next base: position 16,270,398 of record CM062082.1, on the reverse strand, counting down.
TTGAACAACATCTGGAAGCATGGAACTACATTTTCACCTACTGTGTTCCTTTTTTTAAATCATTCAAAATCTTTTTTTTTATTTTATATAGATATCTGGCCCTTTTTCGCACTTTCTCTCTTGCTCTTGTATTTGACAGTTCTGAGTTGTAGAAAAAAATAAAAGCATAGAAAAATGCGATATCCTGCTACCAGATGAAGTTCAACCAACCAACCAGATGAAGTTTCAACCTTAACCTTATAAATATACTTAGTGCGAATTTCATCATGCATGCCCCGCATACGTGAGAGTTAAAAGTGTCTATATAATATAAGTATTTATTCTAATGTGTGGAATATCCACTCAAAACACCCTTAGGCGATTTACATACTGCCACGCATCACGCAGAGTAGCACATGACTGCGTTTCCTAACGTTGCTTGTAAGTATCTCCGTTTGTAAAGAAAACTTGCACAGTCCAATACGAGTAAAATCATCTACGCGAGTTCATACAGATCACGCGCCTACAAGCGTTAAATACTGCGTGGGCGAGACTCGCTCAAGGCATGGCCAACCGTGATTCGCGTGCGCGTGCATGATTTTGACTATAGCGAAAAGCTTTGAATGAGACAAATTGGGAATTCATATGCAGTTTACCCATTGCATCGCGTTTCGTCGCGGTACGCGTTTAATTTTAATCGAGCCAAACCTGTTGGAAAAATTTGCGCGCGGTAGCAGCCAATCCAATTTGGTTAGATAGAATCTGCCCGCGGGAGCAGAATCTGCCAACCACGCAGTGGCGCGGTGCAGTGGGTGGACCGCCTTAATACGCAGCTACGTACTTGGACACGTGAAAGTCTTCAACGTTGATAAGGATCTATACCCCGTTATGCAGGTACGCGCGTAGGTACGTCGACACGCAACTTACATACAGCGTGGTGCGTAGCAGTGTAGTAATTACGCCTTAATCAACCCAAAATGCATTGAAACCATATTAATGATTATGCCACCCGTTCAGCTTGACAAGACGGTCGTCTACGGTGACGGCGATACATTTGCAGCCAGAGGTCTTCCTCGCCTGGCACTCCCACCAGGTCTTACTCCGCCGGGTCAGCTTTTTCAGGAACCGGTAGTTGCCCCAAGCGATGGTCGGGTTACCGAACCTGGTCGTCTCAAATGTGATCGGGTTCGACGATCCCAACTGGGTTAATGACCCTGCAGGAAAAAAAATAAGGATTCAAATGTGCGTTCAAGACTTCAGTATTGACTTATGCTAAGAAAACTTAACCTGTTATTTAGATCAAACACTTCATAGACATATGTATAGATATTAATGTTTATTAAAGGATTCATTAAATTATCATGCAACTTAGCAATATCACCGCTTTCCATCAGTTGAAAACTGGTGATTTTGCTGTGCATTATAAAAAGAGCTGTGAAGGTACAATAAATTAAATAAACAAGTGGTATCTAGTAAAAATGTTTTTAATAATATTTACATGTACATCAATTTCATTAATCAACAATAAATAAAATAGTATCTTTAATCTTGGTTTTGTTCACAATAGGTAAAAAGTACAATAAGGTAAAGTATTCCAACTTTTACTATTAAAAATCTGTAGTCAACATAATTGCCATAATAACTTTAAAACTTTTGCGTTGCATTATAATTATTGAAATTTGGTCGTGAAATCCCGAACATTCTTAATACAATTGCCATAATTGAAATCAAATCTATTTAATTATGATTTTTGCAATATTTATTTCAATTGTACATTCATTCAAACACTCATCTTCACTTATCATACAAATATCCGAAATGTATCTTTCTTTAATAAAATATCTCCAATTTACATAACCCGTAAAATCTCCGGAATGTCCAGTCTATACGGCTGTAGCATTATGTTTTCCTGTAGCAATTCTTTGTATACTGTAAACACCTGCACAGACGAGGGACAAGAACCATTGTGTGCAGACGACTGAAACCCTTCAATTCTTTCTTTCTTTCAATAGCGAAAAAAAATCTTTGTCGAAAACTTGCCAAGGACTCGAGTGTGCGAGCATTTGTTGCTCGGAAATTTAATGAAGTTTCGTGAAATATTGTAGGACTTCTCGCTGTATTCTGTAGATTTCTTTAAAATTCTTTATTGCACACCTTACAATTGACTTGGAACTAAGTAATTATAGTAGAAATTGTACCGTTGGTGCACTACTTTTTTTCGAGATTTATCCGTAGAAAAGTACGGATGAGACTGGACTGAACAAAAGATCTGTCCATCCAGTCTATCAATGTACTCAATTGTTACAAGTAGTTTCTGTGCGATATGCACAGATGTGTGCGACTTTGTAGGACGTAGCTGTACGCCTATTATTACATCCTAAACACTGTCCACTACTGGGCTCATGCGAAAGCTCAAGAGTTGCGCAGCGAGCGGGCTATACTCGGCATTTCTCTACAGAAATGAGACTCATAGAAGAGCTAAAGTCTCATGACTTGATGATGACAGTGAAGATGATAAACAATACGCCGCGGATTGTCCCTCATTTACTCAGGCTCTTTGTAAAAGTCGATTTAAATTAAACGAATAAGAACTGGAGCTATAACAAGAGCATTCTTTCGTAATCTTTTAGTGAAAACAACAAGAACACGCAAGTACGCTCTAAGCAATTGTTCGCGCACGGGTTACATCGAGCTAGCGAGCATTCTTAGAATATTTTATAGAATCTTTGCGAACACACTAAGAACAACGAATGAATGCTCTACGCATGTTTCCACTAGAAGAATTTGATGTAGTGGGGATAGAATGAGCATTAGCTCGTTTGAATTAAATCGACCATAACGCCGAGACGTGAGGCCGTATTCACAAACGTTTCTATGCGATGCGCGGACGCACATTGCCCAAAATCCTATAGGTTTTTGGGTACCTGTGCGTTCGCCTATGCGAACGTTACTATTACGTTTGTGAATACGGCCGGTAATGTCAGGTGCTCAGTGCGTATGAGAGGCGCTCATCCTGACAATAGTCTCATCTTCAGTGACGACGAAGGCGCTGCACTTGCTACCAGTCTTGATGCACAGCCACCGCTTCATGTTGCCCTTGGCCTTCGAGAACTTGAACCTGTTTTGGCCCATCACCAGCACTGGGTTACCGTATTTACTCTTGCCGAAGAAGTACTCTAAAGAGTCCGCATCTAAAAACATTTTTAGTATTAGAATTTTTCATGCAAGTCGGAAGCTTTTGACCTAGCAGCGTCAATCTCCTTAATCCCATTTGGACCCTTAACTTCAAAAGCCTGACGGTCGCTTCATCTACCTATATGTTAGTTCATACCGATAGTACTTGAATATCTACTCATACAATTTGTTATGTTAATAAGATGGGCACACATATTCTGTGGTCTCCAGAAATTTCCTCTCAAAAAACGTGCGATTCAGGCTGTCATAGAATCTTCAGATTTTCAAGGGGGGAGTGAATCAGTTTTTTTGGTGAGTTGCATGCACCATCATAATATGATATAGCCAGCATATTATGCTCTTACGTCGCGTCCATTTCCTTATAAAAAAAAAAGTCCTTACGCTCTGCAAACTATCTCTCTCAGATAACTTAAGAGAGAATTAGATGACTAAATAAGATCAATTCCCGAGGAGTATTTTGATAAAACTTTATACAGAATGTCCAATATAAATATACTTTTATTTATTCTTTTAATATAAAAGTTTTGAAGGGTTAGCTTTATCACAAAGCTATTATGTAGATATTATAGACCTGTTATAAAATAGTTTTATGAAACCGCTATCGATTTATAAAAAGAGTCTTACCTATGGAAATAATAAAATAAAAGCCTCTTCTTTTACGGTATTTAAAGAACATAGTAAGTTGTAAAATAAAAAAAAAAGATTCTTAAGTAAGCAACAGATTATACGAAAGTAACATTTGAAAAAGGAAATTAAAATCTAAAATAAATCGAAAATTGTTCAAGCAATCCAACACATATTATGTTGAACAATTTCTTTTTACAATAGCTATTAGCTATACTAATGTAGATAAAATTATTTAAAAAAAAAAAATTAAACCGACTTCAAAAAAACAAACGACCAAAACTAAAAAGCGAAAAATAACGTAAGTAATTCTATCCTTAATACATAGTTATTTAAATATTACAATTATCACTTATTTTTGAAGTCGGTGCCAGCCTCTCGGTACCTATCGTAGACTGTTGTTGTATGACGCGCGCGGCCGGCAAATCCACACGACTATATACATTTATTTGTTTGGTTGGCACCGACTTCAAAAATAAGTGATAATTGTAATATTTAAATAACTATGTATTAAGGATAGAATTACTTACGTTATTTTTCGCTTTTTAGTTTTGGTCGTTTGTTTTTTTGAAGTCGGTTTAATTTTTTTTTAAAAAATAATTTTATTTCTCTATTTTTAGTTGCGTTAATGTGCTGTGACCTTGAATAAAGGCTAATTAATGTCCTTAAGAGTTTTACTTAGGAATGAAAAATTTTGCTTTAAGTCAAGTGAAGACTTTGCGATCTAGAATCAAGCATATCACTTACCAAATCACCTGCCCTATTAGCCCTGCATAAGTACATACTACTACCTAGTTTAATATCGACCAATGTCAGTACTGTCCTCTAACTCCTAACCGTTAAGGAGTTCTGTGGCTTCATCATCAGCACCAGATGTTGACGCCCGGAAGCATATACCTGAGTAAAATATGATTACGTAACAAAAACACCATATGGGCATACAATTTTCGGTTGTTGCCCTCAATTTCTCCAGGATCCCATCATCAGATCCTGACTTGGTGATAATGGGACCACCTCGGAAGTGTCCTCTGTCGAACTGTCGAAAAATTTTTGAAATCCATCCATAATTGACGGAAATATCGGTGAACATACATAAAAAAAAAAAAAAAAAATATTATACATACAGACGAATTGAGAACCTCCTCCTTTTTTCGAAGTCGGTTAAAAATACAAAAACATCGTAACTTTAACAATTGTATCTTAATATTAATAAACAACAATCACATTTTATTTAAACTCCACCAATCTGCTACGGTTTCTAGCTGTTCTAATAAATACGGTATAAACTTGCACACCATATCACAAGGATAATTTAATATATAATTATTTATTCATATCTAGCACCTAATTAAATGATGACATGCATTGGATCGCACCCAAAATACCATGTTTAACAACACAACTATAACATAAGACATCAAAACAATTAGTTACAAGACTAACTAAAACATACTTTTATGTTATTTTATGACACTGCTGTGTAATACGCTCCATATACAGATGTTATCACCTAACTATTACTACTGTAAAGTGTTCATAAAGAATTTGCAACGTAATCCCTAACGATAAGAGTCTTAGTACTTAGGTACATACATCTAGACATTTTAACAGATTTGGGTAAATTGACTTGGAAATTAGCAAAATTTAACAGCCTCGGGAGCAGGAACGCGGTGCACTTCCACAAATTGACCAATAACAAATACAAATCATCATCACCATAACATCATGACAGCAGCGTCACGGGAGCGAGAAGTTACGCCCTGCGTCACCAACCCGCCTGCCCAGCGTAGCCATTATGGGGTAAAGCCTCCGAATTTTACCAGGTTTGACTGGTACACTTGACCAGTGGACTGCAATTGTCTATGAAGCGCACCCTTCCACGAATCTCTCAGTGCGAGTGCTCATCGTTCATTAGCACGATCAGCTCAGCTTCAGTGATGACGTAGGCAGTGCATTTGTTCTTGATGCAGCGCCAACGACGCTTCCTGCCCGTCGACTTGCTCAGCTTGTACCGGTTGTCGCTGACCACCAGCACCGTATTGCCGAATTTGCTCTTACCGAAATAGTAATCGAGACTCACATCTAGAATTTATCAAATCGTAAATTATAATTGGATATCGACAATAAAGTGGAAGAAAATATTGATTCATTTTATTGAGAAAGGAAAGATAAACCAAAGTTTCATTTTTCATTTTTAAAGATTCATAATCGAAAAAAAATAGATTGACAATATTAAAGTCCATATAATGCGACATAAAGCCTCCTCCTTTTAGAGGTTAACAATAGGTTTGATCTCATAGATTTTATAGAAATTGCTTTTAGTAGAAGTCCAAAATATTATTGGACTTATGCTTCTGCCTATTTTTTTATAATAACACAGCTTTACTTTCGTCTAGTGGAAAGCGAAAGAGCGGCTCTAGTCGCTGCTACAACGGCAAGTAACTAAATTAATCGCTTGTATATGTCGTGACGGCATACAGGATCATTTTGGCTATTAGGCGCTACCTAAGCCAAGTGTTTAGAGACGGAAATAAAAAAGCACAGTTGGCTAGACTCCTGTGCCTATATTAAGTTGCAAATGCTCACAATTAATAATACAGATTATAATTAAAAATAAAATAAAATAATTTATTTCTGCAAATAGATTCACGAGTAGGTACTTTTGCAGATCAAACATTTTTTTCCTTACCACTTCACTTCGACGTGCTATGGGTGAGGCCCGATGAGAAGATGTGCCGCAAGAAACTCACCAGTTTGCCTTTTTTCAAAAATATACATATTATCATACTTTTGATGTCATACATTAATACAATATTTGTAAAGTGCAGGCAAGCAGCTCATTATGCCCATGTGATATTATCGTCTAGGAAGTAGTAGTAGAATTAAAATAAGACGGTAATATATAATCCATGTAGTCATTCGTCAAACTTTTACTTATAGACTTTGCCTATAAGTAAAAATTTGACGCATGGATTACAATGGATGAAGAGCACACAATCATGTATATTGTGAAAATCATTTTTATTATACACACACATTATTTTGACGTTCAATCACTAATATAAAAAAATAATAATTTAAAATTATAATTACTATAAAATTATTATTAAAATAAAATTATAATAGGTAACATTAATGTATTTTTCCAAATTATGTGTACCTATAAGTACTTACTATCTAACGACATATTGTATTAGCTAAACAGACTAGAACATGACATACCTACTTTAACATAGATATTAAAAAGATATGATTAGACCATAGATATCTATATATTTATAACTTATAATACTGGATATACTGATCATACAAAATAGAAAATTTAAAGACGACATTCGGCTAAATAAAACGTTAAGAATTTATTCAGACTTTACTCTTGAGCGTAAGAAAATTGTTAATCAACTACGATAAATCTTTAAAATGTTTACATTTCACGGATAGGTAGTGCTATTTTTACATATCTTTATTTACAATAAACAATCCATAAAATATATTTGCTGTATCGCTAGCAAGAAAACATCAGCAAATAATTCACTCCAAAATTAAAAAATTACATAAACATGAAAAAATATTAAAATGAGATTTATGTCCGCCAATTTCGAAATTTGATGTTGTGTGAGATAGATAGATAGATAGATAGATACTCTTTATTGCACAAAAACACAGACATTACAGGAAAACATATTACAAACAACACAAAGTTGATGAGTTGATTCAATTATGATATTGAAATTAAAAATAAATACAATTTAATAAAAATTTACATTTACATAAAACTTAGTCACTCTGAAACAAAAATTTCAAAAATCGACTTCAAAAGTGACATTATGAATGAAGGTCCGATCAGCTCCGATTTTCCTACCTATAAAGTATAATCTTATGATATTAAGTATAAACGTACTAAGTGTCCATCCTATGTACGTACGTACGGTACCACGTCCAATTACGAGTAATAGGTGAATAATTTTTCTAGCTGCAAAAGTAAACGTATTGATTGCAGTAGTGAAACGCTCACACAGTGCCGTAACTAGGCCGGTGCCATCGCGCCCAGGCACAGGGCGCAGAAATGACCAGACCACATTTTTCAGGGGCGCAGTTTTGAAAGCTCGCATCGGGCTCATAAAAGGCTAGTTCCTGCAATGTGCTCACATCACATCCTTTAAAAATCTTGAAAAAAAGTTGTCCAAATCTGTTTTACAAAAGATCTGGCAGCTTAAAACTACTTCAGAGCCAGCTCATCATTCGCATAAGCCGAAGTGTTCCCCGGCGTGGTTGTGCCGGTTCTTGAAGCAGATGACCTCGCGGCCCAGCGTGGCGATGCGCGCGTTGCAGCCCGCCTTGTTGCACTGCCACGAGACCCGCTCGCCGTTCTGGTAGTTGCGCGAGAAGCGGTACGCGCCGTGTATCACGCTCGTCTTGCCGTTCTTTACCACGAACCGTATCAGTGTTGGTCCTGTGGAAGAGATTGTATTTGTCGGTCATTGCTTTGAAAACACTTTCGAGGTCTAAGCGCCACAACATCAAACGTGGTGATTAGAGGACTTACGATTTGATGAGGCCAGAGAAGCTCTACTATTAGAAAACCACAATTTCAAAGTAGGTACATAGTTGATTCATCTAATACTAAAAACCATAAATATGGTAAAGTCAACACTTCAGGCATTTTTTTATTAACTATACGAAAGAGTTACCACGAGAATACGAATGTACAATCAACAGCAAACTACACATTTACTTCTTGTGTCAAACACCTATTTCGCTTTCGACGGTACTCATAATAGCAGTGGACACTACCTAAAACTATATAATACTCGTACTACATATTTACTAAAATAATATATGAGTAAAGCATAATTAAACAAAAAAAATACTCTGAGAACAGTATACCTTCAAATAATACAAAGTTCAGTGTCCCCAACTGAACAAAAATAAACATAATGAAAATACGAGTAGTACATTTATTACTTCTATTAGTGACTGACTATGATTCATTGTGTCCGACACAACCACCGACCCGTTCGTCTTGATGCGACTCTTGCAAGGTCTTCTTCTGTGCACCCAAGATATTGCCCGAAATGTTCTTGTAGTAATGCTGGCCATCGTACTATAGTGCACTTGCACTTCTATCAGTGACTATGGTTCATTGTTTCCGACACAACCACCGACCCGTTCGTCTTGATGCGACTCTTGCAAGGTCTTCTTCTGTGCACCCAAGATATTGCCCGAAATGTTCTTGTAGTAATGCTGGCCATCGTACTATAGTGCACTTGCACTTCTATCAGTGACTATGGTTCATTGTTTCCGACACAACCACCGACCCGTTCGTCTTGATGCGACTCTTGCAAGGTCTTCTCCTGCACACCCACGATATGACCCCGTTGTGGCCCGAGTAGTTCTTGTAGTAATGCTGGCCATTGTACTCGATCGCCACGGCCCCTTTGGACGTCTCGTAAAATATGACACTGCCTGAAAAAGAACTTTGTTTTCTTTAACCACTATTCCTTCGGCGCAAAATTGAAAGCATGTACACTTTGATGTACAGAAATCTCAAGCGCATATTCACAGATGACGGAAGTACTACCCTATAATAGTTTAGGCTGCGGTAACATGAAGGCCGAGCGGAGCAAGCAACGAGCTGTACCGCGATTCAACAATTACATGCCTTGAAATCCAAGAGATGAAGATTTCAACTTACATCAGATCTGAACATCAGAGTAATAGTATAGTATAGTGTAGTATATTTATTATATTAGTTTGTTTTTATATATTAGGTATTATCTTTCACTGTGTTCCTCTTTGAACACTCACCGCACATAAATCTGCTCTCTGCATGACCTAAAGGCTAACTGGTATATAATGCCCCTACCATTAAGTTCACCTTTTGTACCATTTTGTGCAATAAAGTTTAAATAAATGAATAATAAAGCGACAAAGTTATTAATTACACAAAAGAGATTTGATAAGTAACCTGACGTCGCATTACTCATACGAAAAATCTGTTATGTGTTAACGTGCACTCTCTTTTCCTTCACTTTCATAAACCAAGGAGACGATAGTTCCACACAGCCGAGATCAGGCCCAAGACAAATGCTTTTCGATGCATTAGAGGAAAACACCGCCAAGTTCCAGACTCCAGAGCTACAGAGTAAATTATAAAGAAAATCAACATAGAAAAGGCCAAGTAACCAAATCAATCATTTGTCAGTTGCCACATCTATGATGGCTTATACCATTATTTCGTTGTATTTATATATTAAGACTGGCGGGAGCGTGTCAGCCAAGTTCCAGCGAACTGGTTTATACTTTATAGCACAATGCTATGCACTACTTACTGTATAAGTACAGCATTGTCTACTTTAGGTTTACGATGCAGAGTAAAATAATAACGCGGAAGTATCGAAATGCACTGTATATTATGTAATGTAAGAGATATGCCTTGCCATGAAGTACATATTCCCATCAGAGCACCAACTTTAAAGTGCGCCAAAAAAGCGAACGCTCTCGTAATTTTTACTCCGCCTGGCTTCTTTGAAAAAAAGTTAAGAGTTAGGAATAGGAATAGTTTTGTTATTCCTCGACGCCTTCTTTTTTATCTTTAGAGGGGAAGGCATTTATTAATGTAAGTAAGGCGCTATTATTTCTAAGTAGGTATCTCATTAGTAACTTTTTTATCGAGAGGGTGATGCGAGTGAAAATTGATACTTAATTTCATCATTTTACACAGCCTCATCATCAGCCTTCACATCCAGCACTTTTTCCATAAAGTGTTCATTGTGCATTCCACAGTTAGTGGTTATGGTGATTCTTGGTGTTAATCACTTTGTACTGGATGGTGGTGACGGTGGCGGAGCACCCCCGCTTGCCGCAGCGCCAGGTCGCCCGCTCACCAGAGCAGTACTCGCGCCGGTACGAGTGCACACCCATCTTCAGGCACAGGTTGCCGTGCTTCGTCCTCTCGAAAACAAGCTCTGGGAACAACAGCCTTGTAGCAGGATAAAGCTTTATAAAACACTTGTGAACCGCTCTTGCTTTGCTGATATTTCAGATAAACATTTCATTGGGTTACATTATTAGCGTTTTAAAGTAAAGATTCCTAATCTTGTCTAGCAATAAATACAGCCCATGTTACTCAGGGTGAATGTAGCTTTCCAATGATGAAAGATTTTTTTTTGAGTTAATTCATTACAAACACACAAAAGTAAAAATATTTCCTCCTTATAATATTAGTGAAATTCAAAACAACCTCTAATCATCGCCGACATGTCATAAACAGCTGAATAAACATATCTCGATCAAACACATTTAAGATAAAAAAAATTAAACCGACTTCAAAAAAAACACAAACGACCAAAACTAAAAAGCGATAAATAACGTAAGTAATTCTATCCTTAATACATAATTATTTAAATATTACAATTATCACTTATTTTTGAAGTCGGTGCCAACCTCTCGGTACCTAACGTAGACTGTTGTTGTATGACGCGCACGGCCGGCAAATCTACACGACAATATACATTTATTTGTTTGGCTGGCACCGACTTCAAAAATAAGTGATAATTGTAATATTTAAATAATTATGTATTAAGGATAGAATTACTTACGTTATTTATCGCTTTTTAGTTTTGGTCGTTTGTGTTTTTTTTGAAGTCGGTTTAATTTTTTTTAAAAATAATTTTATTTCTCTATTTTTAGTTGCGTTAATGTGCTGAATAAAGGCTAATTAATGTCCTTAAGAGTTTTACTCCTAAGTAAATTCATTCCTAAATGAAAAATTTTGCTTTAAATCAAGTGAAGACTTTGCGATCTAGAATCAAGCATATCACTTACCAAATCACCTGCCCTATTAGCCCTGCATAAGTACATACTACTACCTAGTTTAATATCGACCAATGTCAGTACTGTCCCCTAACTCCTAACCGTTAAGGAGTTCTGTGGCTTCATCATCAGCACCCGATGTTGACGCCCGGAAGCATATACCTGAGTAAAATATGATTACGTAACAAAAACACCATATGAGCATACAATTTTCGGTTGTTGCCCTCAATTTCTCCAGGATCCCATCATCAGATCCTGATTTGGTGATAATGGGACCACCTCGGAAGTGTCCTCTGTCGAACTGTCGAAAAATTTTTGAAATCCATCCATAATTGACGGAAATATCGGTGAACAAACATAAAAAAAAAATAAAAAAAAATATTATACATACAGACGAATTGAGAACCTCCTCCTTTTTTCGAAGTCGGTTAAAAAAAGCACGCTCGATTAAATTCTCTCCTTTTACGCCGGGTGCAGTATTTGTTATTAATAAGGCCTCTTGAACACACGCGTTTATTTTTCCGACAAAACCTACGGTTAATACGCCGTGTGTATGCACAGGCATCAGTGGTGCATGAATTACTCGTCATATGGAAGCTTGTAAGTGTATGCGCCGTGTCTGACACTACAAAGAAAGAAAAGGGCTTAGCCCTGAGCGTGTAATTTACGTTTTGTATTGTATCCGCATGTGATTAATAAAAAAGACAATCCAATTAAGCACGATATAATTCAATAAGGGAGCAGTCTATATTAAAATAACATTTTATGTACAAACATAATTAATATTACACTCTTGATTGTAGCACTAAATAGGACGTTCTTAACATTTAATATACAATAAGGCTCATAATAATTATTACAAATATCACCGAATTACGTATCGCGTCGAAATATCACCACAAGCGAAGCTTCAGTAACGTTAAGGTCGTTTCAGATCACTCTTGCGCGGGTGATCGGTGTACGAGCTAGGTGTTGGTTCATAGTAGACGACTGATTGACAGCAAGATAGGGCTGATAATAATACTCTTCTGACCGACTGAACCTTCAGCCACAGCAACCAATCTCCAAGAAGTTTAAAATAGTGCGCAGGAGATATTAAAGTGCATAAGTAAGAGACTTGTGAGACTTTCAGGGGCAGCGCAGGCGGCACACTTTTTGTGCGATAGAGTCTGCGTCTGAGACATTTAAAGAGAGCGTCTAGACGCGACAGGTCTGCCGACAGAATATTCAAAGATGCGCGTCGTGTGCGTTACTGCATATAATTGCAAAAAAGTGCGTCACAGATAGTCTGTCGTCTGCGCTGCTCACTCTCATAATACGATGAATCTCTGGTTTAATGCGACCGAAGAGAGATTAACCGCAACACCAACAGCTTGCTTGCCGATTTGGTATCTGATTCTGCATCTGTATCTGATTCTAGGACTAAGCAATTTCTTGTTAGAAAAACCTAGTAACAATTTATTAGACCAACCTGGGATTCGAATCCGTCAGCTCTTAATTTTTAGCCAGCACTTGCCACCACTAGACTTAACGGTACAAGAGTACGCCGAGCCCGGAGCCTGCAATCTGAGCGACTCTGAAACGACCCTTACTTACCGAATCATACGAAGATTTTATAGAGATCAACAAGTAAGCTATTCGAAAGTCTAAATATATTCACTATTAACAATACATTATAAAATAAAAACATGATTCACGGTATTCAATTGACAACCCTCGATAATAACATTATGTGTGTAAATAATACGTCGTTGTCTGCAATGATTTTAACAATAAAAGGCACCAAAACTATTTGTATAAATAAATAATTAAACAACGTCGACTTTGAGTAGCCGCTCGCAGTTCGTACAAAGCTTTGTATGAAATGCTGTCAATTAAACACATGTTACCGCCTATCGTCGATTTCAGGCCATACAACTATAATTAAGCTTTTAAAGCAAAAAGTAAATAATGTACAATGCTTATAACATATTGCCTGTTTACTTTGTGATGACTGCATTGCATTGCCGGTATTTAGGTCACCGGAAAATAGCAAGAATCGTAAGTTGATCAATTTCCTAGGTAGTTGATTAACTTCCGGAAAATAATAAACGGCAGTTGAAATGTATTATTTAACGTATGTATTTTAGTAAATTGATCATTTTACGGGGTCTTGCTGTAAAATCATCCGACGAAGGTTAGGTGAACGTTGATTGATTCAATGGCTCACGTGGCGTTATCCCGGCAACCAATCAGGGAACAGTGTATTAAGTTACGGGTAATAGTGCACCGTTAAATAGTACACTGAGCAACGATTGGTCCATTTGAGGACGATTTTACGTCAAAATCGTAAATTATTAAATGACTGTCAGGCTACCGTAAGTTGATTAACTAACTGAAATCCATTGCGTTAAATAATACATTTCAACTACCCTTTGTTATATTCCGAAAGATAATCAACTACCTAGGAAATTGATCAACTTACGATTCTTGCTATTTTCCGGTGACATTTATAATAAAACAATTAATAGGATCACGACTTGGTCTGACCCACACCACTTCGCAGAGCGGAAATATCTAAGACAATTCCCCCGAGTAACAAAAAAGACTTGGTCTGAGTTTTAAAATTAAACAGGTTGAGCACTAATACCTTCTAGATATTATCAGATCCATGCTAATGCACCAATCTAAATAAAAGTCATCAGACCTGAGCTACTTTGACTTTGTTACAAATTAAATTACAGCCTGGAATCGGACGAGACCTCCAACAAAAACCCATACTCAACACTAAAAACGCTACAGATCTTTCTTCACCTCCGGGTTGGGCGGTCTCAGCCACAGATCCGTTTTGGGAAGCAGTCTTGGGAAATTGAGCGCTTGAAGGGCGAGTGCCGCGGCGCTGGGGGAGGTGAGGGGGGACGGGAGAATGGTGGGGGAGGGGCAGAGGGACTGACTGCGCGGGCGCAGCTGGACGAAGGCGCCGTTGCCGCAGCGCGCGTGGGAGGGCGGCGCGTGATTGTGAGCGTCGCCCGATGCCACCAACTTGCCGGACATCATCCTCACTCGCGCGCGGCACCCGGTGTGCTTCGACGAGCAGTAGAAGAACCGCCCCCCCACTTGGGAGTACGTGTAGCCCTTTAGCACCAGTATGTACTTCCCCTTCTCCGTAGGTATGAATTGAACGTCTGGAATGTCGAAACGTTTTAGAACAGATCTTTGCATTGTATCATTACCAACTTACATAAAGGACCTTTACAAAAATGATAATAACACACATCATTTATTTCATTATTTTTATATACTTACATAATAAAAACGTAAACATAAACAATGCGAAAGATATTATACCAACAACAATGCTCTACATTTGTGTATGTATTATGTTTTCGTGAAAGCGTCCCAAAAAATGTTAATTAACTTACACGTACCTATAGCGTTTTTTTGGAGGACGATTACGTTTTATGTGGTGCCATCTGTTTTTCAGAAAACCTTTATTGTGAACTTCCTTTATTTGAAGTTAATTAAGAAAAGGTGTTCAAACTTTAAAATAGCGGCCTCCTTTATACACGTATTTGGGCGGGGGATGGTTGTGGGTAGTATTGACTCGGACGATCTCGCCGGTGCGCAGGCGCCGCACTCGCGCGCCGCACTTGCTAGAGCACACCCAGTGCACCGAGTAGTTGATCTGAGAGTACGTGAACTGATCCAGCATCATGATGAACTTCTTGCCGGAGCGAGTGGGTATGAATATCGCACCGCTTGGGTCACCTACAAAGGATTGTCAGAGCAAATCAATCATCATCATCGTTAGCTAGCACAACTGATAGTCAACGGCATAATTGCAGTTTGGACCGACCAAAGAACTGTATCGAAGCGACTGCAAGCCTCAATAGCATAAATAAATAAATACCACACAACATCACAAATCCAAAGTAAGTATCCTCCGATCCCAAAGTAAGTACCTAGCTTAAGCACTTGTGTTATGGGTATCTGAACAACGTAGGTACCACAAATAAATACTTAAATACAAATATAAACACCCAGACACGAAACAAACACAAGTGTTCATCACACGAATGTTTGTCCCGGGTGGGAATCGAACCCACGACCTTTGGTTCAGTAGGCAGGGGTCACTACCAATTGAGCCACCGAGCCAGAAAGTAAAGTCTGGGCAATTAATCAAGAGATCCTATTTTAAAGTAATCCGGTAAGCTTAATAGTCAACTAATTTGATGTTTCTGTAAAGAATGTTTCTTTTACTACAAATTACAAGGTTACTTGAATGACAATATCACATGGACATGATAGTCTGCCATTGCGCTTATTAAAATGGTGTTATGCATTTATAAACGGCTATCTCTTGAGTTTGGTTCGACAGTTCTTCCCAGCAAACCACACGTCGAAGTGTCGGTAGGAAAAATTTAGAATTGCTAAAGTACGGGTAGTCCGAGAGACTTTATCAAGTAGGACAGATGAACCACTATTAATCAGCTTAAATTTTGCTCTAGCAATACGTCTCCCGGGATGTAAGGGAGCGACCTATCACCTTTTCGCTCCAAGCCATCCTCACCTGCCCGTGGTGCATCCTGCCGAACAACAAACGAGGCTCTGGCAAACCGACTGGTGGCGGTAAAACCATCACGATAGAAGGCGTAGCTAAATACCGCAGGCCGATGACGGGCAGCAGCGTCACCGGAGCAAGAAGTTACGCCCTGCGATCGCCAACCCGCCTGCCCAGCGTGGCGATTATGGGTATATCCTCCAGAAGTTTGCCCTAGGTGGCGAACAACTGGAGAGGCCTATGTCCAGCAGTGGACTGCAGTAGGCTGATGATGATGATGAATACGTCTCCCGGACTCCCCCTACCTATTACTCGTACTAGTGAATCTATTTAAACTACTTTATTTTATTTTATTAGGAGTGTTCAGCGGAAAGGCTATGAGTAACATAGCATAAGAGCTCCATGTAAATCTGTCTTTAACCATGATTCTATTGAGTTAGTCTTGTCGTCGAATTCAACTAACCGCATATTCTACCTTGAACTGTATTATATCTAGAGGGTTATCAGGCTAAGAAAAAATAGAGGGATTAGGGTGAAATGAAAATTGCACATTACAAATCAAGTGTTTATTAACTTCTTCAATATTTACACTTCAGAAATTCCGCTACATAATCGTAATTGGCTTCGTTGTTCCGACACCCATAACACAAGCGCTTAAGCTGCTTACTTTGGGATCGCCGCAATATGTGATGGTGTCTAATCTTTTTTTTCTTAGCCTTTATTGTCCCACTGCTGGGCAAAGGCCTCCCCTAAGTGTCTGATATCTATTTAATTTATCTTGATATAGACGCCGTTCTTCTTGTAGTATTTGGGGGTAGGTGATTGTGCCGAGGGTCGACGCCGTTCTTAGACAGACGTGCAACCCGAGGGGTTTGCCTTTGGCTGGATGGAGAAAACCCGGTATAGAGAACTGTGGCGTGAATTAAGGGAGGCCTACGTTCAGCATTGTGACGACCACGGCTGTTGATTTATTGATTGGTATATTTGTGGTACCTTGGCTGTTCCGATACCCATAACATAAGTGCTTACTTTGTAAACAGCGCAATGTATGTTTTGTCTGGTATTACTTTATCTTGTAGTAGACGCCGTCCTTGCAGTAGTACTTGGGGGGCGGGTGGTTGTGCCGAGGGTCGACGCGCACCACGCGGCCGGCGGTCAGACGCGCGCGCGCCGCGCAGCCGCCGGCCTTGGACGAGCAGAACCAGTGCGCCGAGTAGTTGATCTGCGAGTACGTGAACCCGTCCAGCATCATCAGGTGCTTCTTGCCGGAGCGCGTCGGGATGAACACCGGAGCGGAGGAGTCATCTGGCGAAGAATCGCAAGCCGGAGTGATCAATCGCATATTCATATCAAAAATAGCATATTTTTGGTTTCTAGAGGTGAATGCATTAGGCACTGAGTCTTGGAGTGGACCCCGCTCTTAGGCAGATGACCCTGCATGCTGGATGAGGGAAGCTCGGGATAGATGGCGCCAATTAAGGGAGGTTTACGTTCAGCAGTGAACGGACCAGGGCTGTTGCAATCAGCAGCCCTGGCCTGTTCACTTATCACACACTCATGGTCATAAGTTTTGTTTCTAGCGGTGAATGCATTAGGCACTGAGTCTTGGAGTGGACGCCGCTTTTAGGCAGACGTGGTAAAGGACGCCCTGCAACCATTAAGCTGATGATCTTCCAAGAACTGCTGGCATTAGCTGGACAGGGGACGCCCGGGATAGAGATGTGACGTGCCCGGGATGTGACGCTCGTTAAGGGAGGCCTACGTTCAGTAGTGGACCGCAAACCGGAATGGTCATTCGCATATTCGCAAAAATATTTTAATTGCATGATCTCGGAACACTTTTTTGTTTTTTGGGCCATTACGTATCACGCTGTCTCCAAAGTCGGTGGTGTTTTGGACTAGGACCTCAGCAGAATGGGTACGCTTTTATATCTCCTCTTACTATACTTACTTGTCTAGTCTCCTTAGAGGTTAGGTGATGTGGTTCTAATTCGGTTTTAATTTAACTACTGAAATTTATACGTAGTTTTGTCGTGTGTATTTGTCGTAGCACACTGGGCACATAAAAAAAATTAAACCGACTTCAAAAAAACACAAACGACCAAAACTAAAAAGCGATAAATAACGTAAGTAATTCTATCCTTAATACATAATTATTTAAATATTACAATTATCACTTATTTTTGAAGTCGGTGCCAGCCTCTCGGTACCTAACGTAGACGCTTGTTGTATGACGCGCGCGGCCGGAAAATCCACACGACAATATACATTTATTTGTTTGGCTGCCACCGACTTCAAAAATAAGTGATAATTGTAATATTTAAATAATTATGTATTAAGGATAGAATTACTTACGTTATTTATCGCTTTTTAGTTTTGGTCGTTTGTGTTTTTTTGAAGTCGGTTTAATTTTTTTTTAAAAAATAATTTTATTTCTCTATTTTTAGTTGCGTTAATGTGCTGTGACCTTAAATAAAGGCTAATTAATGTCCTTAAGAGTTTTACTTATTAAAGAAAAATTTTGCTTTAAGTCAAGTGAAGATTTTGCGATCTAGAATCAAGCATATCACTTACCAATTCACCTGCCCTATTAGCCCTGCATAAGTACATACTACTACCTAGTTTAATATCGACCAATGTCAGTACTGTCCCCTAACTCCTAACCGTTAAGGAGTTCTGTGGCTTCATCATCAGCACCAGATGTTGACGCCCGGAAGGATATACCTGAGTAAAATATGATTACGTAACAAAAACACTATATGAGCATACAATTTTCGGTTGTTGCCCTCAATTTCTCCAGGATCCCATCATCAGATCCTGACTTGGTGATAATGGGACCACCTCGGAAGTGTCCTCTGTCGAACTGTCGAAAAATTTTTGAAATCCATCCATAATTGACGGAAATATCGGTGAACATACATAAAAAAAAAAAAAAAAAAATTATACATACAGACGAATTGAGAACCTCCTCCTTTTTTCGAAGTCGGTTAAAAAACGAGAGTTTAGGACATAACTAAGGTGAAGAAAAAACAAAAACTATATCACAGCACATTCCCATACTTTTTATTTATTGTCAACGAAATACAATATCCACAGCAATGACATACTTTTATTGTCGACATAAGCGTGATTTTTTTTATTCAATGTCTTTAAATATAACATTTAGTTCTTTTTGCACCCCTCTATCGCCTTTCAAGTCTTACGTGATTAATGGATAGCTTACCTATACGTATAATAAAGCTTTCATGAGCATTGAGTTGGCGTTCATCTATAGCTTGAATTGTCCCAAGTTTTCTGGCTCATTTTATGAAACTTTAAGCTTATGCTTGGATGTCACAGACGCCAGCTAGCTTATTACTCATTATATACGAGTATAAGAAAACCCTAGACTTCGTTTAGCGGTGCGTTACGTGATGGTGATACATATGTAACGTTACATTAAGAAAGAAGTTTACTGCCAACACAAAGAAATAAGTAATAACATATACACAGGAACACTTACACGAGAATGCTCCCGTTGAGGAAGGTAGGAACTATAAATAAGCATAATAAATTTTATCTATATCTATCTATACTTATAATAAATCTGTAGAGAGGTCAATTCTGTACATAAAATATTTTTTCAAAATAACTATCAGGGGGTGATAAGTGATCGATACTGATACCAAAAATGCAATCAGTAAAATTTTTGTCTGTCTGTCTGTCTGTCTGTATGTTCGTTATAGAAAAAAAAACTACTGAACAGATTTTGACGAAACTTGGTACAATTATTCTTCATACTCCTGGGCAGGTTATAGGATACTTTTCATCACGCTACAATCAATAGGAGCGGAGCAGTGACGGGAAGTGTTGGGAAAACGCGAGAAATTTAAACCTGTATGTTTGAACGCGCATTACGCGAAAACTACTGCATAGAATTGAATGCGGTTTTCACCAATGTATTGCTAGAGGTCTAACTTAAAACTTAGGCACAAGGTATAGATGGGTATTATATGGAAGTCCGTTATTTTTGAAACCCGATATCCACGCGAGCGACGCCGCTGGCACAGCTAGTGATAACTATAACTTTTTAATAACCTGGCGGTCAATACAGAACAGTCAAGTTATTGACGCAACGTCTCAGTAATTCATATGAGGTACTACGCAGGCTACGCAGCTCCCAGTCATCGAATGATATATTTTATTTGACTAGAAAATTGCGGCAATATACAAAAAATACTTAAAATACGTATGCGGTAGCTTGAAACAATTAAATTCAGTGAATTCGTTTCTATAATCCCTATTTACGTGTTATTAATATCTATAATAATAAATGTTCAATGATCACAACCTATACTTTCGTTTAATCATATATTGAATACTCCTTAAGACTAGGTATAGGATGACAGAATTAATCAATAGACGTAAAACTGATAAACTCTATCAAATTGTCTATATTCAAACAGGAGCAATAGAAACAAAAAATAAATAAAAATGTACAAACTAAAAACTAGATAGAAGTGTGAAATATACTTTCATTTCTCACGAAACCCTTTCATACCATTTTTTTCTAATAAAGCTAATTTAATAAGGCTTCTTATTTATTGTCTTCATTATCCCAAGAATATTAAAAACACTTCCTAAGCTAATCAAACACTAATTAACTCTATGCTAAATTTATTTTTTAATACTTTCTTTTGCTTGATTGATTGCTCATATTCCTATTAAGACAATGGTATTTCGTACCTCACTAAGTAGATAAAGTACTGATGGGTGGGACTATCATATTATTTTATACATGGAGGTAATTTATAGGTAAAATAGTAACACATACTTTATTCCTCCTCATAAATAATAGCACATTTTCGAACACAAGTGCGATTGGCAGCTATGTGACGCGTTTTTAGGAACTAAAAGAAGCGTATGTGCTCTTAGCCAGTTTAAAAACTAAACTATCTAATACTGTACTGTGAAGTGACTAAGTAAACTTTGACTGTTACTTAACTATAATGATTCAAATACTACAAGAAGTAAATTATAGGTAATTTGATTTTTAATCTAAAGGTGGTATACCAGTAAAGACTAGATACCGTTCCACTTCCACAACCCTACTACTTCAACCTTCCATCCAGCTCTGTTATTCACAACACATCCGTAAGGCCCGGCGCCCATTATCGGCATCAGCACGACTGAGGATTTTAGGTGGCAAATAGCAATATACTATAACATAATGGCAATAAAGTAGACATTTCCGTGATATGTGGTTGTAATAACAAGGATCCTTTTCCTTGCCGACGCCGATAATGGGCGCCGGGCCTAACGTTTCCAATATTTTAAGTCTGTTTTGATCAGTTGTTTAGGCTTGAAAAAACTATTTAGTATCTGATTTCGAATCCGTTTCCGATATTTCGTGAATGGGGCAGAATCTATCAAGTTTCGTTCTGATGTGGAACTATTTATCCATATAACGAGCCATTATATTAGAAATGCATAGTGAACTAAATGAGTAATGTCTTCTAGTCGTTGGAGCAGTGATGTAGTGCGATCTCTAAGTCGTAGAAGGAATATGCCCGCCCCCGACTCTTCAGGAATCTGGCTAAAACTGGAAGTAGAATAAGTTATGTACCATGCCTCTACACAAGTACCTCAAAATTGCATATTAACAGAAAAGCTAGCAATTGCATTTCTATAAACAAAATATTGTAAGGGAGCGGCTTATCATCTTTTCGCTCCAAGCCAACCTCACCTGCCCGTGGTGCATCCTGCCGAATAACAAACGAGGCGCTGGCAACCGACTGGTGGCGGTATAACCATCACAATTGAAGGCGTAGCTAAATACTAAATACCGGTGACGGGCAGCAGCGTCACCGGAGCAAGAAGCTACGCCCTGCGATCGCCAACCCGCCTGCCCAGCGTGGCGATTATGGGTATATCCTCCAGATGGTTTGCTCTAAGTGGCGAACAACTGGAGAGGCCTATGTCCAGCAGTGGACTGTAATAGGCTGATGATGATGATGATGATGATGATGATGAAACAAAATATATGTTGGTATTTCTTTCTTATTAGCTCGACATAATGGCTTCCCTACACCTGATGGAAAGCGAAAGAGAAGCCCAAGTCGCTGTGACTGCGGGCAAGTAACTGGCCAGTTACCTGTCAGTTGCCACCGCCATGCCGGTCCAACCCTACCCCCCACGAGCTCCGGAAATCCTACTCACCGGCAGAAACACGACCCGGAGGTCATTTGACTGCGGTATATCTTTAGGGTGGAGGTCCTTCCCCGGACGGGCAGCTCAATTCAAGCGAAGATTCGCTATGCCCTACCTCTCTAACAATTTCATGGATGTATCAATTATGGATGTAATCATGAAGATTTAGAAAGGAAAGTTTATGTTCATTAGGTATATCAGGAATGCCCTCAACAGAGAATAAGATTTGTGTATGGGAAAACAAAACTACAACAAGATTTCAAAATACATTTTATTCAGAATTATAATACATATAATATCTCTATATACAATATCTTTCTTTATAATACCTAATATAGGCACAATTACTATATTCCTTCAAACGGACGTTGATAAATTAGCTATTTTACAATCATAATGAAATAAAGCACATTTTCCTCAACATTGTTCTAAGTTTCTCTTATAAATATAATACCCACTTAATCTATTAATTAACAGTTACATTGTTACGGTAATACATATTACTATCTGGACAAACATTTTTGAAATTTATGTTACGAAATATTTTATAACTTTTAATAAACTTTAAAATGTTTAACGTGGAGGGTTAATCTCTAAGATTTTATAAAAAAAAATCTATAAATAATTTAAAGAAAAAGGCACATTTACACGTATGTAACTTGAGATACAAATGTACGTATTAACTTTTGTTTTCAGAATACATAATTATAGGTATTACACTAGAAGACAATTTTTATTTAAAACAATAATTGTACGTTCCAAAGGCACTAATTATTGAATAAAAATTCTAACTACAAATGTACAGACAAAAATATTATTATTGAAAGTTAGCATTAAGGGACTTTATTTACAAAATAGTATTAATTAAAAATATGAATAATATTTTAAATATACATATCGACTATATATTATAAGGCACAGAAGGATATTAATTAAGATTATTTTTTAAAAATATCATTCACAGTTGATTAAACATTAAAATATCTTCAACACGCGACACATACGCGGGAATCGAACTCAGAGCTTTCGGACTTTCTGCACTTTAACGAACACCTTATAATATTTCATACGATATGGGTACAAACAAAATGCAAAGCCTCTTACCGTAATAAAGACAGGCTGATTTATAAAACCTATGATAAGGTATGAAATGAAACTAAGTATCAAGCATAAGTGAAAGACGAAATTAAGATACGATATCAATCTACTATAGAACAATGACTTCAAAAAATAGTACTCACGAATTCTAAGCATTACTAAGTTAAGCAGGTAAATACCCATTTCTAATAAATATTTTCAAGTCAGACTTGTTTTGAATGTAGCAATTTACTAGTCATCATGATTACTCTTACAATAACAACTTTGGTTGGTACAATCATCAACAAAGGGTTTCATCTACGTAGATCTTATTAAAGAAATATCATTAATGAAACAGCTAAGCGAATAAAAGAAACATTATTAGGTAATATGACTATAGAATTGAGAAAGGTAAGGCATATCAAACAAAAGAATATTTGATATGTTTGAAATAAAAAGGTATAAAAAGGCTATTCATTAAGTAGGTTGAAGTTTTTGAAATGTTGCAAGTGAAATAAACATTTTCAATCGAATCTATTTAAGTTATGCTACACCATTAGGTACTATATAATTTTCTATAGGTATTAGTCGGTCTCAGTAGGTAGGTACATATTTACGTTTAATTTTTATATGCATGTCAGAATGCGACGAAGGAATACTCTGTAAAATTGTTGATTTCCCAGTATTTATGACAATTTTTTATTGATCATCAGACCTATAAAATTTTACTACAGCGCATAATATACATATTTACTTGATAATTTGTAATATGATTGCATAATATATGCAATTTAAATGATGATATATATTGATTTTCTACCCGATTGTACGTTTGAATTTAAGCACTTTGCTTGTGTACCTTTTCCACTGTAGGTCATTGGCCCAATATATGTAGGTACCCGCCGACCGGTCTACGCCTGCTTTTAATCTGGGTTTGACGCCTACTTCTAAGTAGATAGTAGCCAGTAACCTAACCATGGGCTAGTAATTTTCCGCTAGAGTGGCCTCACTTCTTGTCTCGTTAAAATATTCGTAGAATCACCTTTGGAATTACATTACGTCTTAGTAGTTCACATGGTTATAAAAAGTGTTTACTGGTATTCTCGTGTGGTTGGAATACTAATTGCTTTTTTTTATAGTAGCTCGACATAATGGCTTCCCTACGCCTGATGGAAAGCGAAAGAGAAGCCCAAGTCGCTGTGACAACTGGCAGATAACTGGTCAGTTACCTGTCAGTTCCCACTGCCATGCCGGCTCAACCCTAACCCCCTACGAGCTCCTATCAATAGCTCATGTTTACCTCCACCGAAAGGCCCGAGTCTACCCTAAACTAGGGCGACAACACCTTAGTTAGTTTAGTAAACCCTAGTTTGTTATTGTCTATACATGTATTTCATTCAATATCGCGAATCTAGTTAATAACTAAAATGTACAAAAACTTAATACAATTTTAAATATGACTACTTACTTAGCAAAATTGTTAATAAAAACTAAACAAATTACATTTTACAAAGCATTGTTTTAAATTTCATTATTTGAGGTAGAAAATGCTTCGCTTAGAAATAAAGTTTGCAAACATTTGGTAAACTCTTACGTAGGTATTTAAAAAATAAAATAATATGTAGTAAAATGGAATGTACCTAATTACGCAAAGCAATAAATAAAACGTACGTCATCTTCTATCTGGACATAGGTCTAAGGCTATCTATAGCTCTCGCATTAGATTATATCAATTTTACTCGAGCATTCTGATCCAGTTTAATGACATCATCCGTCATTTTTGTTGATGACATTTTATTTGCATTAACTACAACATGGTGTTCCTCACGATAGCTAAATTGTACAGAACACCATCACCAACAGTGCATGAGCTGAGCCCGCGGCTTTGCTTGATCTATCAAAGGTTACGGTATAACATCACATGGCATTGCGATTCATCTGCCACAAAAGTCCGTAGTATAACAGATATTATTCAAAGTAGCATTTATTTAACTA
Organism: Conogethes punctiferalis; assembly: GCA_031163375.1. Classification (NCBI taxonomy): domain Eukaryota; kingdom Metazoa; phylum Arthropoda; class Insecta; order Lepidoptera; family Crambidae; genus Conogethes; species Conogethes punctiferalis. The sequence continues at coordinate 16,244,984 of CM062082.1, read as the reverse complement.
ACGAAATAACCGATTGAGATCATAGTCGCATATTTACTTACACCCTGTTTATCAATCCCGCCATTGTCTTGAAAGTTATATGTGATTGTGTTCTCCGAACGTCTTTATGACCACCCCGTCGACTGTAGTCAACGAGGCTTTGCACTTAAGCCACCTCTTCCTGCTGCACACCCATCGCTTCCTCGGCACCACGGTCCCTAAAGACCTCTCGTGAATGAAGTTCATACCCTCGAATATGACCATTGGGTTTCCGCGTCGTGAAGTTACAAATAACGCCCCTGAAAGTACATTGAACGAAATGGATAATGAAGTGACAGACCTTACCAACCGGATCGTGTGTATTAAATGTGTTTTTATGTACCTCCTTGCCAAATTAATCTGGAAGGTATAAAAAAACAAATGGAATTTTAGGTTGTTCTCAAATCTATAGTGATCTATGTACCAGTATGGATAATAACGAACCAAATTCTGTTGGCCTTATATGTATCTACATAGGTATATCATCAATCAATCAATTCACTGCCAGCACACATATCATTGATGATGGTGTTGATATTAAACCTGTTCTACTGCTGTTTTAACAATCCAAAGTAGGTATACCTGAAGGAAAGCCTTTGTACCTTGTACCCAATACACCTAGTTGTAGGTACCCTTATTTTATACTCGTACTTAAACAGTTGCTACCGCCAAGCTGGCTTGCAAGATGCTTCTTATTTAACTCCTTCTTTAATGACATCATTCATTAAAGAAGGAGTAAAATAATATACCTAGCGCGGAAAATTAACCGCTAAGAAGTGTTTTACACTTGAAGAGAGGTAGGGCATAGCGAATCTTCGCTCGAATTGAGCCGCCCGTCCGGGGAAGGACCTCCACCCTATAGAATACCGCAGTCAATTACCTCTGGGTCGTGTTTCTGCCGGTGAGTAGGGTTTCGGGAGCTCGTGGGGGGTTAGGGTTGGGCCGGCATGGCGGTGGCAACTGACAGGTAACTGACCGGTTACTTGCCCGTTGTCACAGCGACTTGGGCTTCTCTTTCGCTTTCCATCAGGCGTAGGGAAGCCATTATGTCGAGCCACTATAAAAAAAAAAAAACGTCAAATCACCCAATCAAACTATTGACAGACTGTTAAATCTCTTTTATGCCTTAAACATTATCAATGGCAATTAAAATATCTGACGCCTGAAGAATCTGATTTTTATTTCTTTCCAACATCTATACTTATAATAACTGTAGAGAGGTCAATTCTGTACATAAAATATTTTTTCAAAATAACTATCAGGGGGTGATAAGTGATCGATACTGATACCAAAAATGCAATCAGTAAAATTTTTGTCTGTCTGTCTGTCTGTATGTTCGTTATAGAAAAAAAAACTACTGAACAGATTTTGACGAAACTTGGTACAATTATTCTTCATACTCCTGGGCAGGTTATAGGATACTTTTCATCACGCTACAATCAATAGGAGCGGAGCAGTGACGGGAAGTGTTGGGAAAACGCGAGAAATTTAAACCTGTATGTTTGAACGCGCATTACGCGAAAACTACTGCATAGAATTGAATGCGGTTTTCACCAATGTATTGCTAGAGGTCTAACTTAAAACTTAGGCACAAGGTATAGATGGGTATTATATGGAAGTCCGTTATTTTTGAAACCCGATATCCACGCGAGCGACGCCGCTGGCACAGCTAGTTTATAAGTAAATCTTGACAAATCTGTTAGTTGCTATGGTAACAAACAACACAATACAATTTATAAAAATTTAATCTTTAGAATAAAATAGGTACAAAGCAAATAAACATTGCATAGGAAGTATTTATCTAATTACACAACTAATAATATGGTTTACATAACTGTCTCGTGCTTTTATTGTTAGCATCCCTGTCACTAATTAAAACATTAAATAAGAAATAAAATAATTTATTTCTGAAAATAGATTCACGAGTAATACTTTAGCTTAAAAGAAATGTCATGCATTGATAAGTAATACAGTGATTTCGTTAAAAATAAAGTTATATGGGTAGTCGCCAATAAAGCGAAAAAGATCAACGAAACACTATTTTCTTCTCGTCTTCGTCTCTCGTCTTGATGTTATGTTTGGCTTCCCTTTATTTTACATCTATTCAATCGCAAGATATAAAAATATTACAGATCTGTCTTCATAACAATAACAGGCAGTATGATATGAAGTTTCTGATTTGCAAAAATTGTGACATCATACAAATAGTTTATTAAAAAAAAAAAGAACTCTAATCGTGGAATCTTCCGAAATAAATGTAGGTATCATAATTTTGATTTCAATAATGTCATACTTATAAAAAAATACAGTGTACTAATTTATTCAGAATGGGATTCAAAAACTTAACGTTTTATAATAAATACGAGTAATAAATAAACTATGCCACGCTGGGACACATAGTCAGTAGTCCCAAACTAAGCCGAAGCTTGTAACTAGACAACTGATGAATTTTTGTTTCCATATATAAATATATTTATACATATAAAACACCCATTATGGGGGTTTTACCGTGTACTTAATTTTTGAGATTCCGATATTTTGGCAGCCCTATAATCAAGGAAGAACAACCTCGACCATGGCGCTGGCATCAAAAATCCCGTTCATAAATATCTTTGTGACAATAACCGTAAAAGCTTAAAACAGTACATACAAAAGTTACGTCTAAGGGGCAGCGCAGACGACAGACTATCCGTGACGCACTTTTTTGCAATTAGGTATATGCAGTAACGCACACGACGCGCAAAAATCTGTCGCGGATATTTTACAGACTCAACGCACACGACGCACATCTCCGATCATTCTGTCGGCAGACCTAGACGCTCTTTTTAAATGTCTCAGACGCAGACTATCGCACAAAAAGTGTGCCGTCTGCGCTGCACCTTAACAATAATATCAGACATCACATTAAACCTTTGTCATAGATCAATCATTTGCGTCATAATGAAAATCAGTACACGTAACACCTACTTATATAATATGTTACGAATTTTGTTCTGTTACTTTTAGTGTATAATCTCATTGGTAGGAAACATAACTTTGTCCTAGTTAACGTCATTAGGTTTTATTCCAAATTCACAAAAGAATCTTGAACAATTTAGTAGTCGTGGTTATGTTCACCGGTAATTTTGACGATTTCTCCATGTATAGTAGTGATCGACGCTCGACATTTCCAGTTTCTCTTCCTAGAGCAGACCCAGCGCTTCTTGAGTGCGCCGGCGCCGAAGCTCTCGTGGTAAATAAACTTCATGTCGTCGAATATGATCACGGGACGCCCCTGACGAGATGTTACGAATAATGCTTCTGAAATAACATTTAACGGCGCAGGTAATTTACTAAATGTTTGAAAAGTATGTTTACGCTTAGAGACAAATGACATACGTTTAGGAAATGTCCAGTGTTTTTAAAAGTAATAGGTAGCGCTTGACCCAAACTGGCCTGAAATGAGGCCTACGATTCAGTCTCGCTTTGAAAATAAAATGTTTACATCTATCGGCACAAACGGACTCGACCATATGAGTTTCAATCGTTAGCCGTTCAAACAGAGGATGTAGAGGCAAAAAAATATGTCCGAGTTTTTAGCACCTGAACATACTGCACATACTGCTCCATAACCTGAACATACTGCTCTGACGCAAGTTGTGTTTTATTTGAAACGGGTCCAATCGTATTTAATAAAACCCAAAAATAATAAATACTCTCTTTATTAATAGGCTAATTTAAATTAGAAATTTTTGTGGGCGGTACTAACAACTACATAAAGCAAGTATAATTAATAGACCCTTCGTAACTTTGAAAATAATTTCTATCCGGTTGAAAATGGCCCTGATGAAATGTTTTAAAATGGAAGAATAGTACTTATACTGATATGACTTTGAAAGTTAACGAAGTTTACAAGGAACATAAATAGATGTAGCATTGAATTGACAACCAGATAACTGCGACATTATATTACGGTAATTGTTAAACGTAAAATTTTAATCGTTATTATGTTTGTCATACACTTTGATAATCTTCTCTTCTACAGTGATAAGCGATGCTAGGCACTCATTCCTCCTCTTTCTACTGCACACCCATCTAGACCTCGGCACATCAAACCCAGATGTTGATGGTAAATGAATTTGTTATCCCTGTGTATGATCATGTGTTTGCCTCGTGGAGAAGTTAGAAATAATGGAACCTCTAATCTATCTGAAAACAATGGAAATCTTGCGTATTCACCACCTACTCCCGGTGGATTGGTCATACTTTGCTTTACACCTACATAAGCACGGGATATCCATACGCAGACATAGGCCCAGGAAATTAACATGATTCACTATTGATTGAATTTGAAGAAACAAAGATTTCATGAAATCAGATAAGCTTAGTCTTCTCATATAGTTGTTTAAGTATTAGGAACGCACTCGAAGCTCGCTTTGAATTGTTTGCAATAAATAAAATAAAATAGATTAGTTCTGCAAGTAGATTCACTAGTAATACTTTTGCACGTCACACTTTTTTCCTACAAGCACTTCGACGTGTAGTCTGCTACGAAGAAATGCCGCAACAAACTCAACAGTTAGCCTTTTTTAAAACTATGGTAATTATACTATGGTAGATCAACCATATTCTGCGCTATTTTGTTAAACATTTCTCACGTGTCTCGACCAGGAATCGACCGAGATATTTTCTGTATTCTGACCATCTCGTACCTGGTCGTGCATCACTAAAACATAAAATCTTTCAAGAAATGACTATTTTATGTCCAATTTATTTTATGTTCCACATTCTCTTTTTAATAAAAGACTAAGACCATTAATATAGTAATACGTATTTTGAATACACGGAGAATATTGGTATTAACTTATTCCATTCCCTGCACAGAATACAAGTGTCGCCATCTCTCGAGTACCCACAGAAAAACTCTCAAACAAGACGTTTAAAGAAAATGCCGAGTGACGTTTTCATAGGTACCTAACTAAAAAATAACCAATTTAGAAAACGTAATATGTACTTACATTTAATAATAGGTGGGTAGAGACAAGATGTCAAATCTTCTGGAGCATTCATATTAATATTAAACACATTTCGAAGTGAATAATTTTCAAAGTATTTAAACCTAATTTATACCTAATTGAGGTCAGTTATCGCAGAATTGATTAAGTACAGACGGACACACATCAACTTATCCCCCTTTTCTATCTATTAATTCAAAAGGGGGATAAGTTGATGTGTGCCTATCAAATTTTCTAAAATAATTTTCAACTAAGTACCCAATGTAGGTTTTGGGGAAATTTGAAAGACAAGGTTAGGTTGATGATTGGCCATGTGTACCTTATTGTTCATATAATATTAATAATATCTGTTACTAATTGGCTGAGATCTCATTGAGTTATAAGATTTGGAGGTAAACATAGGTAGTTCACGTTTTGTAATTATGTTTAGGTAGGTACATATTTTATATTTGATTTAGAATTACAGCATTCAAAGAGAAAGAAAACTACCTAGCTATGGTTAAATACTTGTTTTTGTAACAAGCCTGATTCATCGATGATTAAAGGTGAACCTGAAATGACAGATTAGAATGTCAAACTTACGCGCGTCGCGTCGTTCACGTTCAAGACCACGCCGACCCACAAATTATTTATAACTCGGAAACAAAACAACACGAACCGTCATTTCAGATACTACTAGCGCCATCTGTTAGCGCACCTGTAAAACATCCGCCATATGCTCGGCTCCTCAAGAAGAACCGACGAATCCTACAAGAATCCCGTCTGAGGGCGCCACCGCCGCATATTTATTTTTACCTTATCTCCGGATTCGTGTACGATAGATACTAGTACTACTCTATTATGGTAACTGTAGGTACCTACTACGTTGCTATAGTAACTTCGATCTCAGCGGTTAGGATAACAGGAAACTTCCCTGTTTATTGCTTAGGCAACGCAGCATAATCGATATTTGGGCAATTCTTACAATTGCTAAGTGTGTATAGTTTGGAGGATCTTTGAGTGGGTGCCTAAGTTTGATGTGAAGATAATAAGTACTTGTGAAGCAGAGTTGTACTTCAAATTAGGGTATTCGGAACTTTTTAGTAGAATAGTACTCGAAGTAGATATATTTACTCGTTCGTTATCATTGTTCATTGTAAAGTAAGTATGAATTTAAGCCAAAGGTATCTTCAGAAACTTTAAAGTCTCGGAAAGGAAAATTTTGAACTTCCAGTTTCATTAACGGTCGTACTTTTCAAGTGTGTCTGGAATACCCACATTTGAAGTGCTACTTGTTTCTAAATCTGTTCTTATTTAAGAAACATTAACAATAATAGTAGTCATTCATTAAACCAGTGATTTAATGAATGACAACCAAGCATTTATCAGGCGCCCCAATCCGACCGACAAGTACCTACTTAAACTTTTGTTTGTAAGTTCTTATCACATATTCCTTAATGGCGCCCATTCTCATCATCCATGGGGTCCCAAGATACCCAAGTCAGTCACCTTGGAAATGGGAAAACCCCTGCATCCAAGCTCTTTACCAGTCAAGATTGACTTGAATGACTTGCAAACAGCTTGGAATTTGATATAAAAGAATCTGGCGATCTGAAGTAAGTAGGTACGAAGAATACAGCAACATAAAACCTGAGTAATCAACATCAGTGAGCTTTAGCCACAATTTTCGAAATAGCTATGGAATTAACAATAGTTGAATGCACAATTACCCAGATGAGAGCGCGCCGGGCCCGGAACAATGCTAGGCACCGTTAGGTGAGCCGTGCTGGATGACTATAATATCTTGCATGCATTCTCACGGAACGATACACACATCTTCACTATTTTGCATGTTTCGTTTCTTGCGAGCCCATACCGGACGTCTATAATCCATTAAGTTACGCGTGATCCTGATCTGGCGAGATCTGCAGGAAATTTGGAAAGGTTTTGATCAAGCTCTGTAGGTAAGCATTAACTGCAAACGTCAAATATTCCTAATAATCCTTTTCTTCTAACACTATTTAGGAAGAACTGTAGGTATATAAAATCTCAATGTAACAACGATTTACAAAACAAACAGCAATAATGAATGTTTATTAATTAATGATTCATTTCCCTCTTATGTTTATTTATATATAATACTCAAAGCTTAACGAAATCTATCAACTCTATTCAACCAATAAAAACACTACATTATACCACGAAAACAAAGCAATCACAATGATTGAGGAAAAGAATAACTGTTTATTATTTCCTCTAGTACCTATCCATATGAAGCGTTCAAATTCAACATCCTATTAAAATTCGTTCTTGAAATTTCTATCATGAATCATACAACGAATGTTAATTCAAAAAGCTACAATAACAGGTGTTGAGAAAAACAAAACATAACGGGATACAGACAACTTGCTAGTTCCAAGTGTGAATAACGTCAGAAAAAAACAAATTTTCTAGATTCCTGCGTTGCTCGGACTAAGTCATAATGCTACGAGTATAGTAAAAAATATAAAAGTTGTTTATGCGTGCGTTATATATGCGCGTGACGTTGTTAAACATTCAATTGATGAATGAACTACACAGTCACTCACTTAATTTTAACAACTGTTTACTAAAACATTGATTAATGATGTCGATTTTTTAATCACTAACTACGTTAAACCTGTGGTAACTATGTAATTAATTAGATTTACTTAGAATATCAAAAAATACAAATTCTAAAAGCAAATCTGACAGAATAACAAATTGATTACGCTAGTAAGTACCTATTCAGTAACGTGCGTTATGTAGAACATGACTCTTGTTTTTCTATTAGGTACTACTAGCTTCAATAACAATAATATAGGTATTTAATAGTTTAGCTACACACGTCACGCTATTTTCAAGTGTTCATTTATTGAAACCATTTACTAATGTTTATTATTATAGTTACAAGTTCTGTATAATATGTACGACAAAGAATATTTAACGAATCCAGTTCATCCCAATTTGAGTCAATTAATTAAAATCATGTAACCTATTAAAAACTACAAAATGGATCGAAACACGCTCTTGTGTGAAACTTTTAGGTATTATCCAATCCGAAACTGCCATGTTATCACAAAGCAGTATTTTCCTGTTTCTATCAATACATATTAGAGGAATGAAGTTCACTGCGTAACGATATTAAGGCCGGAGTGGTTCGAATTGAGTCAAACAAAAAATGTAATCTCTTAAGTTCCAACGTTAGTAAACTAGACAGTGATTATAGGCAGTTTGTTCACCGTAACGGTACAGAGGCCTGGCCCGGCCAGGTGCTGCGGGCCCCTCGTAGGGCTACTAAGATGATATCGTTCCGACAGTTCATTCCCTTTAGACACGCACGCTGTTACAACTATCTGCCGTGATTTTAGTCCAAGCTCAGATGAATCGTAGTAGTTTCGATTCACCACGCGGATCGTCGACAAAAAAAGGTTTTGATCTTATAAATTATTCGATATAAATGTTACCAATTTAGATACACAAGTTTTAATGATCCTAGGTAAGATTCAGTATCTGTCGGTGGCGTATTAAATTGTGTGATGCGTAGGTACACTTAAATTGCGGATATTTTCGGGTTCGATGCTCAAGTTGTGATTGCTCTTAGAAAGAAGATCGCAATTCTTTATATTCCTAAACTCGAAACTATACCTATATCTATACTTTAAGTCAGTTATCTCAAGAAGTATAATAAAAATACAATAAAATATTATATCATCATAAAAAATAGAAGTATTCAAAAGTAAAACATAATAATCCTATAGAAATTCCACGACCGTTACAAACGGTTGACTTAAAATTTTATTTTACCTGTAGCTAAGTACGTTGCATTCAATAAAGGGACTAAGTTAGAAAAAAAGCGGAGCTTCACTTATAGCTTTCTATGGGTCCCAGCTGTTCTAAGTGAAAAGATGTCTTAATTCCAGATAATAAAGTACTACAGCGAACAAAGCGACCTCGACTACCTGGCCATGGGCCCCTGGCACTAGACCTTTGGAAGCACATAATAAAAAAGAACTTTTAATAGAAATGGTTTAAAGGCAGGACGTCTAGACATTCTTTTTTGTTCCCAGAAAGAGCAGGTAGAATTCTAAGCAATGTTCACGTTCAAATCACATGTTGTGGTATGTCTCTTTGAACATTTTCGGAATTGTAGGCTTATTACAAAGCATTATGTAGAGCTCCTTTATTTGGTTTGAGTAGTCTCTACTGCGTGCATATAATGTATGTATGTTCTTAGTGCAATATTTACTGATATTAATTGCATTTTTACTCTTCAAGAAATAAAGAAAACATTGTATTAGTTTTAGTTATTTTAGTGTCCCAATTTTAGGTTCACAGACCGGTCAACGTATTCATGTCCCATGACTAACCACAAGCCTTTCACTTTACCGATTTAAATAGCTATCTAGAGAAAAAAGGGCCGGCGTAGTAGGTATACACGTAAACAAAATGAGGTCTCATGTCTCATTCAATAACAACATTTACAAAATTATGGATTTTTCAATTATGCATCGATGGGGGATCTCAATCATTATCACTATCAGTTTACTTCGTCGGGTATGAGTGCCTCAACTATGTAAGAAAATTTCACACGTCAATGTGATAGAAAACCTGAATTATAATATCGCAATAACTACAAAATATTACTCTTGAAGCCACGATTTCTACAGTCGACCAAAAAGATATGAGTAAAGAGAGAGAGAGATACTAAAACATACAAACAAGTCAATAATTTAACATTGAATAGATATCTAGCTATATGCCTATACTATACTAATATTGGTATTCTTTTGTCCAGTTACATGACTGCAATTACGAGTAATGATACCTACATTGGTCCATAGGTGACGTATATAAACATGAACTAAATAGGCAAGGAATAAAAAACATTATTAAAACAATCGATGAAGTGTTTAATTGTATTCTAAAATTTGTACACATATTCTTTGAAGTTAACAATTGATATAAATACGGACGGCAGAACTATTTCATCTAAAGCAGTCAAATTTATCAATAATCTAATCACATTATTATCATTACCACTTATGTACTTAAATTTTTAGTTTAACAGTTGAACTTGCATTTACTTCAAATATGAAATGCTGTTTGCACGTGCAATCAATGTAACAATTCAATATAAGCTTCTTGTTGTAGATTGCTGAATCTAAATTAAAGTCTTTTGTACATTTGTTGCATAATTATACTAATTCAATATTGAAATCACTAATACTTTACTTCTATCTTTGCTCAGGATTATTTTCTACGGATTTATTCTTTAAGTTGCAAGTGTTATAAAGTGAAAAAAGAACTTGAAATTATTAACAACTTTTGATACAGAGTGGTAGTACTCATTTGGAAAAAATGCATCTACTCAGGAGGTCATAATTATAACGGCTCACACTTCCGAGATTAATTAATCAGTGGTAATCTGCTGGATCATGCTATAATGCATTCCGCAGCCGGCAAGCACATTACACGACCAGGTTTTGCCGCTGAGGTGTGAAGGAAGATAGTCTGAGGAGGCAGGAGCAGCGATGGGCGGCGTAGACGGTGACGCTGCAGGAGGGAGCGTGGACCAGCGTGACGGACCGCCGCCACACCAGCAGGCCCGGCCGGCGGCAGCGCGCTACAATCACCAACCACCTCCATATACGGTCCCCTCATCAGTATGAAGCGATGACGTGAAAGTGCAATGAACATGTGCCACATGAAATATTTACACGCTGTATTAACATTTTAGTAATAGTCTCTCGATAGGTTGTAGCGAAATTTTATTGCTCAAAAATTTCTAAATGTTACAATAAAAAACTCCAATAACATTTCTGCGCCGAAAACAATGAAATACAAAGCGATTGCTGTGTTAAAAGTTCCTTTATGGCGGCCATTAAGCGCGCTGGAAATATATTTGAGAGGCTGTAATGTAAAAACGACTTTATTACTGCAATGGGATGTTATATTTTGTCAGTTATTGTGAGTTAGGGCATCGGGAGAGGAGAGAGGGGCTGGAGATTCTGGGGCATTATCGATTGGGAGTCCCATCACCAGTGGAGGCGTGCAGCGCGCGCACGCTCGTGCTCGGCTGCAGGCTCGTGGCGTGTGTACCTACGCCTACGACCTACTCTACTCCCCGCGCCCGCCGAAATTCATAAACCGCCTAAACGGAACGACGCAGCTGTAACCTGTTATATTAAAGTTGTTCTGTTTATGATGGCGGTAGAGTTAATGTTTTATTTTCTCAAAGATTTTTTTTTAATAGAGGTTGATTTGATTAGGTAGTCTATTCGTTTCTATGCTAACGGCTACTGCAATAGATTCAAACGCTTGTAACAATGCGACAATTAAAAATACGTTGGGTTATTTCAAAATTCAAGTTGATAAAAATCATCGTAGGCAGTAATTTCCCAGGTTACAAAAAGGAGAAAGTACGTCAATTGACAATTAATTCATTCATGAATTCGGAAGGCAAAGGGTACGTGAGGTGCCTATCTGTGATCTGCATTCGCCAGCGCATCTGCCGCGGTCGGCGCGGCCAAAACCATTACCCGCTGACCCCAGCGGCTCTCATTTGTTTACCCGTGCCGATCAGCGCGCTAATAATAGCCCTGTAAATACACGCACAATCCCTATTTCGAGCGGAGACTTATTTTTGGATGTCTCCGCTTATTTTATTGTTGATCATTTAATTCTAAATGTAAATAGCTCTAGATAGTCAGTTAGAAATGGCCGTTTTCTGCTACTCGACGTCTTGAACACCAATTTTGCCTGAGGAGTAGCTTTAAATAAATTTTCTTTCAAATTTTTGGGGTGACAAGATTCAGAAATATATTTTATTTACAAAATAGCTCCAAGCACTTGCGCTTTATAGCTTGACCTAAAAGTAAAATTGAATTAAAACCTTTTTCATGATACATGAAGTGTAGCAGTTAAATATAGTCTGAAATAGGTCTGTTCAAAAATATATTCGTATTAGTTGAACTTTATGCTAACAGAAATAGTAGGTATTATTAGTAAACAATTCAAAGCAGACCCATCTCATCATATTATTAGTAAACAATTCAAGCAGGATCATAATGATAATTAACAATAAGTGAAAGCAAATACGTTCCCCAACAGTTCGGAACCAACAGTATTCAAGCACCCCACAAATCCGTGCGCGAGATAATTGCGTGCTGTCAGTCCCGAGGCGAGACGAGAGCCGCGTATCATATTCATAAAGGTACACAAGTGCAGCGGCGTCATGTGCCACGGCCCACGTTACGAGGGAGCTCCCATTGATTTTTTAAAGTTCCCGCTCTGGGAATGAGCCATTTGCCCTCACAGGGCTCACAATGCGATGTTTTATTGCGTCGCTCACGAATACAGTAAATTCGAAACAGCAGTGAGGCGGCCTACGCATACGCACACATAAACACGGTACACGTGTACCGGATTACTAGGCGATGCGTTCCAGCTGAGCTGAGGGACTGCGGGAAGGCAAGAGCCGAGGAGGGCGGGGTGGTTCGCTGTCTCGCGGCGACTGTGACGCGGCTGACGTGACGCGGCCCCTGCGCCCGTGTGCGTGAGGCCCACAGGCGCGCGGCGTCGTACATCAAAATTAGGGCATACAGGGCGTAACTAGGCTGAGCGGAGATGGCAGGGCACGCCCAAGCGATCCCGTGCCCTGCCGAACTTTCTTCTTTCATAACTTCGTAGGTTGTATTGATCCGTCACAACTGCGCAATTCATATCTTTCGGAATACATCGGTTATTGCAACGCAGTATCGGGAAAACTGTTTGGTTATTATAATGAGAATATGATAGCATAATGTAATTTTTGTTGCTGTTGAATTACTGTTTCTGAATTATAAATCAGGGGCTTTTATTATGCAAATATTATCAATTAGGTGTACCTACTATAATAACATAATGTAGTTTTCTTTTTAATTATTATAGATTATATTTTTTATTTGATAATTAAAAATTACCTGGTGATTTACTTATTTCCACAGAGGTTATTAATCATTTTACGTAACTAACGTTACATAAAAGTCATATTTAAATTTATTTATTTACTATAAAAACCAAGTTAATAATAAAGCTAGAATAATTTAGATTTTCCATAACCTCTAACAAGTGACGTGAATCATATTTCTATAGCTAATCAATCTGTATCGTACCAAAACCCGATTTCATGTCTATGAGTTAAATAAACATAATAATACTCGTTAGTAACGCGGCAATATCACTTCCGTGTTTACCTGCGCGTGTACAACAAGTACTCACGTCTCAAACCCACCGACAAAAGTTACTATATTCCCGGCCCGCATTATGTTTGACGTAGTACTACCCGCCCACGCGGCCGCCTCTGCAGTTAAAACGCCCAACATTCTAATACCAGACTTATCTCCAAAGGAACAAGAGCCACATTCTAACGCAGCCAATGTATGAATGGAAGCGGCCGTACTACGCCGTTCCACGTGAATTTCAGGGAAACACGTTGACAATGTTTGTACCCTTTAATAAAACTTCAGACTGTCCATTACAGAGTATTCAATAAGAACAAACTCATAAGAAACCGTGCTTATCAACACAAAACAAATATGTTATCACCATCACACATAAAGCATATCATGAGCAGTCGTTTTATTTAAGTACGTGTAACTAAATTTATAATTTGATACGTAACATTACGAATGAGTTCATAAATTCGAGCTATATTCTATTAATTAACAAATTCTTATTATTATTATTGCTCATAATACTTACACACACAACATAACATTTCATCATCAATATAAAATGGAAACCAAAATAGTAACATACGTATTTAGTACATAAACATGAAAAACTACAATTTAGGCACTAGAGATTCGGTTAAATACCATTACGTTTGTAACATTTATTCAGGAACTCGTCACTTGGATAAATATTTTTTAAAACAGCTTTAATAAAATGATTAATTAAATAAAAAAAAATAGAAGGCATAAAAAGTTAAAAATAAATGGAAGTCAGATAAAAAAAACTACAAAAACGTATAAAAAAATGGCACTGTGTAAAAAAAGAAGAAAAAAATAATAAAAACATTAATACAAAAACAAATTCATAATCGCGTGCGCGCATACTTTGCTACCTATACCGGTAGACGTCCTTCCGCCTGACATACTTCCCGTCGGGGGTAAAGTAGTAGCTGGGGGGTCCGTGGATGTGCCTGCCCCTCACCAGGAAGAGCACGTCGCCGTGGCCGGAGGCGGCCGGGGCGGTGATGACGTCGGCGCGGCAGCCGGCCATGTCGCGCGACGAGCAGTACCACTGCTTGCGGCCGTGAGCCTGCAAGTTCTTCAGGTAGAATGTGTAACCGCCGTGCAGCAGCAGCGACTTGCCGGTCCTCGACGGCACGTACACAGCCGGCGCTGCGCAAAACCACAGCATGAGGGCGGGCGCTGCCGGCGGCATCGGCGCAACTCACCACGACCAACAAGAGGCGCTCTACCAAGCCCATACTAATGCTGACGCTCACTTTTCAGCACTTTATCAGGCTAAGCGTATCCTGAGACGCAGGACAGCACGGCCAAAGGCAGGGCATTTGAGGCAGACATAATGACAGACGCATGTCTGCTTCCCACGTGCCTGCGCAGCGTACGTAGGTCTCGGATGTTCCGTGTTTTACCTGCCCTGCACTGCGTGAAACCTGCCTGCGTCTCAGCATACATTTAGCCTAAACCTCGTATTTTAAAGGATTATCATTATGCCCACGTAAATTTAATGTCAAAGAGTCACGTTTGTTTGCAGTAGTGGTGATGCCCATCTCACAAAAACGTAATATATGGTCGTTCGTGCTTGGGACGAAGAAAGTTGCGCCGATGGCAGTAAGCCACACGCGATCGAACAAACTTCCGTTGGAACGCCATAGCGGGGCTGCTCAAGCGGAATTTCATCGACTGTACTGTCTTTAATTACCAACACTACTCATATCTAGTGTCTATACCTACTCTGTAAACTAAGAATTAAAATACTATTTGTAATAAATATCTTTATACAATATCCGACACACTTACAACTCGTCATTAAATAATAAAATATAGAGAGCAAAGATTGTGACTTCTCTTTCAAAGAATTATATCAGGTTACACTTAAGTCTACTTCTAATATACAGGACACATTAGACTTCACAATTAACAACGATACCATAGGAACTGACGTCTTCTATAAAATTATACGTCCATTATAGTATTGCTCATTTCACAGTCTACAATGGCAGTAGTTTTTCGACAGCAACGAATCGAGTTAAACTCGAACTATTTACAAGTACTTTCTACAAGAGTCTAATGAATGTGAATATTAACAACATTATGTTGTACATTTTCTCAAAACCATCCGGAGATTTGTTAAAGTAACCTAATCTTATATATACAGAAATCTTGAACCGTTGTTATTTTCATGAATAACAATACAACTTAACACGTAATTTGTATAATTTATGATAAACTAATAAGAGTTTCGACAGCCATTTCAATAATTTTAATGTCATAAATAAATTAAACACTTTTCCTGTCATTTACGATCTCATTCACATATTATGCAGAACATAAGGCGCTATTCTTGAAAAGGCGCAGCCGCTAGCCATACAGTGTATAATTTAGATGACCAAAATTTGGAATTTCACATCACATATTTGCACTTTCCCGTCTTCTATATACAACTGTTCTCTTTATCACAAATTTTCAAAACGATGGTTGATTTTATAGTCATATTTATTTATACGTCCACACACGGACTTATAGAGCATAGATTTGTTGAACACATAAGAGTGTTGTGTTGTTTCAAATTAATTTTGTGTCACTTTTCTTAAGAGATTCTATGTCAGAGTGACTGCTAATCCACAAAGAGGTGGTGCCAATTGGCAATTGGAAGCAATTTGGCAATACCTATACTGCGCATTCCGCAGTATATTCGTTCGTATAGACGTCATTGCTAGGTAACGAAAAATATGAAGCTAAATTGCATTTCTATCTACTACATATGAATGGAAACGTTGGGGCACTATCCCCCTGATTCGTTTATTAATATAGAGCGAGCATTAAATATGACTATAAAAGAGACCAACTTTATCAACATCCCAGTGAGATCAAGGCTTTGCGTCTCCAACTAGAATGATACCACTAGCAGTTACCGTCGGTAGCCTATCTTGGCGCACAAATTCTGAATTTATTTAACAAAAATGCTCTACATGTATGAGTAGAGCATTTTTTTCGATTCCGTTGAGTCGAAATTCCGTATTGGGAATGTGCGGCCTAACTTGTGGAGCGATCAACGTACAGAGCGCATTGCGAGGCTATACACGCCTTAAGAGCGCTTACTGGTTCACGCGACTTTAGTAGTGTGAAAGTCTCGCAACAAACGTCCGGCAGTGTCGCTGGATTTTGATACTACAAACGACTGCAAAAACGGCTCGTGGACCGTCAAGTTGCAATCGCTCGCTGCATTTAATTGGCCAAGATGATGTCTCGCGGCCTTTATTATGTCATTATTACACTAAAAAGTGAAGCCGTCCCTGCTTAAGTGAGCGCACTGTTCCCGGGCAGCTCGCGGCGCGCGAGCCGCTCCCCGTACAGGCGGAAGATCTCGCGCAGGTGGCCCATGGACACGTCGCGCACGCGCCGCTCGGGCGCGCGCGCGCGCGGCTGTCAGCGCGCGTGGTTGTGCGCGCCCGCCACCGCCACCACTTCGCGGTTGTACGTGCGCAGCGTCGCATTGCACTGGAACTTGTTCCGCGCCGCGCAGTACCACAACACCTTAGGCTGGTTGCGGTACGCGTTGTGAGGCCGGTAGAAGTAACCGTCCAGCATCAACTTCGGGTAACCCGTCTGACTGTATATCACTTGCACTGCAACACGAACAGAATGTTAGTTCTCGAGCGAAGATACTGCTCGCGATCTGGTCAAATAATACGACAGCATTTTGTTGTATACTATTTTATTGGCAACGAAACATTTAAAAAGTATACAACGAGTATATATTTGTATAATTAGTAATACTAACGTTACGTTAAAACTACGGTGGGTATTTGATGTACGTAATCACAATAATAAATAACTGACATTTTCAATTTGATACACCGTAACAATAATTCGTCTAATGTTTTTAGACCAACATTAATCGGCTCTTTCAACATAAAGCAATACTCGGGTATAATTCAACAATATTTTAAAATTTCAGATCTATAAATAGGATAAAAATTATAAAATGAGCCCCTTCCGCAAAAGGAAGCAGTTTTGTACACTAAACCCCCACCGCGTAAAGTCATAATTGTTCAAATGTAAAGTGAGGTACTTGATTAGTATTTGATTTGGATCGTATGTAGGTACACATAATTGACATAATTGTGGTAAATAAAATGTTGTTCTTAACATTTATAACTTCTCTCGACGGAGGCGGTAAAATACAATAAACACGTAGGAACTCGATAAAAGGTCATAAGTAAATCACGGATGAGAGCCTAAGAATACATGCTACTGCAGCGGTCAGAGAGTTAGCGGTTAGGGAGTGCTTCTGGCATCGAACAGTCGTTAAAACGTGCGATTACGCTTACGATATCTCCCTAACGCAGAGAGTAAGTAGTCCAAATCTCCTAAACTAGGTACGAGTATTTTCCTCTTAGGGCACCAACTTTGAATAGCATCAAAACTATTCCTGGAACCGCCAGCGATTAATAAATAGAGAAATAGTTTGCTGTTTCTTAATTGGTTAGTAGTACCTGCCGCTACATTGCGAGGCCCGATACAATCGCAAGATCACCAATGCTAAAGCGTAGCATGTCTGTGGCATCCCTCAGAGTCAAACAGTGTGGTTCAGGATCTTGCAGCGGTGCCTGAGCTCTGAGAAGACGACCTTCTTGCCCGCGGTGTGGATGCGCGCGCCGCAGCCTCGGGCGCACAGCCAGCGGCGCTTGGCGCGGTAGCACGCATCCAGCTTGTACCAGTGCCCACCCATCTTGAGCAGCGGGCCCTCCGCCTCTGCCACGCTCGCCACTGACCCTGCCGCACTCGCCACTGCCTCTGTCGCGCTCGCCACTGCCTCTGTCGCGCTCGCCACTGACCCTGCGGCACTCGCCACTGCCTCTGCCACGCTCGCCACTGCCTCTGTCGCTACTGCGCTCGCCGCTGCCCACAATATCAACAATAAATAAAGCACATCTACACATGTAAAAGAAATCCGACACCATTTAATTCGAGAACGATTGAAACGATTTTAATCTATAATGATCCCTTATTAGTTGTTTTTCATCGTCAATAATAGCACCACCACCGAATACCTGAAAAATTCACCGGCTTCAATTAAAATGTATTATGTCTGAGGAGGCAAACGGGCCTGAATATCATCTGATGATATGTGAACACTTCAGCCCATAGGCACCGCAACACCAGGGAGTCACAAGTGCGTTGCTGGCCCTTGAGACATATATGTACTTTTTTTAAACTTTAGCCTCTAACTCTTGCTTTACCCAATTCAAAAGTCTCTGGTAAAAAGTCAAATTCATACATACATACATAGTACATAACCATGAATGAAAGATGCCTACGTACCTACCAAATACAACCAAAAAACAAGTGACACAGAAAATATTACACTTTCAAACCGTAAAGAAATCGGTATCATAAACGCCTTCCTTGATTGTCTTTGGATTGTTTTAACACATTGTCACAAGAGGTGTCATGTCACAGATAGATTTCAAATACGTAATTATTATAACTTCCCATAAGCCTGAAATAAAAGCTAAAATCCAATATTTTATTTTTCAATTTATTTGTTTGAATGATATTTAGCACTACACGGTTCGATGCAAAGAAATGCGTTACATTCCTTGCACATAAATCTTGTTGCCCTTCTTTTTTTATTTAGTGCACATACCCTGCATCGCTGACTTTTATTATTAGGGATTTTCGTAGGGAAATGCTCGAGTACATCTAGTGGTAAAAAGCTGCTTGGATTATCTTGTGTCTTGCTGTTGTTGCCGTGTATTATTAAAGTTTTGTCTGCAATGTATTCAAAACAATTTAATTCCCTTGAATCGGCATATAGGGCAGTATTTGTGAATTTTAAGAGGTAGGGCATAGCGAATCTTCGCTCGAATTGAGCCGCCCGTCCGGGGAAGGACCTCCACCCTATAGAATACCGCAGTTAAATGACCTCTGGGTCGTGTTTCTGCCGGTGAGTAGGGTTTCCGGAGCTCGTAGGGGGATAGGGTTGGGCGGGCATGGCGGTGGCAACTGACAAGTAACTGGCCAGTTACTTGCCCGTTGTCACAGCGACTTGGGCTTCTCTTTCGCTTTCCATCAGGCGTAGGGAAGCCATTATGTCGAGCCACTATAAAAAAAAAAAAAAAAAAATTAGCAAATAGGTTGTATAGTCGGAACTTCCCCATTGTGATGGGGAAACATTGACCAATTCCACTATGTGTCATTGGCGTCATCGACCTGAAAAAGCAAAAACATGTGGCATTTTTTGTATGTGACTCAAACTATGGGTTTTAACTCTTCTCAACTCGACATACTTATTTAGCGTCCAGTGCTCACAGAACATAATAAATTTGTCCACACTAGTTCTCGCCATAAGATTTTCTACCTAATACTGTAATTGAAAAAAAAAACTTAATTTATCAACGTACCCTTACTTCACCAATATCTACTGCGCCTGTGACGTAATAAACGGACGACTCCGCCTATGACGCATAGTGTAATAATATTCGTAACATAAGTGTGTGTTATATATTTCATTGACGGTTTTAGGATAAAATTTGTCTTTGGGTCCTAAGAAATCAATAAAAAAAGTAACGAGGAAACGGTTTTTCACGACTGTGGCGGTTAAGACTCGAAATCTTGCTGTTGCATATATACGACTGCGGCGGTTAAAGGGTTAAGAAAGGTTTGCAAGATAATATAATTGAAAGTGATTTGAATCAATAATATATTTAATGCATATTGACATAAATAAAATTTTGATACAAGTGTAAACGTATAAATAAAACTTAATATGTAAATAAATATAAACTAAATAATTGCAAAGTGACTAAAACAAATAAATTTTGGTATTTTTATCACGAACAGTTACAAAACAGTATAAGGTATATCTTAGTGACCGTAGGGAGGTCCTGCTGTCTCCCAACCCTACACAAACCGGTTATATAGTCTTCTACATGCTCTCAATCGATCTAATGTACAAATATTGGCATCTACATTATTTCGTATAATATGCTTCTATTATAAAAACTATCGCTTGTATTATTTTATTCATAAGCTGGTACATCATTATACCTACGTAGTCTACTTCTACGGCTAAATACAGATCGTAAATATTGGAGTATTTCGTAACATCGTCTATCAGTCGGTCCGCAATCTACGCCGCGGTCAATAAATAGAATTTTATAAAAAAGCATCAACAAGACGGCTACACTATAATTAAAGCTATACAGTTTGTATACATAATTTCTAAACATTTTCGTAAGAGAATATTGCACATCCAGATCATACAATGATTATATTTTAATTAATATCATCGTATTATTACTTAACATTAGCCGCTAAGGCATTGGTGCAAGGCGACCGTAAAGCGTCTTCAAGATCCATCCGCCGGGACTCCTAATGAGGGTGTTTCAAAATGAAATATCGGATAGATGGCGTTATGTAGCCCTGCGGTCCAGCTATCTTGTGATTGGTCAGTGTCATGGCAAAATGAACGAATCACGTAACAGTTGGACCTGCCGTTTATATGCCATCTGGTGGATTTCTTTTTTCAGAAAACCCTCAATGAGTGGCGCTCGCAACAAACTCATTCATATCGCAAACTCTTTCAATTCGCAAATTGGATTTTAAAGCCAATAATTTACACTACGCTTTACTAGAACCGAACTTGATCTCACATTGCACAAGTATGCCACACGTTCAAACTCGCTCAGCCCTAGTAAACGCCTAGCAATATTCACCAACTTCTATACTGGTTCTTTAAACTATTAATCTCACAAACTCTTTGGTACAACTAATCTAATAAATACGTCAAATCAAATCATAAACCTGTTGGAAACATTTGGTCACTTCAGAGGAAGTACAAGTATTTGGGAAGATACAAAACCTGCCTTTAGTTCCACTTACCAATTATGGAAATCACTACATTGAAAGCTATATTCATTATACATATTACGTACTTTGAGAAATAAACATCTTGGCGTAACGTATGGGTGCCACGGAACGTAAAATATGTAAATGCGTGGAAATGATAGGTTTTCCCACGCAAGCAAGTATCAAAACAGGTTTTGTATCTTTTTGTGGTGGAAGTTCAAAGTGAACTGGTCGGGTGGGGTATAGCATGGCGACGCTCCAAGTAGCGGTCAGTGTCTTCCGTCGAGGAGACCGCGCACAAGGAGGTCGCGCCAGGCCTAGAGGAGGAGCGCGGCGTGCGGCGCGGGCGGCACCAACGGCGCCGGCGCAGCCACCAGCGGCACCCTGCGCGGCGCAGGACTCGCCACTATTTTGTACTTGCCCATCGGATCCACTTGGAACTTTCTAGAATCGTGCTTCGCGGGGTTGTACGTCGCCGGGTGGTTGTGGGAACCTCGGAAGTAAACTAGGCGACCGTCTCTCAGGCATAAGGCAACTTGGCAACGCTCCGCTTTCTGGTAGGACCTGGCGCAGCGCCAGGTGACGCGGCGCGGGTGGGAGCCACCGTCCTCGTAGAATATGTGCCCGTCGGCCACGAGGTGGAGCCCTCCGCGCGCCGACCGAATGTAGAACCACCCTGTAAAATATAAACAGTTAGACTTATGTTACAACTCTCACTATGTATTAACTACGCGTGCATTTCAATGCTTCTCTAACGAACAATCTAAGGGTTACAAAAACTAAGCATTCCGTTTACCTGGATCAAATTTCACTGCTCCCTTTTTGTAAGTGTAGGACTCTTGTGGTGTACAATTTTGATTCTGGCTTTCTAGCAAACTAAATTAGATAACTTCATTACACAAATCCAGATGGCTTCCTAGAACAAATTGGTTCTAGATGGCTTAGGCAAATCGCAGCATTTTTTTCTCACAGTTTCTAAAGAGGTAAATAAATAAATAAAAATTGTTAACTGAATATTAATTCACCTATTATACATGTAGGGGAGATAAACACGGGCTTAAATGAAAAAACGCATTGTTACATCAGCGCAATATAATCGTTTCTTTGTACCTATACACTAGAGAACGAGTCTCTATCTACCAGTATTCACTACACAGCATAAAACATTCTCAGATCGACTATCGCCGCTTAGCTTAGCTACCTTTATTCCATAATACTTTCTGGACTAAAATAATAATAAAATATCTTATCACAATACAAAAAATAATACTTTAAAATAATACTCCAAAGGTTAACATAGAAATACATGGTCGTATACATGGTAAATCACGTGGTAAATGTTTCGGTAAACATTATTCTTAAACTTCTTTGTGTAAGTACAGCCGAGGCTATAATAAATCCTCTATTACAAATTAATCTTTAAGTACATAAAAAATAACTGAGAAAATTATTCAAAATATCTTAAATGCGTATACATAAAGTAAACGAAAGTCTCACTAAGTAAAAAAAGCTTACTACTACAACATATACAATGAGTATTATATTATGTCAATAATCAATAAATGCACGTTTCCTACTTAACAAGTTGTTACATTACATTAATATCGTATACAAGACTTGACTCCGCATTGCGCGGACAACATAACCAACCGTATCATTCCTGTCGCAAACTAAACTTTCCTTCGGGAGTCTCGCTCCACTCAACAATCATTATCTTTATTTACAAATCCACGAATAAAATAGTAAAAAAATAATGTAAAAATAATGTATAAAAATACTTGGATATCATAAGAGAACTATCACTTTGTACAGTCGTCTACACCTAGGGGCCGCAGCGCGGAAGATCAGGTCGAGACTGCGCGCCTGACAGCGGTAATAAAGCTCTATCTTACACTTGCAAACATTTTGTACTAATCACCTTGGATCTGGGAATAGGAATCTCGCACATTAAAATATAAGTGGAAGATCAACTGATAAAACCTGTGAGTAGATCAGTGTAACTGACTTTGCTGCTTACGTTCATTAGACTTTAGAGATATACCATGCCATGACTCGAAATGAAAGGGTTCCTCTTATGTGCCTACAAAAAGTTCTTAGTATATTATATCGCAACCAGCGCGATTGAATTGTTTTCATTAGTTGAAGGTACAGCTAATAGCACATTAACTAAAAATGTCAAATTGTATTAAACTCCCAGTAATTAGATCGAAAATTTGTCATTTTCGTTTAGATAAATCTTAAAGTTTATAAAGTCTTTTATTAAGGTGACTCATGCAGAAAGACGCGGCTTAAAGTTGTATAAAGAGATCCCGCTCAAGAAACATGAAACATTACCGCTCTTTGCAGCAGCAACTAGTGCAACAGCAAAGCTCACCAGACGCGTTACGAGGCTGTCACTAAACGCACATTCGGTATGTGCAGCTTCTTAATCTCTAAGTAGCATTTCTAATACGAATAAATCTAATATCTGATAAATTATTTCAGACTAAGTATCACAACAAGTATCCAACAGATCTCGTAGGTATATATTATGTTTGATCAAACAGTCTCTAGTTGCAAATACGCATACGGCCCATATACTAAAGCTTATATTTTAATCGTATACTTTACACAGCGCAAATATCTACCGTAGTATGTTATGCCTACATCATAATAATCTCTTTGGAGAATATCGTAAGATACAACTAAACGTGCAAACTAAAGTTTGCCAAATCTCATGAGTATACACAGTTGAAATAGATAAAAAAGCGTATAAGTTGTTGTTGTGCTGTGCTCCACCGGCAGAAAGGCACAAGAGCAAGATTTAACATTCCATCCGAAAGAATACAATTGAATCCAGCTAAAACGCCACATACCAACATCGTGTTGAGATCAAAATCTGTGCCAATCAATATCCAACAACATTTCACTCGCCGGTGGGCAGCAGTCGACGGTAAAATTGACTCGTAGCGTCAATAAATAATTAACCAATGCTACACCGCCGCCTCTACTATATTATTTAGAACAAATGCCTATCTCTTCCTAATTTCTATATTATGCCTTCGTTTGACCAGATCATTTATCATTCCTTAAGTTTTTGGCGCTCCAGACACCAAAACCGCCGACACAGCCGGGATCTTATGAAAAGGAATCTATTCCTGTGGAAACATGTGCGCTACCCGACGGCACAGCAGCAGCTCGACTACAACTAAGTCCGGCTCAGTGTAGCGAGCTCAAAGTTCTCTAATTTGTAAAAATGGGAGCTACTGAACAAATAATGCCATTGTGTCAGCGGTTCCGGAGCGTGGAGCGCTACATGTTCACCGATCAGAGCTGATCGGGAGTTGTGATTAAAACATAGGTCGGAGTGGAGTGGCGCGCACGCCGCACGTGTGCGCGCTGTTCATCTGCACGACGCGCAGGCCGAAGGTGTGCACGGCGGCGCGGCAGCGCGGGTTGCGCGAGCAGCGCCACCACACCTTGCCGCTGGCGGCGCGCCCGTTGAAGCAGAACCGGTGCGCGCCCACCTCGATGGCCGGCTTGCCGCGCTTGCTCAGGCAGTAGCGGAACTGGCCCGGGAAGCACGGGAACGGGAACGGCAGCCCGAGCGTCGGCGGCGTCTGCGGTGGGTTCCCGCCGCCTGCAACTAACGCCGCATAATATTAGTAACGCCCGAATTACCTCCGTGTTTAAAGCTACGTAATAATTAAAACTACTTCCCTTTCTTAGATTAATACTTTCATATGTTGGAAATGAAACAAATAAATAAAAAAAATAATTATAATCGACAGGAACAATTTATTAATACAAAAATATTTTCATATCTATCGGACTAGAGCTCTCTTTAACAGCACAGAACAGCCAAAACACTCATAATGACAAAAAACATTCTATCACAAATTTCCGCCCATAGAGTTCGAGAACTTTATCACACTACTCGTGTCTTACACTAGGTACAATAACCTGATTATTTAAAATTTAAAATCTATTTCAGTCAGTACGAAAACTTCCTGCGAAAACAAGTTAGACATTAACTTTTTCAAATTTATTTCAAATCATTCCTTAGCCCTAACTAAAATTCCTTGACGTAATCTAGGAAAATATAGATTCGAACAACTCCTGATATGTGTTGACTCCGTTATGCATGAAAGGTCTGAGGACTTCCTGGGGACGAGGCTTCCCCTGGCGGCGCTTCTTGAATTCGTGCATGTGCGTGTAGCCGATCTCGATGACCTTGTCGCGCTGCGTGACGGCGTAGCAGCGGCAGCCGTAGTCGGACTTGATGCAGATCCAGGTGTGCCGGCCGCCGCGGCTCTTGCGCACCGGGCCCGCGCGCCGGAACCGCTGCCCGCTGATCACCAGCACCGGGTTCCCGAAACGGGACTGACTCCAATAAACTGCAACACGCGCAAACATTTCGCTACCGATGCTACTATCCTAAATCTTTCTGTTCAGCAGGCTAATGACTCGAGTATAGCGAGTGAATAAATAAACCACACCTTTACTAAAAATATATATGTATTGTACTGCCAAATCCTTACAAAAGAAGAAAGTAGCTTTTGATTCCTTACAATTTAAACTTATAATTAATTAAACTACATTTACACAGTTAATTTGATCGAAAGTTGCACATTGAAATATTTAGTAAATGAAATTGATAAAATAAACCATCACTAAATTACATTCTTGCGACATGTAAATGACACACAAATCTTAAAGACTAAAACAAAGTTCATTTATCGAAAGAGATCACCTTCAGAATCAGTATAAAGCATTTGTAGTAAGAGAGTTAATACAACTAGTTTTAATTATTACCACACTATTACCTACGTCAAACAAAACGCTACATTCACTCAACAATAGGAATGTCTTACATGATTTTCTTTTTATAAAGAATGTAGATGTAGATTTATCACAGCCGTCGAAGCCACTGTAATAATGTCATGGGCTATAATACTAGAGGTTTTACTTTTGTGACTTTCATTTTTGAGTCGCCTTTGTCGACATCGAATTTTGAATATGTTTTGTCGCTTTTGAAAGGAATGAGCAGATCGTTGTTAGATTTGTCCGCGAGGTTGGGTGTGACAAAATTTTCTGGAGTGAAATTGGGTTCATGATTGTGGTCGCCTTTGATGCGGATGAAACGGCCCTCCAGTGAGGTCTGCACCCTGCACAGACAGCCTCTGGAGTCCTTGTCACGGCAAGCCCAGTTCAGTTTGTCCCGATATTGATTGTTCACCCAAAACTTGTTGTGTTGGAAGATCAAAATTGATTTCCCGGCTCTTGAAGGTAAAAAGAAAGCTGAAAAATATAAAATGATTAGTATTTGACGAGCAATACTTAATAAAACTTAACTTTAAATTCTTTAAGTATAGTTATACGATTCAAGGAATAATAAATACCAAATACGATCAAGTTTACAAAAACAATAGCTTTATTTAGAACATGTCAACAAATTTTGTTTTCATTTATTGAAACAAAAAATATATAAATAATATACTGATTTTTATTACAAAAACGTAGATAATATTGGAAAATTGCCATTTTAAGAACCTAAAATAGAAACTAATATTGCAAATAATGAGGGTGAACTAACAGAACATTTTTTAAACATTTCTTGACAGCTCGGCTATCAATGCACCTGACATGAAGCTTGGTTATTAGTAACCAATTACTGTCTGGAAACACTTCAGTAAATTAGCTTTATTATTAGAAAACAAATTAATCAAACTCTTAAGGCTGATTTCAGAATGGTAGTCTCCTCCGACGCTTATACTCGTAGTAAGGATAGTAAGTTAACGGCACAATGAAATACTACAGAAACAACACCTAATCCGTAGTAGTAGTAAGTAATAAATATAGATACTTTGATAACTGTTTTCTGAAGTGACCTCAAGAGAAGTTGTACCAAATGATACGACTAACAAAGAATCAAAGCTGTATCATTTTCTTGGTGGTTTTCTGGTAGAAGCGTGGCCGGTCGTGGTTGTGTGTGTTATTGACTGCGACCACCTCGCCTCGTTTGTTTGTACGCGCGGTGGCTCGGCACTCCATCATCTTCCTGCGGGAGCACACCCAGTACGTCGGCGGGGTCTCGATGAACGAGAAACCGTCTAAGATTAAATTCTTTTTACCCCTGCCGGTGGGCACATACGCGGCTGACAGCGTCGACACAATACCTAGAATAGCCGGAATACTTTATGATAAACTCACTGCAAAGTAAACTTAATGTTCGGAGGATTCGTGTTAGTTTTTGCAGCATTTTGGCTTCCCTTCGCCTGATGGAAAGCGACCAAGTCTCAGTGGCAATTGACAAGTAGAAAACCTCATGACGAAATTTCATATCAGTTTCCACTAACATGCTAGCCCGTATAGCTTCATCATGTCACGTTTAAAGGATCTTAGCATAGGAAGAAGGATACACATTATAATGACATTAAATAATTAATTTTAAAATGAAATTACCATTTTGCTAATCCAAATGGTTGTATTTAAAAAAGTAGGTGTCAAATCATAACAACAATCGAAACTTTCATTGTTTGAAATTTGTAACTTCCTGTTTTAATTAAAATGAACATGTTGTAAGTTCACGATACTTAATAAACATTAACTCTGCTATTCCAATCAATGGTCAGATCATTGAGAAAGGTAAACAAATAACACAATGTCCCCTCATGGCACCTCATAACCCTTTTAAGAACTGACAACACCCGATGATGTCCCTTAACCGATTCATTGCGACGGTACTTTTTGGAACCTTTTGCCCGTGGCGGCCAATAATTTTCCATGGCGCCTCTGAGGCGTCAAGCGCAAAGAATAATAATTAGGTACCTTTTTTTGAACAATTTCGGAAGCGCAAATGTATTCCGGAATCGCCAAATCCGAGTGACGAAGATGCAACTCAATGCGAAACGATGAGGTATCAGGCCGCCTGGGATCCTGATCCCAACTCTCAGATGTATTCGAACTATGATGTGAAAATTGAAAAGAAAAAATATTGGCACATGTACCGATAGTATGGAAGACAAGGATTGTCCAAGGATAGAATGATTTAATGTTTCTTAAATAATTGCACATAGGTAAAATAAGTAGTACAACACTACTCAATTACACTTCCTTATAATTATTAAAAATAAGTATAAACATAAACATTTTAATATCAAAAAGTCGTTTAGTATTTGTGGAATTCCCGGAAACATTCTAAGCACAAACCAGGAAATTCAGGACAATCGGGACAACCAAATATGACATCAACCCTCTTCTTGGTTTTAGCATAGCAATGCCTACATCGCTTTCTCACTATCCTCCCGTGTCTTTTCGGTAGATGCATTGGTAGGTGGTTGCCATCGGACATAGTTCGAGAAAGTTCTGGGGAACCTGAATTAGCAACAACATTGTAACATGAAAAATTCTGTAAAAGATCGCTGCATAATTTCCTAAATACAATTGCTCATCTATTCACAGAAAGCGACTTTATTCTCTTTTATCATTCAATAAGCTGTTGATCGAACAATGAAGAAATCCTATAAACAATTAACCGAATTATTGCATATGACTGTTTGGCGTTATAAATGAGTAAACGTAACGCAACACGTTAAAATAATATATAAGACAACTGCTGTGTCATCCGCAACGAATCGGTTACTCTATATTTTGAAACGAACACTACAGGCATAAACTACAGAAAATAATAATAGTAGTCTTGTTTAGCAGTAACCCTTAAAAACGACGTTTACACAGAGTTTTAACAAATTGAAAAAAGACGCCTTTCAGGCGTCACTCGCCATACTTACATAAAAGAAATTAATGACGCCCCACGAGCGTCGTCCGTGAAGAATCGAGTTTTGTCCGCAGTAAAGAGTTATCACAAACATATCAAATTCTCCGTATTTGCTCAGATAGATAATAATCGACATTCATAGAGCATTGTACATTCAGCTCAAACTTATTTGATGAGATTACATACACACGCACACCCATCTGTCAAAATTTCGGCTTGATTTCCTTCCATGTCGATTCCTGACGAGCGCACGAGTATACACTAATAGGGATGTTTCCAAGGACAAAATAATTAGATACATTATATTTAGTCCGTATTTTAGATTATAAAAATATATCGGACACGTATTTTTCCTTTTTTAATTTAAACAGAAATAACAAAGGTACAAGGCGACAACATAACAAAGATTTAGGAGTGGGAGTCTTTGTCGTCACCCCGTGCGACAAAATGCCAGACGGGCGTGACGTCACGCGTAACTTTAACGGGCTATATCTTTGTCATTTTTGGTCTAATTTACAAATGAAAAAATAGGTATCTTTTATTTTTGAATAAGCTAAGACTGCCTAATTACATTTTTTATGGCAACAAGCCTATTCTATGAAGCACAGCACTGCAATGCTGTAAGTCATCTGCCGCTGACGACAGCCGACGTGGAAGGTGATCATCAAGCTTTAAGGATTTCTGACAGATTGGAGTCTAATAAAGGCCAAGGATCGGCCTTGAAAATTGTTAATCAAGGTCGATCCATGTCCGTCCGTACAAAATTATGGTAGATGTATCATTCTCTTGGTGGTTTTCTGGTAGAAGCGCGGCTTAGGGTGGTTGTGGTCATTGTCCAAAGCGACCACCTCGCCTCGCCCGTTGGTGCGCGCATTGGCCCGACACTTCATGTTCTTCTTCCTCGAGCACACCCAAGACTTTGAATCCTCATCGCCGAGGTTGCTGAATGAGTATCCATCTAAAACCAGGAACCTCTTGCCTCTGCCGGTCGGAATGTAAGCAGCTGACAATTTATCTAGAACTAAATATAATAATCATGAGTTATAATATAAGTACGAAAATTTCGGATTTCTGGTAGCTTCTATTTTGAGACAACTTCTATTTCAAAATGTCAGGGTTGCCACACTCGTCGCAGAGAGAAGGAAAACACGAAGAGTTATGGTTTTACCTAGTACTAAGAGTACCAAGTGGTTACTATAAATGGGGTGTGGGTACCTATATCACAACACAATATAAGACTCCAGTAAAATAGCGACATAAGTTTTTAAAATTAATGGAATAATCGAACCCGGTGCCGTAAGTTACATGGCACAATGAGCCTCATGAAAATCAGATGTTATGTTGATTACAATAATTATACTATTAAGTTAAATATAATTATGAAATAATAAAAACATATTTTAAATTAAATATATTTCATTAATCTTAAGAAGTAATACTATAAAGAAATTTAACATCGTGTATATCGTATAAAGATATCAAAATTGGAATTACATTATAAAAGGACCAGATATAATTTTAAATACGGAATGTTTAGTATAATAATTGACATTGGCCCCATAATTTCCATAGTTATACATTTATTAAAGGCACTTTCACTTACCCAAAAATATTCTCAAGTTTATAATATTAATATCAGGATTCATAAGTACAGTATAAAAATTATGTTAAAACTTGTAACTAACAAAATACATAATTATTTACTTCTAATTAATTTATCGTGCCTTATCACAACTTCTCATTGATTGCAGTGCGCTTAACAGTCTACATTAATAGCCAACAAAGTTTAATAATGTGTTCGTACAGATATTATCAGACTGAGCAATTTATTCTACAAATACACTTTCATAAAGTGTCAATACGATTATTTATAAACTATATAAATCAACCTTCAATGTGAGCACCAGTGATGGCCAAACGTTCGAGGCGGGTCGTATTACGAATGGAATGGAATCTAGAAGTAATTAATCTTCATCATAAACTTAACATTTGGATTGTATCAGTAATTTTTCGCAATTAGCGCTTAAAATATTTTATTGTCATTTCTTTCGCTTAATATAGAACTACATTTTATAAGACATGTGAACACACATTTATGTACCTACATAGTCGATGACGGAGAGCGTTCGTGCGCATCTCTCGCATTTTACAAATGTTTAAATGAAATGCATCGGATATTCTACTAAAACTAGAGATAGAAGAATCGTCTTTTTATGTTAACAAATATAGCAAAGTTTTTTAAAATCCATATTTTTATTTTCAGTCAGTCAGAAATTATTATTTCCAACTCTTATATTTAATTAATCAACTTTATTTGCCTTGTTCAGCCGCGTTATCTACTTTCCAATGTGGAATATCTTTAATAAAAAAAGCTACGGAATAGCGGAGATACGTATGTAAAAATGAACCTATCACGGAATTCTTGAAGTAGTACCTAGCGCATATGTAACGGCATTTTAGAGGATACATATTTAACTCTTAGAGAACTCTTATTAAAAAAATCATAAGCGACTCTACCATTCTTGAAGGGTTAAGAGTAGAACATAAGAGACTCTCAAGCCCACGTCCGCTTTAGCCGCCCGACACACATACGCCTCTGCACAAGGTGTTATTGGAATTACGCAAACCCAACAGTCTTATTTCCGTGCTCTACACGTTTCAAACCTACAACGTACCAAAAGAACAAAATTGCCTATTCAAGTAACGGAACCTAGGGGACCGTGACTTGAAATAAAGGAGAATGCCCAAATCAATGAACAATCTCCTTTGGCATCCAAAAAGGTTTGCATTTCAATGACACCATGTATAATGCAGTTGAGGTTTGTAAAACTGATCAAAATGGTGGTATCGGAGTCATTTGAGCTCTGACTGTAAAGCTAGCGCGTCCATGAGGTTCTGCGCGACGGGCAGGACGGGTCCGGGGCCGGCGGGGGCGCCGGGGGCCCCGGAGTCCAGGTGCTTGCGGCCGGCGCGGCGCGGGGGCAGACACAGCGCGCGCGGCGGGTGGTTGTGCATCCCCTTCACCGCCACCACGCTGGAGCCCAGCATGTGTATCCGCGCCTTGCAGTTCGTCTTCTTCGACGTGCACCTCCATATCACCTTATCCCTCAACTTGGACTCCTCGCAAAACGGAAACGTATTCACCATCATTATTATCTTGCCGCGCCGCGACTTCAGAAATTTGATACCTGTAGAAAACAAAATAGTCAGTTAACTGTTAAGTAATTCGATAGCGCTATGATAATTTTCGAGTCTATTTTCGACAAAACTCTTAACTTTCATGTTTCAAGGTTTAGGAGTAACGGAGGAGAAGAAATAAAACTAGCGGTTATTTATAAGTACAATTTAATATGATTTCACAAAACGTACCCCGTACATGAACCAAAACTTATGATTATTTTATATAATGTATAAGAATAAAATTACGCTATGAATAAGACTTGTATAAGAGTAGTTAACAGTGAATGAGGTAGATAGTTCGTCGTGAGACTGAGTGAGTGGGTCTGCGCGGCCCAAGCCGTGGCGGTAGGGCGGGAGGCTACTCGTATAACTAACACTTGCACGCCGTAGTGCACTACCTAAGAGATTCACAACAATACAAGTTGAAGACGCGACAAAAATAGAACAATCACAATCATCATTAAGTTCAGACCAAAATATTCGATTATACGAAGTTGATTGAGACAGAAGACAAACAGGTAAACATTGAAAAGTGAACGGACCAGTCGATACGAATATACACAGAGAAACTGATGCAAAACTCCTTACACATATTATACGAACTCATAAATCGTATCTTAAATAATTGACTTATATTGTCATTTCTCTAAATATAATAATATACAATTAAACTTACAAATATTTATAATTATAATGTGTTACGCAATTACATATAGGTACAAACTCTATCGCCACGGATTGAGAGCCCCTCCGACTTCGTATTTGGCATTGGCCTAATTAAGTATTGACGTAGTATTGATCAGGTACCTGCGCCGGCGCACAATGTGCTGGCGTGTACTTTAGATATAAATACGTTAAAGGTACAAGTAGATAATCTAATTAGGTAATATTACAATAATATTATAATAAATCATTTCAGACGTAGCAGCTTCACAGTACAGTACACTCCAGAATCCTCCAATCATCAAGGACCCGCTTCGTCTGAAATCATTTCACCCTAATTTTTCGATACGCCCTCGGCAGATCTAGTAAAACATCTATACGATAAAATCCATTCAATATTATGCCATCAAATCACAAGACCCAAAAATTATTAGTAAGACATCTAAATAACAATTAAATTAGTAAAAAATTTGTACTTAAATCAGAGTGGTAGACATAAAAGCGGGACCACAATCTTACTGAATATAATAAAATCGTCGAGCAACAAATTATTCCTTCAAAAACAATTAATAAAATATATTCAGACAACAGTCTCAAAAGTGCCTATTTATATTAAAGTCGTCAACAGCGAACGATCGAATACAAGTTAAAACTAAGTAAAGAGGTAGTTGAGTTCCGATAATAACTAGAGGTAGTGAGAGGGCGCCGGACCCTGCGCGGAGACCGCCCCGGCGCGCCTCCTAGCCTAGCTTAGCCTACTTACGTCTACACACCTTACTCGAGTAAAGCTTCTGAGTATTCAATCATGTATATAAAATTGTATAATTAAACTAATCTGTAAAACCCGTATAAAAAAGTGAAGAGGTAGTTGATTGAGCTTAAGTACTTAAAATCAATCCTAAAGAGCACAACAACACCGACAGTAGCTAGCGCGCGCTACTGCTCGCTCGCTGAGCGTTACCACCAAAGGTAAGTACGTGGGCGACGCCGCCAGCGCCGGGCGCCGGTCGCCGCGACGTCGCATTCTTATAGATTAAAGGAGGCGGATATCTAATCGTCTAAGTAGCAATATTGGAAATCTTGTAAAGTTATATCTCTCAAAATAAATTAAGTATTTCTAAGTACCAGTCTGGGGACCTATTATTGCTTGTTTCGAACCGAGTTACCGTATTCAGTCACCGACGCGTCGCCTTTACGGCCTTTCCACAGCACTCGTGTCGACACCTGACTTCGTTACGCGAGCACTCTAGTTCTCATGTCCTGCCTGACCTGTGACCAGCTTGCTTAGTACCTCCCTCGGCCTGCTTAGCGCTACAATACGGATGTGCTGCACGGATCGACTAAGCCAACATTAAATCAAACGCTAAAATCGGCCTTATCCTGATAATAACCATCTATTTATACCTGACATCGAAACGAGATGACACCATTTTACATGCAGAGAGTTCTTACACATTTAACATTCTTAATCGATTCCATAAATAACCCACACCTAAAAGGATAAGTTCCGTCTCGGTGAGACTTCCTAACCTATGCACGTCACGACATATCCACTGGTATATTACTAGTACTCGCTGTTCCCTTCACTGGTCGTAACATTCTAAAAACCACAACACCCACATAATGGTTGACATACATTCACAATACCGATGATAATAACCCAACAATAGCCATCGCTGAATCTTAAACGACACCTTATCCCCTTAAAACTTATAGTCAAATAATTATCCTACGTAGTAATATAATTTATGCTACAACTCGTACGCCAATAGGCATGCAAGAAATGCTCGATATTATGCATCGTTTCCTCATTTCGCGTTAAATCGTTAAGAGGGCCTGCTCTGATGTCTATTACCAAAGTTTCGAGGTAGTCTCTACGCTTCAGAACTAATGCCGTTCTACGTTAGCAAACTTTTTATGTATGTGTGAGCTTTGACTGTATATGATCCGATACTATCACAACTCCCAATGATATTTAGCTGTATTAGTTATCGACAGTTTTTGAATAAGAATCGATTTCCCTTTTCGAGACTATTATGAAGAAATATTCCTGTTTGCCCCACAAGTACCTGCTTGTTGAGGCAAATTTGAATAACTGGATTCAGAATAGCCCTGCTGAATAGTTTCGTAATGGTTGAAATTTCGGTATGAAACATCTGAGTAGGCTTCGTTCGTTAGCGGGTTTGCGTCTAATCCTCCTCGTTGCAAGGAGTGTCGACGAGGAGCGGCTTGGCGGCGGCGGCGACGGGGTGCTGCGCGGGCGGCGGCAGCGAGTTGGGCGACTGCTGCGCGCCGGGCGTGTTGGCGTTGGCGTTGGCGGTGGCGGTGGCGGTGGCGTGCGCCGTGGCCGCGTAGAGCGCGAGCGCGTGCTGCAGCTGCAGCAGCTGGTGGTGCGGGTCGAGCGGCGCGGGCGCGCGGTGGCCGCTCTGGTGCGGCGTGCGCACCACGTAGCGCCCGTCGGCGAAGCGGCGCACGTTGGGCGGCGCGTGGTTGTGCGCGTACCGCGAGCGCACGATGCGCTCGTGCCCCTCGGGGCCCTCGGTGTTCACGTCGGCCAGGCAGCGCGACGTGAGCCGCGACGAGCAGTACCACTGCTTGCGCCCGTGCGCCAGGTTGTTCTTCAGCCGGAACGTGTAGCCGCGGTGCAGCAGCAGCCGGCCCTTGCCGGCGCGGATGAAGCGCGCTAAACCAAAATTGTATTTGTTAGTCCAAGTCAATGGTTGGGATACCCCGGCATTTACTAACTACAGATATAAACTAGTAGTGGTAGAAAATATTGATTCTTACAAACAAAACCAAGACGATTACCTGTTGGTTCATATTACCTATTGTATTTTAGGAATAGTGGGTATAAAACAAAACACCGATGTTATTTTTATAGTCTTATATTCTATAGTATTGTAAATGAAAGACAGCAATGTTTTACTTATTTATTTAGCACATTACACATACACAACTCATTATTTCAACATTCAAACCCTATATGAAGAAAATATAATCATTTCAAATATTTATTAGTCTACGAGACTTAAGATGAGCAAATTCATGTTGGCACTTTTAATAAATAAAATATTTGGCATTACTTAATCAGTGTCTATTCTTAATAATAGATAACATAGCATATTATGTAAATAAAAACAACACGATCTACAAAACACTACGCATTTTATCACAACAGTGTTGTAGAAACCAAAGGAAGACTAATTAAGAAGATACAAGTTTAAAAAAATATTAGAAAATAATTAAATATTTCACTAGGTACTTATCATAGTTATTTCGAAGGGAGGACTCAAATCTTTCATTATTAATTATTAATAGTACTATAAAAGTATCTACCGTCAAATACCTAATGCACAACGCACAATAACAAAATTCAACATTTGGCACCTAAACCTATACTTACTAAACTGAGATCTTATTGGGGTGACCTTATTATCGAGAACATTTCACTCGCTTCATTTATATAAAATTGAAGGCTCATGCATGACTAGCAGGTAATGTATAATTATATGGCACAGAAAATCTCGGTATGTATTTCAAACTCTGTCACATTTAGCCCGTCCGCACATGGAGCTACTCAAAAGGAACTAATCACAAACTCAAATTACTAACGAGTTTTTTGAGCGTCACCGCCCATACATTGCCATACAGGTTCGCACACGACGCGACTAGTCACTAACCAGTTAGTAACGCGTTGGCAACTGATTGCGCGCGACGCGACGTGCCGGTCGCCGAGCTACTAGGTTACCGAGTTTACAGTGTTTTGATGTGAGAAATGAATGAATCCCACAAATTTAAGTATTATCTGCTTCACGCAGCTCTCATGCTGCAACTGACAATCTGCAGTTCACATTATTTTGGATATATGGGTGAATCCAAAATCTGCGTCGATTCCTTGGGCGTCTGTTTTAGATGATAATATAGTATAATGACATCGTCATGTTCGCTCGATCCACTCGACATATTTATTGCTTCCAATATTTCCCCTTTCTAGGTTTTTCGCACGTTTTTATAGTAGTAGAAATAACAG
Source organism: Conogethes punctiferalis (assembly GCA_031163375.1). Taxonomy (NCBI): domain Eukaryota; kingdom Metazoa; phylum Arthropoda; class Insecta; order Lepidoptera; family Crambidae; genus Conogethes; species Conogethes punctiferalis. Next base: position 16,208,252 of record CM062082.1, on the reverse strand, counting down.
GAGTGACTGAAACCTTGCAATTTGAGTAGCGTCGTGTGCGAAATACAGTTTATAACTAGTTTGTAATTCTAATTACTGATTAATTCCGTCATATTTGAGTAGCTCCATGTGCGGACGGGCTTAGGCTAACTTTTTCAAAATATATCTAAATAATCTTATTTATTATCTTGACCATACATACCACGTTTTTATAACGTGATACTTTGAATACTAGGTAGGTACGCTATATTTTTAAGTCTCAATTTATATTATTTGACACCTTTTTTGGCACATTACTTTATCTACGAGGAACCAATATATCCACGCGATTCTAACACTACCGGAGCAAATTACCTATAACGATTTGATATGCACCTGTTTATGAAAAGCAAGAGATATTGCTAATGTAAACTAGGATGATGAAACCCTAAATTAATCATCGGCCATTCATTGGTGCATTTAAGTAGATGGATCGATAAATGCAACAGTAAAAAACTTGACACAACAGAGAAGCTTTTTTGGGGGTCCCAGTGCCAGTTAGGCTGCGTTCACAGTAGGCAAACTATTTGCCACCGAGTATCATATCAGTTTAGTACGCCCTTGTATAGGAAGGGAGAAAGGAAGAAGGGTTCTCCCTTCTTCCTCACACCATTCCAAGTATTTGTATATGTTTAATACTTAGAATGGAGTGTTCACAGTTTGCTAGTTCGCTCAATTTACGCAATTTGCAGCGTTTTTTTACTTTTGAAGTACCTATATGGAAGGGCATACTAAGCCTAATACTAAGTTTGCCTACTGATAACGCAGCCTTAATGTGTTACCTCCGCTCGAACGAAGAATACACTCCATTCGACTAAGAGTTTAAAACTGTCGAGAATGGCGCGATTAATGTGCTACGACTAGTAACGGACAAGCCACGCGTTCGGGTCGAAGTTGTCGAAGTCGATGCCCGGCATGCGCGGGACGAGCAGCGGCGTTGGCGTCCCGTCGGGCAGCGGCGGCTTGACCGGCGCGGAGCGGCGGCCGCAGCGGCCGGCGTGGTTGTGCTCGCCCACCAGCTTGTGCAGCGTGCCCTTCTGCGTGTACGCCTTGCAGCCGCAGCCGCCCATCGTGCAGCGCCAGCGCACCACGCCCGAGCGCATCGTGTGCGCCGCGTAGAAGCTGCGCCCGCGCACCCACAGCCGCGGCCGCCCGCCCGGGCCCACGCACAACCGCACGTTCTTCTCTACAAAACAAAACACACAATGAAACACGATCGCACCACTACTCCATTTGTACATGCATAGAGTTGGACTCGTTTACAGTCACACTGATCGTCGGCGCTGACAGCTCAACCGTGCCTTTTGTTTTGATATGCGTAAAAACTCGTCCTAGAAGTTCATACATTTCTGCTTTCAGCGCTGACCATCAAGGCGATTGTAAAACGAGACGGAGACGGCGAACCTTGCAATGTTAGTGTTCCAGTCCGCCCGCCCATAGCCTTGTAACGTGCACATGGCTTTAAATCTGACCTCATACAATATTACATTCAGAAATATTCAGAGGAGTAACCATCAGCATAATTGTCAGTAATTTAGTACAAACATCACTCAGCAGACCCATTTTCCATCGGTTAGTCTGGTCATACCAAAACCATTTCCGGCATACGTGGATGACAACATGGTTGAGACCCATAATCTTAACTAATATTATAAAGCTGAAGAGTTTGTTTGTTTGTTTGTTTGAACGCGCTAATCTCAGGAACTACTGGTCCGAATTTAAAAATTCTTTTTGTGTTGAATAGACCATTTATCGAGGAAGGCTTTAGGCTATATAACATCACGTTGCAACTATTAGGAGCGAAGAAATAATAGAAAATGTAAAAAAAAAGGGGAAAAAATCACTATTCCACGCGGACGAAGTCGTGAGCACTGCTAGTTTTAATAATAATGAAATGAAGTAAATATACCTATTATCACAACTATTCTCATACTTTATTGACTAGACATTTTAATATCAATGGTCTATACACAAGCTTCATCCACATATAAATAATTTATTGCTGTAATAAAACAAGTTAAAATTTAGTATAAAATTATGAGGACGTACAGATAAAGAGTAGATAGGACCACTTCTTACAATACTGTGCCTTATTTGAAAATATATAAGGAATCAAACAAACGAGAAACATATTTGTGCATTCGCCCTACTTATTTATATTTGACTGTACCCACAAAAAATAAATTAATTTGACTAGAATCAGTTCCATCACCATTTTCATCATAAATACAAGCAAGCCCTCATTAATCACCATGAGAAATAAACTCAATTGTCATTACTCGATTTACAACACGAAAGACTTAACTACAGATAATTATCAAATATTGTAGATACATTTATTACTTACGAATCTAATCGAGTTAATTTCCCATGATTACCCTGTGCGCAGCACGTGTTATGTATGTTATTGTTAAACATCTACGCCCAATACCAATAAATCAAATGATTATAATGTAATTGTAGTAGCTCTATTCACACATAAAACATAGACACTAAACGAAGAAACGTTCTCTAAGTCGCAACGGATCTAATAGCGTTTATCTTTTTCAATAGAGTACACATACGAGTCTTTATGAAATGATGCTTGATTACCTCCTCCTACGTTGAACGACGGTTGAGCCTGCGAATAAGTATACAAGTTGTATGAAGCACCGCAGTGAAACGCTTTCAATCATCGTTACAATGGGGTACTTCATAGATGTAGTGTATCTTCAAGTTCAAGCAAGTTCGACCGACGTCACCGTAGTAGGAAATCAAGTCTAAGTGTGAGATGTCTAATTTTAAACCGCCCCGAAATCAGTGTGATTCAATTCAAGGTTAGTACTAGCATGAAGCTTATTGGCATTGGTCGCAACGATTAGATTAAATGCAGAAGAGGAGCAAAAGCTACGGTTAATCGTCAAGCAACGCCTTCGCCGCGAGCGCGGGGTGCGCGAAGGCGCGGTGCGCGGCCGCGGGCGCGGCGGGCGGCGCGGGCGGCTCATGCGAGTGCACATTGCTCAGCGCGAATATGCGGTCGTGCAACGTATGCGCGTAGGCCCGGCACGTCCGCCGCGTACACCGCCACCGCACCTTGTTCTTCTCCGGAAACACCTTTTCCGCATAAAACGAAAACCCTCCGAGCCGCATATGCCGTCTCCCCCGGTTAGATATCACGAACTCCACTGAAAACATCACACCCACCACAATCAGAAACCGCATCCGAAGCAGACATGCCGAAGTGATTATTTAAAACACGTTATCTATGCGCATGCGTGGGAGCATTCACGTAGAAAGCAGATACCGGCTGCGGGCGCAACAGTGAACGAGTATAGGTAGATGAAGCTAAATGCAGTGGTAGCGTAATGCCTCACTAATTTAATTAGAATTCAGAACATACTTAGATTATGGATAAAATAGACATTGATAAAGACAGATATGATTTCGATGTGAATGCGCATTATCAGAAATTAAAATAAGATGGTTATTAGTTAGGTAGTTGTTTATTTGGTGGAGGCAATAGTTTCGATAAGGCTTTCGATGCGCGTGTGCTCGTCGGACAGGGGCGCGCTGGGCGGGTGGTTGTGCGCGCGCGCGGCGGGGCGCGCCAGCAGGCTGCCGTGCAGCGTGAGCGCGAGCGCGGCGCAGCCCTGCGCGCGGCGGCGGCACGACCAGTACACGCGCGCGCCGCGCCGCTTGCGCACCACGAACCCGTACCCGTCCACCAGCAGCGCCGGCGCGCCGCGCCGCGTCACCGAGTACTGCACCCGCGCCGGCGACCTGCCTGGCGCAACACCACACCGTACAAACGACACGATCATTACGCACCCGCTCTTCAGCATCAATAAAAAACGACTACTCATGTGATTTCATTTTATTGAAGCCTTATAGATAAAATTCTTATAGTTAAATCATCACAATGTCTTACATTATTTAGATGTACTACTACTGTAAAGATTTGGATTTCACTGATTCTCAAAAATCCCGAGTTTTAATTACAAACTATGGCTACTAACATTAAATCCTTAAAATTTCATTAAAATTTCTAGATAATACTATAAATTAGAACACCTGAAGTCGATGATTAGGGAAAACTTGTACAAAAGTAAAACTGAAACGAAATAGCCCCTGTCAGGTAAAGATAACGAGTGACACAAACAAAAGAGCACACGCACACACTTTACAACTAGACGGAGGGGCAGGTGACCACCTCGCCCTCCTCGTACTTCTTGGTGATCTTCTGCATGTGGTTCTCGAGGTGGTTGTGCACGGGGTTGGTGATGCGCAGCACGTTGTTCTTGGAGGTGATGCGCGCGCGGCAGCGCTTGCCGTACTCCATGCAGCGCCAGAAGGTGCGGCCGCTGCGCACGCTGTCCGTCACGAAGATGTACGGCTCGTAGATCAGCTGCAGGTGCCCGCTCTTGGTCTGGATGAAGTGCAAGTCGCCCTTTACGTTACTGTTCACAGCGCCTATAACTGTACAAACGCCACATGTTACTAATTGCTGTTATAGTTTTAATATATACTTAAAATTTCAACAATAACGAATTAATTTTATCTAGGGAATAAAAAATAATACAATCTTCAAATATTCTTTATTCAGTTTTATTAAGTCTGCAATAATAAACTCTGTAAATAAGAATTATATACACAAATCATACGATTAAACCAAAATAACATCAGCAGATCAATTCTTCGACACAAAATACAGTGGAATTAAATGTACAATAAAATAAACATGTAATTACAGTAAATACACCATCATTACATCTACATAACACAGAAAGTTAAGACATTGTCTTAACCATCTTTAATGTTGTATATTAAACAAAATCAGGTATTTATGTACAATCTTGCCCTGATTTATAGAAGCATAAATTAGCACATACACAAAACTGTGATTAACAAAACCGACTTGATTTCGTCAACTCACAATCAATAAAGTTCACATATTGCTAAAAGATAATATTTACCTATAGAAAATTAAAATTCTAGGCAATTTTATAGCTGACCAGTATTTCATGGCTTTGAAGTTAGTAATCAGGATAATGAGCTAGAATTAGCAAACTTTGATAAACTAGCTACACTATTTGATGATCCGGAGATCACCCGATACACTCTGAAATAAAAGGCACTAAACACAGACATCGTAATACAAAATAATGACTTTAATAACCTGCTCCGGGATGTACTGACCACCACCACACGCTACATCGATACCTACGCTATTAAAAATAATCAAGTACACAAATTAAAATACTGTAGAATTCTCATACATAGCATTTGAGGTGCAATATGCTAATGCTCAATTATAATAAGTGAGTAATTAATCAAGACAAAATTACAAAATTTAACTGTAAAAATAACCTTTTTTCTTAAACTTATCTAGTTTACAAACACTTTATAAAATCATGCTCACCCTGGTTTCAATAATTTTCATTAATTAAATCGTTTGGATAAAAACAAAAATCAAAACTTACTTGAGAATCGATCGCCACAAAATACCTGAACCAAAAAAGAACAAAACAATATTTTATTAAAATAATTGTATTTACTCGCCTTATGTACTAATATTTGAAAATCAAAACATTTATTTGCCTATTATGAGTAACCTCTACAAAACCGTTTTAAAAAAAGTAAACAATCTACTTGACAACGCCTAAAATATGCTAAGTAAGTAAATTATCTAGTGCTCTCAATGTTGAATAAAAAAATATCTATCTTAAAAATAGCCAACAGCTAAAAATGTCCTTCAGAAATTACAACCATGCATGCCAAAACGGCGGAGGATGCCTACGTTCAGCAATGACTCCAAAAGACAGTCAACATACCTATTTATTAATTTATGGGTGCAATAGGCATGATGACTAATATTTGTTTTGGATTAAGATTGATGCATCACCCAATTATAAAAACATTGGTGAAAGAATTACTTCGCCTGTATGAAAAGTCCCCGAGCTATCACAATTTAAAAATCACAAATTTGAACTCGCCCAAAAACGCTTCATGCAAACTGATACGAAATCGTGACGTCACCATTTCGTATTGCGTGGTGTTATGTATGCCTCGTTTAAGAAGCTTGTTCGATGGCTATATTAAATAGTGCGTTTATGTTATGGGTTTCATATCAAAATATGTTTTAATTAATGTACCTTAAACAGTGTTATAATGATTTTTGATTAATTGAACACTTTTGAAATAGACTTTCCCGATGACCTTTGAAGGCCTATCGCGCTCTCAATTTGCAAAACAATTTTATTGTGATTTCTCAAATAAGTGTTATTTTAATGGTTCTTTCTGGCAACCATCATATAACATGGAAATTCAACCATGGTCATCTCCCCTATTGTATTAAGTACGCAAGTACTTTGCAATCAGATTGTGAAGTATTTTACTACACTCTACAGCTAGTGGCGCATCACAAACCTCGACCAAAAGCTCAACACACAAAAGGGACCTTGCTGTAGACGTCTTTTCCTCTTTCCTTTGATATGAAGACCTAAATAAAATGAATCGAAATGTGTCTTTCAAAAATCTTACCGTTGTCGGACTGCTCGGTCCCGATGTAAAATATGGGTAAAGAGCAATTTTTGAAAAACATATTTGAATTTTATTCTTTTTTTGGCTAAAAGTAAGCCATGACCCTCACGTGCCCTCATCAGGCTGCCAGTAAGTAGTAAATAATACTTATCTATTATAGAAAATCAGATTATGTAATAGCCTATTAAATCATTTGTTAATTTTATAAAATTAACACTGTAGTCCAATGTGAAATCTGATTTGTCAAAGATTGCTTAGTTTAATAAAACACAATGTAACTAGTTCTCATTGAGATTCTTTACTCTGTTTAACTCGATTGTCCGTAAAATTTCTGCATCCTTTTTATTTTCGGTATAAACTCATATGATATGACTGACTACTCTACATTTATGTAGAGATATGATATACACATTATTAAGATATGTAATCTCTAAAGTCGACCTAATATGCTTACCGAAGCTGCTTCTGATGTTTCTAAAGTTATTTTTTTTATGGAAGAGGGGGCAAACGGGCCTGAAGGTCACCTGATGATAAGTGATCACTTCAGCCCATAGACACCGCAACACCAAGGGAGTCACAGGTGCGTTGCCGGCCTTTGAGAAATCTATAAGCTCGCTTTTTGAAGGTCCCTAAATCATATCCACTCGGAAAAACTGCAGCAGGAAGCTGATTCCATAGACCGGTTGCACGAGGCAGAAAATTGCGCGCAAAACGCACCGTGGAAGACCTCCAACTATCTAGATGATAAGGATGAAATCTAGAAGTTCTCGAGAAGAGTAGTTTTAGACGATCTGCCAACAAATACGGACGACGAGGATCATCCGTATTTGTTGGCAGATTTAATTGTAATTTCTGAAGTTTATTTCATTCATATAGATACTCTAGAAAATTCTTTTATGCCCCCGTCACCGAAGGTAAGTTCTACTACTGCTGCTTTTAAAATTAATATAATAACAATACGCTTCTGACCGACTTTCGGCCACGTCAACCTCCAAGGAGACTAGTCTAGTACACAGGAGAAAGTACGCAAATGTGTGCTGTGCTGCGCTGTGCTGTGTTCGACAGTACTGGTGAGAGATAAAGCGCAAAACCAAAAAAGCTTAACATCATGGGCTGGACTGGATTTGCTTGAGTCACCACGCTTGGTAGGCGGGTTGGTGATCGCAGTAGGTTTTATTTGTAACCAGGTGAACGCTTCGGCCCGTTTCCTGATATTCTCTTAGTCGTCGTCTACGAAATCCACGTGGTATTATTATGGCAGAGCTTAACACATCAATGTAATTTTTATTCAAAACGCTTGCTTAAATGTAAGTGGATACAGTTGGTATTCAACTTATGTCATCAACTGAAAGCCTTCCCATTCCTTGTATCAATACTACTTAGGAACTTAATACTGTTAGTGATGATGTTTTGCTTATTAACAGGTAACCAGCCCACATACTTGATATTTCGAGTACCCTCAGCCACTTACTGATCTTTGGCAAGTGGAAACCGGGAACTCATCATCATCAGTCTATTGCAGTATCTGCAGTCCACTGCTGGACATAGGCCTAACCAGTTTTGCGCTACTTAGGGCAAATATCTGGCCCTATAATCGCTACGCTGGGCAGGCGGGTTGGCGATCGCAAGGCGTAGCCTCTTGCTTCGACGAAGTTGCTGCCAGTCATCGGTCTGTGGCATTTAGCTACGCCTTCATTGTGATGGCTATAGCAACATAGTATATGTATATATAGCAGCGCCTCATTTGTTATTCGGCAGGACTTAAAATTATGTTAGTAAACAAAAAAAAATGATAAACAATAATAATAAAAAGAAATAAAAATAAAAACATGTAACTCAGTTCATGTACCTGCCACCAGCAGCCACTCTGGAGCCCCAGCCACGTGCACTTGTGCTCGGATCCAGTGGCGCATGAGGGGGCAGGCCGGCTTGTCACTGAGCGCGGCCGGCATAAAGGGCACTTGAAATTTATTATTTAACGTGTATGTATTTTAGTAAACTGACCAATTTACGGCGTCTTTCCGTTAAATCATCCGACGAAGGCGCTACGCTGATTGGTTGAATGACTCACGTGGTGTTATCACGCTCCCCGCAGCCGCTGCTATTACCGCTCTAAACTTGTCTTTTTTATTTCTTTTTATTGTATCATTCACTTTGACATCTCTATCTCTATCAGCATTAAAATAACATATGAAGCGTTTGTTCTCTATGAATAAATGCCAAATGCTTATAATGAAAGCCGTCTACCAATCAGAGAACAGTGTATTTAGTGACGGATAATACCTAGTGCACCGTTAAATACACTGAGCAACGATTGGCCCATTTGAGCACGATTTTACTTGTGTCAAAATCGGAAATTATTAAATTACTGCCAGATAGGTACCGTAAGTTGATCAATTAACTAAAAGCCATTGCGTTAAATAATACATTTCACCTGCCGTTTGTTATATTTCGAAAGTTAATTAACTACCTACCTAGGATCAACTTACGATTCTTGCTATTTTGCAGTGACATATACATGAACGCACAGCCCTTGTCACATATTTCTCCACTCCTTAAGTCATAAATGTCTCTAACCTTTTATTTTGTCTTGAATAATAAATAACCCAAGACATGTCACACTGGGCCACACAAAGCTGTCAAGTTCCAAACTAAGCGGAAGCTTGTACCATGGGTACTAGACAACCGATAAATTTACTAAATATATTTTTTTGTCCTATTATACCACCATTACAATCAGACATGTACATACATGCACACAAATGTTTGTTCAGTTCTGGGATCAAACCCGCAACCACTGTTTCAGAGGCACAATAATTCACTACCACTGAACTAAGCTAGGTGTCAAATAATACTTAGTCTTTTTCTGGTGCTACTTTCATACTTAAATCCATAATTATCTTATCCATTTTTGTTACCTCTCTGCAGCACCTCAATGGGCCAGCACTCATATCATCCATAAAATGTAATTAGACCTTATGATTTGTTTCTTCATAGATGAGAAACATTAGGCTGGATTTATCAACATTTTACATGTGTCAAATGTTCATGAGTCCAAAGCTGAACTAAAAACATTCATTTTCTGATAAATATGATACTTTTTTAAACATCAATATTTTTTTCTCCAACTGGTAATTTAGACCTTCTTATAGCCTCATTTAATATGACATAATGTAACACAATAAACGCATACATAGACCCAACAAATGCTGATGATTGTAAATTAAGCATAAATTGTGATATTCAATTAAGGGACCATAAATGTATGATGCCAAAGAAAAGATGGCGTGATCTGGATCACTATTTACCAGCCTGGCAGGAGCAAGCCGCAGGTAAGGGGAAGCAATTGCAGACAGTATGGGCTAAATAAAAAAATGTATACCTACTATTAAATTACTCCCTATATTCTATCATCACACAAGAACAGGCAATTTACTTTAGAAAAAAAATTAAATACATTGTTAGAGTCTGGGTGTTATAGGAGACATCCGCTGAAACACTCCCAGTGTTGACTGGTGATGATAGATAAGGTGTTGACATTATTTGTCATCTTGCACGCATCCATGCCTGATACATCATCATCATCAGCCTATCACAGTCCACTGTTAGTACTGCTACATAGGGCTCTCCAGTTGTTCGCCACTTTGGGCAAACATCTGGAGCCTTTACCAATAATCGATTTCCTCAGTGGCACAATAGGCTATTATGGCTAAAAATTGTAATTAGTCCATCTTTTAGCTTATTCAAAAATAAAAGACGTATTTTTCCTTTTGTCATTCAAATAAACAATAGCATAGATACAAGGCATCAAAAGTTAGGAGTGGGAGTCTTTGACGTCACTCGCTCCTGTAAAAATGCCTCACCGAGTGACGTCACGCGTAATTTCAACAGGCTATAAGTTTGTAAATTTTAGTCTAAGCTTACAAATAAAAAAATACGTGTCTTTTATTTTTGAATAACACGGACTAATTAAAATTTTTAGCCATAATAGCCTATTAGTAGTGACCCCTACCTTGTGAACCAAGAGTTGTGGGTTTGATTCAAACTCGGATTAAACATTTGTGTGATGATCCGTTTGTTCCGTGTATGGGTGTGAATATTTTATTTAAGTATATGTATGTCACCGGAAAATAGCAAGAATCGTAAGTTGATCAATTTCCTAGGTAGTTGATTAACTTCCGGAAAATAATAAACGGCAGTTGAAATGTATTATTTAACGTATGTATTTTAGTAAATTGATCATTTTACGGGGTCTTGCCGTAAAATCATCCGACGAAGGTGAGGTGAACGTTGATTGGTTCAATGGCTCACGTGGCGTTATCCCGGCAACCAATCAGGGAACAATGTATTAAGTTACGGGTAATTGTGCACCGTTAAATAGTACATTGAGCAACGATTGGCCTATTGAGGACGATTTTACTTGTGTCAAAATCGTAAATTATTAAATGACTGTCAGGCTACCGTAAATTGATCAACTAACTGAAATCCATTGCGTAAAATAATACATTTCAACTACCGTTTGTTATTTTCCGTAAGTTAATCAACTACCTAGGAAATTGATCAACTTACGATTCTTGCTATTTTCCGGTGACATGTATATTTGTGGTGTGGAGGGATGTAAGGGAGCGACCTATCATTTTTTTGCTCCAAGCCATCCTCACCTGCCTGTGGTGCATCCTGCCGAACAACAAACGAGGCTCTGGCAAACCGACTGGTGGCGGTAAAACCATCACGATAGAAGGCGTAGTTAAATACCACAGGTCGATGACGGGCAGCAGCGTCACTGGAGCAAGAAGCTACGCCCTGCGATCGCCAACCCGCCTGCCCAGCGTGGCGATTATGGGTATATCCTCCAGAAGTTTGCCTTAGGTGGCGAACGACTGGAGAGGCCTATGTCCAGCAGTGGACTACAATAGGCTGATGATGATGATGATATTTGTGGTGCTTTCGTCGTTCTGAATGTTCTGATTTCCACAACACAAGTGCTTGAGCCACTTACTTTGGGATTCGGAGCAATATATGTGATGTTGAGTGATATTAAAAAAAAAATCGCCACCCTGGGCAAGCGATTACAGGATGTAGCTCGGTGACGCTGCTGCCTGTCATCAGGCTGTGGTATTCAGCTATGTCATCTATCGAGATGGTTATACCGCCATCAGTTGTTTGCCAACGCCGCTAACGGTTTGTTATTCGGCGGGATGCACCATGGTTTGGCTTGAAGCAAAAGGTAATGGGTCACTGCTTTACATCCCATTTATTTGTACCTAGGTAATTGCAGCTGACCTTTTAATGATATTTCTTTAGTATTGGCTATTCCTATTCTAAAACCGGAAACCATGCATAATTATTGCAGCTAAAACATCCTTTGCCTCCTCATAAAATATTAAAAATTTTTAAGATAATACCCATAGAGCAATAGTGGTCCCTGGAAGCATCCCAAGTAGTCTACGAAGCCATCCTATATAGATAGATAAGAAGAATCTTTCATTTAATTACAGTCGGATGATGTATATTATGTACTTCAAAACTAATAAACCAACTAGGCCAGGTGATCTATGGATCACAAGATAGAAATTTTGACAAATGGAGGTCCTTATGTCTAAGACGTTAAGAACCACTGCTGTAGAGAACTGACTTTATAAAAGAAGAAGGGAACCAATAAGATTGTAATCTTGTTAACTGTCTCATAACTCCTGCTATGAACAAATAATTTACATCTGTTTTATAACTAGAGTTACTGATAAATATTTGGGACAATTTGATGATTCAGGTCTTTTCAGTTATCAGTCTACAGACAACTATCAAATTTAATAATTTAGATAAAGTTATTGATGTTACTAACAAACCATATAGGTAAGTACACATAATAATTGTGCAAAAGTATTACTAGTGAATCTATTTGCAGAAATAAACTGTTTTATTTTAATGAAAATGCTTATTATACCTACAGCCAACAATCTGCCTACTACATTTACCAACATCATGTAACACAAGAAACAAAAAATAATAAATTTTAAATAACCCAAGACATGCCATGCTGGGGCACACATCACCATCTATCCCCAAGCTAAGCCGAAGCCTGTACTGTGGGTGCTAGAGAACTGATAAACTTACTTATACTTTTTTTTGTAAATAAATACATATTATACATATAGTTACTCTGCGTTTGGTTGACAGAATTAAGTCTAAGGACTTCATCACCTCCTTCAGTGACCAATACTTTCTCCATCCGCTGGCTATTCTTAAGTTGATTTCTTTATTTGTTTGGTCCTTGGAGTATTTAACACCTGCATTCTACCTTGCATGACATATGGTTGTCATGCAAGGTAGAATGCAGGTGGGCACTTACAAAGAAACAGAGAAGCAAACTGCAATATTGCCAAAGATCCATGGAACGAAGCATGACAGGAATAAGCAAAAGAGATAGAATCAGAAACGAGCAACTAAGAGCCAGGACAAAAGTCACAGATATCCTTACAAAAATCGATCAGGAGCAGTGGAGGTGGACTGGCCACATGCTGAGAGAAAAACAAGAGAAGTGGAGCAAAATCGTAACAGACTGGTACCCCAGAAACGCCCAACGTAAAAGAGGAAAACAACTTAAGAGATGGGAGGACGAACTGAGAGTGACAGCGGGACCTAACTGGAGGAGAGTAGCTCGCGATAGACTACAATGGAAACAGCTAGAGGAGGCCTTTGCCCGGAGGCACACTGAATTGAGAGACATACTATAATAATACACTACAAACAAACCAATTCAGAGAAAGGAGGCTAATATTGATTGATTGATTGATACATATAGTTACACCCAGACCAATACAAACAGACATGTTCATGAACACAAATGTTTGCACTGTGCGGGAATCGAACCCACAACCCTTGGCTGAGAGGGCAGAGGTCCCTACCAAATAAGCCATCGAGCCCGTCAAAAAGGGTAGTCCCTGGAAATGTCCAGGAATAATAACATTGTTCCGTGAGATGCATAAATTCCCGATAATGGCTGTGAGATCTGAGATTGTCTGACAAATCGACTGCCTGGTGGCAATTGTATTTTGAGAATGGTCATGCAGATGGTAGTTTGTTAGTTAGAATGGGATGAGGTTATCTGCGACTTGATATCTGAGCACATATTTCCAGAAGACCAGGCTCTAGTATATCAGAGAGCATTTTATTTAGAGCACAAAAATCTCATCTGTTATTATAACTAGAGTCAAAAATCATCGGCCAAACATGGTGCTTAGGTAAGATTTCAACCCACAGCTTTTTGGTCTGTGAACTAATTTGAGTGAAATTCAGTGAAAGGGACATTTCGCGAAAAGAGCATTCTGTGGAAGGGATGTTTTGAGACCATGAGGACATTTTGCAAAATGGACATTCTGCAATGGAAGGACAATATGAAGCTTGTGGCTGTGAGTAATAGAACCTCAATTTTAAATTGGGAGTGCCTACTCCCAATGGCAACATCTGTTGGACCGATTCTAATAGGTTCACAAAGAGCATCCGCCAGTGGCAGCTTATAGGTTGCAGGCAGGCAGGCTTAAACTAGGCAGGCCATAGAAAAGATGGCAGGATGATTTGGACAACTACTTGCATGATCATCATGTGGAAGCTGCAGAGTAACTTAGACTAGGTCTTAACACAGCAGCAAAATCAAGTGATGCTTGCAATGACTAGGTTTGCTTGTACTTGTACTTAATGATATATCAGCTCCAATGTCGTGTTAAAATACTGTCTTGTTTGTCTAAATGTCTATCGTAATCAAGGCAGCCTTGTCATCATCACCGAACAAACTTCAGAATGAAAGATTCTCATTTTTATCATCATATGGAGATGAGGATGATGATATTAGAATGTTTAAATTTACTAAACATTCAAATGCTGCAATGTCCTTACGGCTCTACTAAATATTACAGCAACAAATCGATTGCAATTTGATAAGTAATAACAATGATAATTTCACAATATCAAATTATGTTACTCTTCAAACTCAACTTCCACTGCTATGTTAGATGAAAAAGTGACATTTACTTATATAAAAAGGTAACACTGTCTCTTAGTTTTATACGCTTCTATATAGTATGTAGCCAAATAATATTATCTCAAAACCTTTGTATCTTTCACCCTTAACCAATGTGGTGCTAAAGAACATCTAAGATCAAAACAAGTCCAACAAGCAAGACTTTCCACTCAAAAACATAATCAACGAAAATAAGTTTAAATGTAGATTAATCTAATAAATTGGTAAAAGAATACACTCTGACCTAGAACTGTACCTAAATACTAGGCTGGACTCAGAGATATGGACCACATTGGGAAAACAACAAGGTGCTTCGAACGGTTTGTAGGTTATGTTTACAAGCTGCCAAAATATCACGCGTAAAAACAACCTTTTGCAGCACTTTATTTCAATACTTAATCATTATAAGAATCCAAATGCAATTGCACTCAATACATCCTAGATATATCTTAAGTCTAGAATCTAACGCAATACCTGGGACTCTCGTTGACAATCTGCATCTGGTTTACATGTCGTGTTACTTTCCCCGCCGTTACTCGCGTAAAACGTGAACACTGCAGCCACTTCATGAATATATATGTTAATCACGCTCTCTTAATCCACAATTACTATTTATTATCACAATAAAAACACAAAATGATCTAAAACACTTGACGTAAACACGTTCATCACTAACTCGGCACAGTTCAAATAATGATACTTTCAATTAATCTATTTTATCACAAACTTCAATAATAAAGTTTTACCACTAAATTTGCAGTTACTTAGACTACAAACAAACATATAATTTTAATATTTCCCAAAATAGTAAACAATCCCAGACTGACACAATTACAACCATAGATTTCACGGCGTGAAGACGGATGACCACAAATAACGGAATTATGTTCCTAGTCACGCAAATGTCACAGAGTATTTTATTTATGAAAATAGCTGTTTTCGCTTGTAAATTCATAATTACATATTCATTACTACTATTTCCTGTATGATTGATACATTCAATCATAATTTATTATATTTTGAAGATTACTTCTCTAGTATTTTGAGTACCTAGTTCTTGTTTTAATTCAGATTCTAAACATACGAATGACATGATGGCGCTACTATCGCTAGCCGACGAAAAATAGGTAAAAAGTACGTAGGTAGTAATTCAGTTAATACAGACAACAAATAGGTCGTGAACATAAAGTGGATCTTAAGATAACATAATCCTGACTGAGTAGAAAAATAATTCTATTGTATTAACCCTTCACTGAGGTAATTTTATCATGACTGAACGGGAACAGGATTTTACCGTGTAGGTAATTTATTATTAAATTAAATATGCCTTAAAAATTTTAATCCCATCCCATTAATAAATATGATTGTTACATAATAGAAAGTTATATTATTTCATAATTTCTTTCAAAAAATATGTACATTCTTTTTTGTTTTCTATACAGTAGGTAGCTCGACATAATGGCTTCCCTGCGCCTGATGGAAAGCGAAAGAAAAGCCCAAGTCGCTGTGACAACTTGCAATTATAACCGTAAGAAGTCACAATGATTATCATATTTTTTCGAAAAGGTATCAAATAGGAGTACCTACCTACCTATTTGATTTTTGGTCTATGATCCTGACGGTAAAATATGTAATAGTAGGTTCGAACGTACAAAACCTTCCTACTATGTTCAGCATAGATCTGATGAGTAATTGTCCTCCAGCATCATCTCATTTTTATTTATAAATTTAGGTCAATTACATATTACCTTACAAAGTTACACCACATGATATAAGGGTATAATATATGGCTTATGGGACATCTCGCCCACGCTGAAACTGTATTGTAATCTGTACTATTTATTGGAAACTGTACATAGGTACTTACGTTATACATACACACACTGCATATAGTCGCTCGCTGCGCCATCTACATAGTGAAAAAAATGTACACAGTAGTAGTATCCCTAATTTATTTGTTCATTATTGTCGTCATGAGCTCATCATATCGACATGTTCAATTATAATATCCTACTAGTTCGGCTGTACCATACATTCCCGTAGTAATCACAGTGTATGATAGAACATTTCAAGTGTACGTTCAATGCGATAGATACAGTTAGTGACATCTAGTGAATCGAATGGAGCAACAAGTCTCAGTTGATTGTATTATTCAAAAGAAGACTTTAGTAAAGTAATTATTTCTTCAATTGTATAATCTCTTTTGTGTGAGCTATGGTGTTGACAGCCTTGACTGACACATCGTCGGCAATAACGAATCTAAAAGAAGATAGCCAAAAAAAAACCTAGAATCGACAGGAATGAAATGTCCACCAATGAATTATCAATAAAATGTAGTAAATGTCACCAACAGGGCAACCCTGAAATATGTATATGTTACTGTAAAAGCTCGAATTTCAGTAAATCCTAAGATTTTCCAGTAAATCTTAAGATCTACCAATTCCCAATGGTCAATGCCCAAAAATATTTGCGATTCGAACTTTTACCATCATTCAGTTCGTAAATTTTAGGATTTACATTAATGGCATGGTATATGTTGAAACGGACCCAAAAACATTATTGTAGTTGTGATAGATGTAAAGGGCAATGAGTTTTACCAACTAGGGACCAAACTGAGAGTACTAAAACAGCTTTACACCCAAAATGCACCAAACCATCAGGATTACTTTGTATTTCTAAATACGAGTAGCACTCCGTGCTATAACAAGTGAATTTTTTTTTAGGTTGCGTACCTATGACCGTAACCAAATGACCTACGGGTCGTGTTTCTGCCGGTGAAAAGGGTTTCAGGAGCTCGTGGGGGGTTAGGGTTAGGCCGGCATGGCGGTGACAACAGACAGGTAACTGACCAGTTACCTACTTGCCCATTGTCATTGTCTTGGGCCGTTTGCATTGACTTGGGCTTCTCTTTCACTTTCCATCAGGCGAAGGGAAGCCATTATGTTAAGCTACTATAAAAAAAAGATTAGTCATCACTTATTTAAGTATTACTATCGTATAATATCAGACTACATCACATACCTACATTGCTCCGATCCCGAAGTAAGCTCCTTAAGCACTTGTGTTATGGATATCAGAACAACGAAGGTACCACAAATGTTATACTTAAATACAAATAACACCCAGACACGAAAAAAACGCAAACGTGTTCATTTAAGAATTCTCCTGAGTGGGAATCGAACCCACGACCCTTGGTTCAGAAGGCAGGAGTCATTACCAAGTAAGCTACCGAACCAGCCAAAGATACCTCTATAAAACTATTAAGAAAGTAAATAATAATTATTAAGAATTACTCATTGTTTTTTTTCTTAAAACCAACATCTACCAGCTGACAGTGGTAAAACCTAGCATTTACTGAATTCGAATGGTAAAAGCTCGAAAATATCGTCGTATTTTCAGAAATACTTACATTTACCAACTCATGTCGGTAAATCTTAAGACTTACACTTAAATCTTAAGATTTACCATAGTTCGGGCTTTTGCAGTAACATATATATAGTATAAGAGCTACGAATAAAAAATAAGCACAAAAATAGGAGTTATGTTATAGCTTAACACGATGTTTTTGTTTCGTGTTACCTGTATTTTTTAGCTGATAATTAAGCACAGGTTACAAGGTATAACAATATAATAACAACATCATATTTAACCACGCATTAACGGCGTGTGGTGTGAGTGTTCTTTTTTAAAATTTCATCCAATCGTTACGAAATTCAGTAATGTTTTAGAAAATAATTGAGAAAGTAAATGGTGAAGCCAAAAATTTGAGAAACGTATGGGGAGAAAGATATAGTCAATTAACTGGAACACTCAAAAACTACTTTCTCCATGTATATATTTTATAGCTTTCCGCCCGCGACTTCGTCCGCGTAAAGTTTTTTTTTCCAAAATAAAATTGTGCATAGGTTACTCGTGGATAATGTAGCTTTCGAATGGTGAAAGAATTTTTAAAAACGGTCCAGTAGTTTTTGAGCCTATTCATTACAACCAAACAAACAAATTTTCCTCTTTATAATATTAGTGTAGATATATCAAAAAATTGGAGATAATTTGTGATGAGTATTCACAAGTATTCAAATGATTTTTAACCGACTTCGAAAAAAGGAGGAGGTTCTCAATTCGTCTGTATGTATAATATTTTTTTTAATTTTTTTTTTATGTTTGTTCACCGATTATTCCGTCAATTATGGATGGATTTCAAAAATTTTTTTTTTGTTCGACAGAGGACACTTCCGAGGTGGTCCCATTATCACCAAGTTAGGATCTGATGATGGGATCCTGGAGAAATTGAGGGCAACAACCGAAAATTGTATGCTCATATGGTGTTTTTGTTACGTTATCATATTCTACTCAGGTATATGCTTCCGGGCGTCAATATCTGGTGCTGATGATGAAGCCACAGAACTCCTTAACGGTTAGGAGTTAGGGAACAGTACTGACATTGGTCGATAGAAACTTGGTAGTAGTATGTACTTATGCAGGGCTAATAGGGCAGGTGATTTGGTAAGTGATTTGCTTGATTCTAGATCGCAAAGTCTTCACTTGACTTAAAACAAAAATTTTCATTCCTAAGTAAAACTCTTAAGGACATTAATTAGCCCTTATTCAAGGTCACAGCACATTAACGCAACTAAAAATAGAGAAATAAAATTATTTTTAAAAAAAAATTAAACCGACTTCAAAAAAAACACAAACGACCAAAACTAAAAAGCGATAAATAACGTAAGTAATTCTATCCTTAATACATAATTATTTAAATATTACAATTATCACTTATTTTTGAAGTCGGTGCCAGCCAAACAAATAAATGTACATATCTATAATGTCGTGGGGATTTGCCGGCCGCGCGCGTCATACAACAACAGTCTACGTTAGGTACCTAGAGGCTGGCACCGACTTCAAAAATAAGTGATAATTGTAATATTTAAATAATTATGTATTAAGGATAGAATTACTTACGTTATTTATCGCTTTTTAGTTTTGGTCGTTTGTGTTTTTTTTTGAAGTCGGTTTAATTTTTTTTTTTAAATAATGTCGGTTCCTTTGGATTTTATAAAGGTATCTTAGTCCTAGACTTTCGCAAAAATCCATCAAGATCGAAAAGCGACTCTTGGCTGCGTGGGAGTCAATTAAAAAAAAATCAAAATTACGACCGACAAGTGTGCAGCGTTGGTTGCGACCATGCCTCTTCGCATTAAAGTTGTAATTGAAAGCAAAGGCGACCCAACTAAGTGGTAGACGAACTATTTTGCGTGAGAGCCAATGGTAGACGAACTTTTTTGCGACATGTGTTTCAATATTTTTTTTTATTTATTTATGTTATGTAAGGTCTTGAAGATTTTAAGATACGTATAAATAAACTTTGGAATGTTACTCACCAAATTGTGGTTTGCCCAAATACTCTTTACATTATTTTATATTATCCTATTTTTGATACTAGACGAACTATTTTGCATCGGGGCTCGTACATAAAGTAGTTTTTGAGAACCGAGATACGCTACTTTTCTCGAGTCGGCGGTACCTATGAGTGTTCCAGTTAATTGACTATACCTTTCTGCCCATACGTTTCTCAAATTTTTGACTTCACCATTTTGGTGTTTACCACAATTACTGGTGTAGTCTCTGTATGCATACGAGTTCTGGTTAATTAAATATACGCTATAATATGGAACACTCACACGGGACGTGTCAAAGAAAGTATTGAATTTACTCTTGAACTAGGTACTATAATTTACGATAAGATCTTTGTGTCACAAATGGTTTCGGCATTGTATTTGTGTATTAAAGTAACAACAAGAATTCATGTAGCCGTAGCCGAGATTTTAGGAACACTCACACGGCGCAATTGGAGGATTGAGTGCTAGTATAATATGTCACCGGAAAATAGCAAGAATCGTAAGTTGATCAATTTCGTAGGTAGTTGATTAACTTTCGGAATATAACAAACGGTAGTTGAAATGTATTATTTAACGCAATGGATTTCAGTTAGTTGATCAATTTACGGTAGCCTGACAGTCATTTAATAATTTACGATTTTGACACAAGTAAAATCGTCCTCAAATGGGCCAATCGTTGCTCAATGTACTATTTAACGGTGCACTATTACCCGTAACTTAATACACTGTTCCCCGATTGGTTGCCGGGATAACGCCACGTGAGCCATTGAACCAATCAACGTTCACCTCACCTTCGTCGGATGATTTTACGGCAAGACCCCGTAAAATGATCAATTTACTAAAATACATACGTTAATCAACTACCTAGGAAATTGATCAACTTACGATTTTTGCTATTTTCCGGTGACATATACCTTTATAAAACGTCGTCGTCTTTTAATTATGAGTGGTTTATTTGCATTTTAGGAATAATTAAGAATTTTAATCTCGACTTTATTCAAATCATATAGGTATTAATAAATTTCTCCGATCCCAAAGTAAGTAGGTACCTACCTAGCTTATGAAGTTGTTTTATGGGTATCAGAACAACGAAGGTACCACAAATATATACTTAAATACAAATATTAACACCCAGACACGGAACAAACACGAGGTAGGTACATGACACGAATGTCGTGTAGGTACCTCGTGTCCCGGGTGGGGGTTCGAACCCACAACCCTTGGTTCAGAAGGCATTGGTCACTACTAATTGAGCCACCTGGGCCAGTCAACATATTATTGTACCTATATAAACAGATCTCTTTTAGTTTCTTCGGAACGAAATTAATGCAAAATTAAGTGCGTTTGTGAAGCAAATTCCGAAATATTTGTAAAATTGTAAACACCTATGCTTTTTATTTTGATGCGAGGTTAATAGATACGGGGAAGGGGCGAATAGATACGTAGTATGGGATTATTAGATACGTAGTATGGGTTCAATAGAAACGAGAAAGAGGTGAATAAGAAACATATGTGCTAGGGCTGCTACATATCAAAATATGTTTTTTTGTTGGATTTAGATATGATATTAATGTAATGTAGGTTCTTAAGTTGCTTTTCTTACATACAAACTGCCATAATCATCTGCCAACGCGATAGGGGCGTTACTACTGCTTAATCGTGATGTGGACTTTCAACTATTTTGGGAAAGTGCCATCCCAAGCATTTTTTTCTATTCACCCCATATGCCGTTTCTATTGAACCCATTTGCGGGTCAATAGAAACGCCACACATTTTTGCATTTAGAGCTGTAATTAGTGAATAAATTGCCAGATAGATGGCTATAAATCATTAAAACAGCTTCGAGACCATAACATAAACACAATAGGCACTTGTTTGGACTAATAAAAATATCCTTAAAAATAAAGTCAAAGTTGAAAACCGTGTCTATTCACCCCGTTTTACGGTATGCCGTTTCTATTGAACCCATTTGCGGGTCAATAGAAACGCCACACATTTTTGCATTTAGAGCTGTAATTAGTGAATAAATTGCCATTTAGATGGCGTTAAATCATTAAAACCGCTTCGAGACATAACATAAGCACAATACTTGTTTGTTTGGACTAGTTTAATAAAGTCAAAGTTGAAAACAGTGTCTGTCTATTCACCCCGTTTTACGGTACATATCAGGACTTCGTTAGGTAGAAAAACTTTTTGATTTTGTGTCTATTCACCCCTGCGTTTGTGAGCGTCAAAATCGCGGGACCAAGTCTCCAATTTAAAAAATAGCACATGTAGGGGTTTGTACTACATTTGTACTATTTGTACCCGAAACCACAAATTTGTACCTCTAAAGATAAAGGAAGTATGTCAAGGTTTACCTGGTCCCGCCATTATGACGTCAAAGTGGCGGAGCCATCGGAAAGCGCTACTCGGAGGCAGGTAATTCAGACCCGAAGACTTAGTACTACATTTGTACTTGTATGTACTCAATTTTCAAGGCAATTGCAAGTGCCAAATTAAAGTTATCTGATAAAAACATTGGTCCCGCCATTTTGACGATTCATGTAATCGCTGAATTCATATGAAAATTGATACAATTTCTGCAAAATTAAAATGTCAACATTTTGTACTGGTCAGTACATAAATTTGTGTTAAAATCGTATTCATAAATCTATATAAATCAAAAGTTATTTAATAATCGTCGTTCTTTGATATGGACACATTTATGCAGAAATGAAACAACCAAAAATAGTTTGGATAATCATATATTCAACTTCAATTACATTTGCGCATAAATTAAACAATTAGGCACTATGTACGTTGGACTCTTCGTAATTTTCGTCTTTAAGTCATCGTAACACTCCCACTTACCAATTGGTCGAGAAATATGAGCTTGATAATGCCCGATGCCGGTGGACGTAGGTGGAGGTATAAGTTCTATAGCAGATAAAATAGAATAACATGTCTCTTTTAAGAAAATTTGTCTCGGAATTTCAGTAATGTTAACCGTCTTCAGATCATTCAGTTCAAAAAATATTATAGGTGATAGAGAGTAGAATATGGTTTTGATTCCATTGCATCCTGATGCACTGCATGATAACATATTATGATCTTGAATCATTTCATCAGCATTTCATGTACAGAATTGACCTCTCTACAGATTTATTATAAGTATATATAGAAGAAGAAGATATAGAAAAATTAAACCGACTTCAAAAAAAACACAAACGACTAAAACTAAAAAGCGATAAATAACTTAAGTAATTCTATCCTTAATACATAATTATTTAAATATTACAATTATCACTTATTTTTGAAGTCGGTGCCAGCTCTTGGTACCTAACGTAGACTGTTGTTGTATGACGCGCGCGGCCGGCAAATCCACACGACAATATACATTTATTTGTTTGGCTGGCACCGACTTCAAAAATAAGTGATAATTGTAATATTTAAATAATTATGTATTAAGGATAGAATTACTTAAGTTATTTATCGCTTTTTAGTTTTAGTCGTTTGTGTTTTTTTTGAAGTCGGTTTAATTTTTTTTTAAAAATAATTTTATTTCACTATTTTTAGTTGCGTTGATGT
This sequence comes from Conogethes punctiferalis, assembly GCA_031163375.1. Classification (NCBI taxonomy): domain Eukaryota; kingdom Metazoa; phylum Arthropoda; class Insecta; order Lepidoptera; family Crambidae; genus Conogethes; species Conogethes punctiferalis. Next base: position 16,184,732 of record CM062082.1, on the reverse strand, counting down.
ACTGTGACCTTGAGTAAAGGCTAATTAATGAATAAGGGAATCCTTAAGAGTTTTACTTAGGAATGAAAAATTTTGCTTCAAGTCAAGTGAAGACTATGCGATCTAGAATCAAGCATATCACTTACCAAATCACCTGCCCTATTAGCCCTGCATAAGTACATACTACTACCTAGTTTAATATCGACCAATGTTAGTACTGTCCCCTAACTCCTAACCGTTAAGGAGTTCTGTGGCTTCATCATCAGCAACAGATGTTGACGCCCGGAAGCATATACCTGAGTAAAATATGATTACGTAACAAAAACACCATATGAGCATACAATTTTAAGAAATAAGAAACTTTTATCATCGACAAAACATAACATTTTCGGTTGTTGCCCTCAATTTCTCCAGGATCCCATCATCAGATCCTGACTTGGTGATAATGGGACCACCTCGGAAGTGTCCTCTGTCGAACTGTCGAAAAATTTTTGAAATCCATCCACAATTGACGGAAATATCGGTGAACATACATAAAAAAAAAAAAAAAAAAAAAAATATACATACAGACGAATTGAGAACCTCCTCCTTTTTTGAAGTCGGTTAATAAAATGATAATAATTGATGATTAGAATTACCGCATTATATACAAATAAATAAATAAGTTTAACAAATTGTGGATTTCCATAATCATCAAAACATTGTTTGTTTCGTTATCGCATACACCTGTCCAATTCTGTAAAAATGTACTAGGTATGTACAACAATAAATAACGATAACTTTTGATGTACTTAAATAATGAATGTGAAAATTATACAACTTTATGTACTGACCAGTACAAAAGGTTGACATTTTTATTTTGCAGAAATTGTATCAATTTACATATGAATTCAGCGATTACATGAATCGTCAAAATGGCGGGACCAATGTTTTTATCAGATAGGTAACTTTAATTTGGCACTTGCAATTGCCTTGAAAATTGAGTACATACAAGTACAAATGTAGTACTAAGTCTTCGGGTCTGAATTACCTGCCTCCGAGTAGCGCTTTCCGATGGCTCCGCCACTTTGACGTCATAATGGCGGGACCAGGGAAACCTTGACATAGGTACCTACTTCCTTTATCTTTAGAGGTACAAATTTGTGGTTTCGGGTACAAATAGTACAAATGTAGTACAAACCCCTACATGTGCTATTTTTTAAATTGGAGACTTGGTCCCGCGATTTTGACGCTCACCTGCGTTTCTATTGACCCAGTTTTACGGTAAACCCCCCCCCCCCCCTGCAGACCTTACCTCCAAGCAGGGCTTGGAATACCGGTAAAAATATGGTAACGTTACTTTTGCCTCGCTGAGGTATCGATACTATTTTAAGTAGCGATACCTAAAATAGTGGTAATTTTTAACGTTATAAATTACCGCTACCTTCATGATGGTATCGGTAAAAGTATCGGTAAACGTTTAAACGTTACTTACCGTAAACCGGGGTCAATAGAAACGCAGGGGTGAATAGAAACAAAATCAAAAAAGTTTTTCTACTTAATGTAGCCAACATTTTTCAAAGAAAAAATATTACTAATTTGTGTTTTTAGAAAACTACAGTATATTTTTTATTGAAATAGTAACACTGATTTGACATTAGGTTTGGCCAACATATTAAAAAAAGGTTTTGAAGTGAGCTCCTCGAAAGCGCGTAAAATGAAGTCCTGAAAACTTATTAGTTTTTATTGTGAAAATAAGTGTTTTGTGCCAACATATCTTGTTATATATCTTCTTTAGTTTCTTCAGAACCAAATTAATGCTAAAGTAAGTGCGTTAGTGATGCAAATTTCAAAATATTTGTAAAATTGTAAACATGTATGCTTTCTATTTTGAAATGAGGTTAATAGATACGGGGAAGGGGCGAATAGATACGTAGTATGGGGTTATTAGATACGTAGTATGGGTTCAATAGACACGAGAACGGGTTCAATAGAAACGAGAAAGAGGTGAATAGAAAGATATGTGCTAGGGCTGCTACATATTTAAATATGTTTTTTTGTACGATATGTAGAGGATTTAGATATTATATTAATGTAATGTAGGTTCTTAAGTTGCTTTTCTCATATACAAACTGCCATAATTATCTGCCAACCCGATAGGGCCGTTACTACTGCTTAATCGTGATGTGGACTTTAACTATTTTGGGAAAGTGTCATCCCTACCATTTTTTTCTATTCACCCCATATGCCGTTTCTATTGAACCCATTTGCGGGTCAATAGAAACGCCACACATTTTTGCATTTAGAGCAGTAATTAGGGAATAAATTGCCATTTAGATGGCTATAAATCATTAAAACGTCTAAGAGACGTAACATAAGCACAATACTTGTTGTTCGTACTAATAAAAATATCCTTAAAAATAAAGTCAAAGTTCAAAACTGTGTCTATTGACCCCGTTTTACGGTACTTAATTTTGGATTAAATTCATTCTCTGTCTCTATCGCTCCCACCCAACATGGTCTCATGCGTCTCGTGTCGCGAAGTTGCCGCTCTGGTATAGGTAACCGTGCGGAGCGGCAACGCAGCAAAGTAGCGTAATAAGTATCGCTACTTTTACCGGTAACTAAAGCAGGTATCGATACTTTTAACGTTATATTGCAGTATCGATACCCGAAACTTAACGTTAAGTTTGCGTTCCGGTAAAAATTACCGTTATAACTTACCGTTAAAATTTAGTATCGCTACCGACTTACCGGTAATTATTTTACCGGTAAAAAAAGTAACATTATAAATTACCGTTACTTACCGCTATTATAATGTTAAATTGGTAACGTTACCAAGCCCTGCCTCCAAGGCAAATACCTACGGTAAACCCCCCCCTGCAGACCTTACCTCCAAGGCAAATACCTACGGTAAACACCCCCCTGCAGACCTTACCCCCAGGGCAAATACCTACGGTAAACCCCCCCCCCCTTCAGACCTTACCTCCAAGGCAAATACCTCGCCCTTTACCACCGCCTGCAGTCCTGGTTGCTGGAAAAAATCATACCTTGAACATACGTTTCTCAAGTTTTCCTTGTACCTTTTTGTTTACCTTCACTTTTACCTTTGAACAATACCTTGTTACAGATCGTTATACCACCAATTTAGATTACCTTACCTTTACCAATACCTTACCGTACCTTACCACAACTTTACCTTTATGTAACCTTTACCTTATATTTTAAATTCCCTGATGTCTACTACTAAATCTAAAACTACCACTACGACTTATGGCTAACTTATAAATTTCATTTCTACTTGCTAAAATTGCTCATGATCGCTTTATTCAATAAAATATATCAACGTTACTATCATGAGCATTAATGGAAGAACAATTTTATCAACTTGTGATAAGATTGTCCTTGTAAACACGATAAGCAAACCTACCTTGTGCATCACCTACAGCGCCCCCTTCGCCACCCCCCGTAATATTTCCGTCACCAGTTGCAGATCCATCAAATCCTAAAAAGAGAGCTTTAATTAGATACTGTACAAAATAAAGGGACTAAAACCAAATCCGAGAAGACTACACATACCAGTCATTTCCATGTTAGAGTCATCTTCGCCGAAATTCGTGTCATCATTGTTTGCACCTTCTTCATCGTCATCCCACATACTTTCATTAACAAATTCGGGTTCCATTTTCGGTGCCACTGCATTATTTTCGTCCTCGTCTGGTATCGTTACGAATTCTTCTTTCGCAGATCCCGAGGGTCCGGCTTCTAATGGGTCTACACATTTTCGTTTCGCAGGTCCACTTTGTGAAGATGACGAATTATTTGATGCTATTGATGGCCTATTTGGTCGCTTAATTGCTACTGGAGTTGAGGAGGGCTTAGAATCTAAATCAGTCTCTAACTTAGTCATAACAGATTGCCTTTGTTGTGAAGACCTCGGGCCAGGCCTCGAGGTAGGCTTTGGTTTCGATGGCGTGGAACTTTCTTCATTCTGATTACCGGTTAAACCTTTCACTTGAAGTTGTTCCGCTGTACTAATAAACGACGCTAATTCTTCTTGCTTAACATTAACTTCTCCTTGATACATAAACTGTAATAAGTCTCTTAACGCTGAATGACTAACATCTTTTAAAAATACTGAAACAAAAACGAAAAGATTAGCCACAATACATCAACAAAATAAGACGCTATCGCAGTACATGATAAAGATATACATACCTATGGGATGTTGCGTAGGATTCATTTTGAACATTTCTTGAAAATAGGGAGAACATACTGATAAAACTAATTTGTGTGCCTGTAATAATCTGCCTTCGGCAGCCAACGTTACATCTACTAAATCTCCACGCGACAGCAGGCCATGAAAGCCTGCTGACATGTTTGCGTGGAAATTGTTCCAACATAATGAAAATTGTTCGTCCGACGCCATGGTGGCGGCGCCTTTACGAAAAACCTGCAATAAAAAAAGAAAACGATTTAATGAATTCACTGAAACAAACCCAATACACACAAATGAAAACAGGATTTCAAACAATAAAATTAAATTTTACCTATCCTAATAACTTTGTACTTTATAATTTCGATATTAGAAACATTTGAAAAAATATATTGTATGTTTCTAATTAAGCACTGCACACTTTCATCCCACGTCCTCCCCGTTTGAGCGCTGTTCACGTTATGATGACGCAAACGCGACGTATACTGTGTCGTCACAAGGGCAGGGTGCAGACAGCATTTTGCACAATATGGTTTTCTGTAAATATCTTTGAACACATAACTTATTTTGGTTTTAAATGCACAAATATATAATAACAACAAGTTTGCCCAATATTTTCGATTACAAAGCTTTTCTTATTATACTCTTTCTGGGGTTAAATCGACTTCCAAACTTAATTCTGTAAACGTGACCAGTGCAGTGTGACGCGTCGTCATTAGTAGTACTAGTATATAAAATATAATTAATAATAAATGTTTGTTTGTAAACTTTTGGTAAAAAATTTTGGTTTCTTATTTTATTTAAAAAAGTATTATATAGAACTAGCAACCCGCCCGGCCCGCCCCGGCTCCACATGGGTGCAATACTTTTGTGAGTTATCTCAAAGACATGGACATACCAATATATACCATCACGTACTTTTGTAGACCTTTTTACAGTGTACAATATTGTTGTATATTATTTTGATATAGGCCTATTTCTCATAGATACTCATAGATCTCATACTTCACTCGTCGGGACCAAGTTGTACACTCTGACAGAGAATATTTGTAATGTAAGATGTAGTAGTTACTATCAGACAGGGTTTTGCTATTTTCACTGGCTCACCACTACATCCAGCTCCGAGCGCAGACGCCTGATCCGACCAGCACCGTGGCTTAACCCGGACTGTCGATCGCAGCGCCCCCTCTACTGGTGTACGTGAGACAATGTATGTACCTATTATATAGATACAAACACTACATCCCTTCCTTTTCAATATTTTTTTATTTGTTAGAATAACAATATAATCCACGCTCTTAACTAACGGGTAACATAAATGTCTTCGTCTGTATTTTGCTTATATAAACAATTAACAATAACAAACTTGTATAGTTAATTAAAAATCAATATAACTAGTAGTATCTTCTTGTTAAAATTAGCTAATCTTCTGTTACATTGGTCTCGTCTTCAACGATTTTCCACTGTCCTTCCACACGCTTCAAATGGATTACATTCCTTCGTAGCTTTTGTCCAGTCTCCTCATTCCTTATATATACCCTCCATTTGACTGTTCCACCACATATGTTGTGGGATTAAAAGTAGTCGTGGGTTTATTAGTTTTGTTCCATTTCTTTTACGTTGCCTTATCACCTTCTGTTAGTTCAGGAATTTCTGCTCCTCTTTTCCGGTCTCCATACTCCTTTCCTTTTTCTTTTTGTAGTTTATCCCGGTCTCTAACTTCACTGTCGTCACCAGTTTCCATTATACTTTTCAACATGGGAATTTTGTCTCTATTCATTATTTTTGTCAACATTTCCTTTAACTTTCCAAATGCGTCAGTGTGATAATCTTTCCAGTATTCTTCTATACTGGCCTTTTTTCCAAGTTTTAGTTTTTAATATTTGTTTGAGAGGTTCTGTCATCATAGCCAAATTCGGAAGTCACTTGTTTATGTAATATGTATGTTGCGGACGACGATCACTTCGACAAATTGCATTGTATAGAATCATAGTTAAGTTAGAAATAAGTTTCTTACTCACATCGTCAGCCAATAAGAAACACGTATTATTGGCCAATTGTATTGAATGTAGGCAGCCAATCACGGCTCAATTAGGAGCAGCCGGCACCTTTCGAGCAGGTAGCGGCGCGCGAATATAAGGCGGCCAAATCGCCATACAAGACACAGTTCGTTCCAGTTCGTCTACAGTTCCAGTTCTCTCCAGTTCGCTCCAGTTCTCCTGTGTGCTCTTCAAGAATTCAGGAAGATATTATTGTGTTAAAATTGTATTAAGTGACCGGAGTAATTTCGTTTGGTTTAGTTTAGTTGTGTTAATATTCGGCAGTAAAAACTCTGTTTAAAGTAAAGTTTGTTTGTGATTGCAAGTAGTAACTCTGTTTAAGTAGTGACTTTGTTAGTAACTCTGTTTGATTAAGTTATATATAAGTGACTTTGTAAATTGTGTATTTGTGTACATGTGAAATAAATCTGTTGAAACTTTATCGGCCTTTAAATTGTATATAGTCCACAACAATGTACTTATATAATACAACCCTAAAAAACTTTGCAATTCTTCTATTGTCTTCGGTACTCTAAATTCTGATATACTCTTTAATTTTGGCAGCGGTTTTACTCTTTCCGGTTCTAATTAGTGTCCCAAAAATTGTATTTTCCGTATCTTGTATATACATTTGTCTCGATTTAACAAAACGTTATTTTCTTTAAATATTCCCATAACTTTTGAAAGTCGCAAGTCGTGTCCCTATTCATGACTACCCCAGATTAAGATATCATCAATGAAATTTATAGCTCCTTCACATCTCACATTCAATTGTTGCATCGTCGTCAAGAGAATTTACTGTACTTTCTGTTCTTTGTCACTTGTTCTAGTTTCCGCCTTTATCTTCATATCGTTCAAATTTACGCTTTTGTTTGTTTGTCTGTTTTCTTGTCTTTCGCTGGACAAGGAAGACCCTTAAGAATATGTTTATTATTCCCACATCTTGAACATTTTGTTGATCCTTTCTCTTCGTTTGGTTCTCTTCCTTCTTTCGTCCACCTTGAATTATTCTTATTTCTAGTTTTTATAGCATTTACTTCATTTAACTTAATTTTAGCCTTTTGTTCATAGCTGTCTAGTTGTTAGTTCACAATTTCTAGGGTATTAGCTACTGTAATCACCTTGCTTAATGTAATCTCATCACCCATCGTTAGCATTTTCTTCCTCAATTCTGATGATAAGCATTTCTCTAATATTTGATCAATTATATGATCATCCGGTTTTTCAAATTTGCATTTTGCTGCCTGGTCTCTTAGCTTAACAAGAAATTTCTCAAAGCTTTCTCCTTCATCTTGTTTTATAAAACGGAAGATATGACGTTCGTAGGTCTTGTTTTGTTTGGGGAGGAAGTACTCATGTAGTTTACTAAGAGCAACCTCGAAAATGTCCACGTTCTCAGCAGGTTCCGCACTTGCCCCTGGTAAATTATAAAATATTTCTTGAAGTGTGTCTCCCCCTAGAACTAGTAATGTAGCTCTCTTCTTAGATGGAATCGTAATATCAGCGGCTTCAAGATATATTTGTAGTGACCGTTTCCATTTTTCTATCTCAAGCCACCCGACGCACTATCGCCCTCGAGACCTAATTTTCAAGATGGTGGTAGTTGGTTTGCCATGATTGACTGTATTGGAATGACCTGAAATTACACCCAATTGAATGGACGTCAAATACCTTCAATTTAATGAAAGTCAAGTACATCCAATTTAATGGACGTCAAATACCTTCAATTTAATGAAAGTCAAGTACATCCAATTTAATGGACGTCTAATACCTTCAATTTAATGAAAGTCAACTACATCCAATTTAATGGACGTCAAATACCTTCAATTTAATGAAAGTCAAGTACATCCAATTTAATGGACGTCTAATACCTTCAATTTAATGAAAGTCAACTACATCCAATTTAATGGACGTCAAATACCTTCAATTTAATGAAAGTCAAATACATCCAATTTAATGGACGTCTTATACCTTCAATTTAATGAAAGTCAAATACATCCAATTTAATGGACGTCTAATACCTTCAATTTAATGAAAGTCAAATACATCCAATTTAACGGACGTCTAATACCTTCAATTCAATAAAAGCCAAATACATCCAATTGAATGGACGTCATACCTTCAATTTAATGAAAGTCAGTACTAAAGTATGTAAGCATTCCAATGTAATAAATAAATAACCCTAGACACGCCACGCCGGGCCACACAGAGCCATCCAGCCCCACCCAAGCCGAAGCCCGTACCATTGGTACCAGACAACCGATAAACCCACCTAGACACATTTTTCTTGTCAATAAATACACATTATACACAGAAAACACCCAGACCAACACAAACAGACACGTCCATGCACACAAACGCCCGCAATGCGTGGGGATCGAACCCACGACCCCCGGCTCCGAAGGCAGAGGCACCACCAATTGAGCCACCGAGCCAGTCGAATGAGCCAGTAATGAAAATCATAGTCTATTTATTTCTGAAAATCTGCACTTCATTTGTTTCCAATTAAATGAAAATCCGACGTGTACCTAAGTTTAATTCCTATTCAATTAATAAGAACAGTACATACATGCATATTGTAAATACAAATAATTTAACATATTTAAAAAAAATATTAAACCTTAACCTTATTGCAACACGTGTAACATTTTATTTTTATAATACTATTTTTCTATTTTTTTTAATATCTAGTAATTCCACGAATTATTACGGGTGGATATCCGAACGCGCAACAATGCCGGCGGGCTGGATGGAGAGCCCGCCATATTTAATTTGAAAAATACATTAAAATAAAATTGACTACATATTATGAAGAAATGCTTCCAATTCTATTATGGATCTATTTTGTATGCTAATAAAACAGCAAACATTAAAATTTTACCTATTTAATACCTTTTATACGATTGGAACTTAATGTATCCCGGTGAATTTACAATTACCGATTAGTAAGGAAATTAACATTTAATTTTAAAACTTACGATAGATAGTCTTTTTCAATAATTTAGGGTATTATGTCTATATCAATAATTAAGGGCAAAGGTAACAATATAGATATAACGTAATCCACCCATTCCAATGATAGGTATTTATTTCCAACAAAATACGACCTTCTTTATAATGTTCGTCCGACATAACGTTTTACACCAACATTTGATTAAAATATTACCTATTCTTAAAGTTACTGCACTGCACATTTAGTTCAAAGATATTTAAATCTTTAAATTCAACATTAGAAATAAGATATTTAGACTAACTAGGTATTTGAATGAGATTTTAAATCATGTTTTAAATAAATAAAACTCAAGTCTATTATTTATATGAAAATTTTACATAAATAAGCTTACCTTCTTTCCTTTTTATAATAAGTTTAAAATATCTTTAATTATTGATTTTTATTCTCGTCGCCACTTGTAGTAGTTACTATCAGACAGGGTTTTGCTATTTTCACTGGCTCACCACTACATCCAGCTCCGAGCGCAGACGCCTGATCCGACCAGCACCGTGGCTTAACCCGGACTGTCGATCGCAGCGCCCCCTCTACTGGTGTACGTGAGACAATGTATGTACCTATTATATAGATACAAACACTACATAAGAGTAAAAAACCTCTAGAATTATGCATGAATTTTCCTCTATTATGTTATGCATATTATATACATTTTCATAATGTGCTTTGCTTTTAAAACACTCTATTTATTAATAAAAAGTAATAGCATCGAAATCCATGCCCTACTCTTAAAGATCTGAGCATACATAGGGAAAGGCAGCCAGCAGGAAACCACTTAATTTGCATTTTGTAGTGAGGATGTCATAAAAACTAAGTAGGTAACCAATACACAGAAATTCTGTGACAGATCTCCTATGGTGATTTTGAAATTGTGCTTTATGTATTTAACAGCGACATAAACATAGTTTGACGTGCCGTTGTCTGTACTGTAAGTAAATATACGTTCGTGAAGCCTACATTTAAAATTCTGTGAAATGTTACATCGGCAAAATAATATGTTGTCGGTGGGGACGGTGGGGTATATTAAGTAGGTATAATCAGTGAAATGGACTTAAGAAGACCGATAAAAAGTTTTTCGGTGAATCGTTACATCGGTGAATTAAAGCTACCTACGTTAAAATGTTGCGTCAATAGAGTGTTCGATCAATAGTTTTCGATAATAAGTATATAAATTTGTGAATCAGCTTTTTGAAACCCCTACAGTCTACAGTCCACCATCATAGGATGTTGATGGAATCTTTCCACTGGGATATTTATTTTTATTCAGCGGCAATAGAGCCTATCTTGCATGCATCTGAATCAAATCACAACAAATTATTTGTTAAATACTTTGAATTTTACAAAACTCTATAAGCATAAAGCAAAGCCGCCGGCTTAACTTAAGCTTACGGAAAGACTCCGCATACTATGCGCTCGGCAACGTTTGTCGTATCACTGTGCAAAATTAAATTATTCAAAAAACGATCGTAATACAACCACATAAAATTGAAATTCGCATATCGCCCGTGTTTATTCAGTGTTGCAAGTACAACGCTTTTCCACAAAACGGATGGAAATAAATAAAAATCAATCAGTGATTTAGTGTGGTAAGCCTTAGTTAAGCTTTTTTTTTACGTCGGGAACTTAGAATAACATATTCTAAGGTCGGGAATGCCTTTACTTACGCATATACGTGGGCAGGTGTACTTTCCTGAGGGTGAATGTGATATGCATGGACTTCATCACGCTTGCTTTTATTTTCCATTCTTTAAGCCACTTGCTCATCTCATCGAGTCCCTTCTGCAGGTCCTGCGATTACAATCCACGGGAAAATAATAAATAAACTGTAAGTACCTATTATGTTACAGTTCACAATCTATCGACAGTTTACAATCTCGTGAGTTAGATTATAATATAACGGTACCTATTTACAATTTGACGGTGACATAATATACGGTACATACGTATATTATGTCACCGTCAAATTGTAAATAGGTAACATAGGTACATACCTATGAACATTTATATTTATTTATTTATTTTATTTATTTAATCTTTATTGCACAAAGAAGGTACAAATGGCGGACTTAATGCCTTAATGGCATTCTCTACCAGTCAACCATTGGGCGTGCCAGAAAACTATAATGTGGTGCGGTAATAGGTATTTTGACAACTGCTTAAACCAGAACTTTTAATAAAAGCTTCTCATGATAAGTTTATTAAATTATACATTTATAAAAAATAAGATTACACAATTATCACAGGAAACGGTTTCCGCTAACTGTAAGCATGTGGGATGTAAATATGAACTGATCTATGTCAGTTCAGTTAGCGAAAATGTTTGCGTTGTGGTGATGTGTTGTGTTCTATCTAATCCATTGGACTGTGATCTAATAATGTCGAGAAAGGTTAGTTCCATAATCACACGAAATTTATTATTGGCTTCAAAAAGCAGTTAAAATGGTCAGGTCAGGAGCTACATAGAGGTTCAATATATAACGTACGGCCACACCACAAATATTCGACTTCACAACGGCCCCACTCAACTTACCCGGTATGATGCGTTGCAAAAATATCCTTTTATTTTTAGGTACCAAGTTGAGGTACATAAAAGTACCTACTGTGATTGTAGGAAAGATAAAATAAACATTACAATGAGAGAGTTTCAAAATGAAATATCCGATAGATGGCGTTATGTAGCACAGCGTCGTGTGATTGGTCAGTTGCTATGTGAATGTCATTGCCATCTCAAAATGAACCAATTACGTTACAGTTGAACCTACTGCCTTTGTGGTGGCATCTGGCGGATTCCTTTTTTTTCAGAAAACCCTCATTGTAACAACCTTTATTAATTTCCAGAAACTGTTGTGTTGTGCGATGCTGTTGGTGGCATTGGGAGCGCCCGCGCAAGCCGTGGTGGGCGGCGGCCCGGCCTCGCCTCCGGAGCCCGACGCGGCGGTGGTGTTCACGCAGAGACACGGCAGGAGCGCCCGCATCGAGGGCATCAGAGACAACACCTTTGGATATTATTCATTTTATGGATTGAGGTAATATACCTACCTAGGTACGGCACAACGCTGATTTTTTAAACGCTTATCCAGCATACGTACTGAACACGTGAACTGGCTCCGGAGCTTTTAATAGCCCCCTGGCATTCGGCATAGCTTTGCTCTTAATTATATTCCAACCACAATTTTATGACAATTGTTCTTAGATATGCAGAGCCCCCTCTTGGACCTCGTAGGTTCCAGCGCCCTGTACGTCGTCTACTGGCTGGGGAACAAAACGCGACCAAACCATGCCCGGTTTGCCCTCAACCGAACCCTAACGATCCTAGGAGAATGATGGGTCACGAAGACTGTCTATGTCTCAACGTGTTTGCTCCCAAAATGCCCGGTGATGAAAAAGGTAATGATATTAAAACTATACCTGATGATCATTTGCTCAGAAAAGTACACTTGAATCATTGGGAACAGAAAATGAACGAAAGTTTAGTTCTACTATTAGTATTAAACCGACTAAATGACGATAACCTATTATTTTGTATGTAAATGGAAGTATTAAAAAATAAGTTCTTTCTACAGGTTCACCAGTAATAGTATTTATCCATGGAGGTAACTATCGGACTGGATCAGCAACGCCCTATGGGGTAAGCGATTGAAATGCACTTATTTTTTCACTTATGATAGCAAAATTATGCAGGTTACTTTACTTTGGAACAAAATTATGCAGGTTACTAACTTATTTAATTTGGAAGCTTAGATTAACAAAGTTTGGAAGGGACATTGAATGTAAACAGAACAGAAAGCCGTTAATACTATAATTTTAGGGTAAACATCTGACACAAGAAGACACTATACTTGTAGTCCCCCAGTACCGCTTGGGGTCTCTGGGCTTCATCAGCAACGGGCATAAGGAGGCTTCTGGAAATGCTGGTCTATTTGACATGCACGTCGCTATCACATGGGTAAGTGAATCACTCGTATCGTAACTTCTCTTAATCCTCATTACAGGTGTGGTTATCGCAAGTCTTCATAGCAAACATGTCTGTTTTGCTATTATTATGCTTCAGGCTATTAACAACTATTGCCTTCCACTGATGGATGTAGATGTCCCATGGAGAACGCCAACAATGCTTAAATTACGTAATATTTCAGGTGACAGATTACATTGAATTTTTCGGTGGTGATCCAACGAGAGTGACTATAATGGGACAGGGGTCTGGAGGAAGCGCCGCTTCGGTCCTGGCCCTGTCGTCCGAAGGTCGCAGTAACCAAGGTGTGGTCGCGTTGTCGGGAACAGCCTTATCTCCGGGCACAATACGGCCTGAACCTGAAAAACATTCCCGAAATCTTGCCAAACGGAGTGGTTGTCCTGAAACTCCAGTAGAAAGACTTATCCATTGTTTGAGAAAGCAGAGCGCCGAGAAGATTGTCCAGGTACGTAAATGTTTTAATCGGTGTTTGTTTCTTTGAATAAGGGTAAAAGCTGAGCTTAAAGATTCAAGTCGCGTTCTATATTTATATTCCAGCTGTGGACGACATTACATTTGTACTTTCTATTGTTTTCGCAGGTTGATAGTGAAACAGCATCTGAACTGGTTGATACGAAGAAATTCCTTGAAGAAATCATAGGACGCAATGGTGAATACTTTCCATATTTTGTTTGTACTAGCTGTATTTTGTTTGTACTAGCAGTGATGATTGGTCTGGTAGCTGTTACATTGATAATTTTTAAATGCTATTTGTTAAGGACCTGGACTACGAGTTGAGGGGGAGGATGATAAACGAGGGTTGCCAACTCTGGTGAGTGAACAGCCGGCAGAGACGCTTAAGAAGAGAAAGCAGGAAATACCGCTACTCACAGGAGTCACGTCAGCTGAAACTGTTCGAGCTGTTTTTGGTAACTAGTTACTTTTACGTGTCCCATATATCTTTGATACTTGTTTTGAAATATTCCACAGATGTTGTAAATACTTTTAGCATGCGTGATGCCTACCTTGTATTCCAGGAAAGTACGCTACTGAATTAGCAAATCTAATGATGACTGTCAAGAACTTTATAAAGAAAGACATCATCGGTGGCCTTAACAATGTCGTCGAGGGAGTGGAGGGCCTGCTGCCAGTAAAGAAGGCGGATTTGAAAAACATTCTACCTCTTGGGGACTACGAGACATATTATGAGAGGCTGTCGCAGGCAGCTAACGCGAACATTCTCGAAGGACTGACGGCAATAGCGAGAGATACAGGTAGTTGCCGATTAAAAAGTAAAAGGTTAATTTTGAAGTCTCGATTGGACAATATAGCATCTTCAATAGCTAAGAAATTAAAAAACTGTGTACCTAATTAAAATATATACCGTTCGAATTTAGTAACCTCCTTTTTGGTACTTGGTTAATTAAACTAATTGCAGATATGATTAACAATATCAATAAGTCGTACCTAATTAGATGAAAGAAAATGTTTTTAGAAAACCAATAGCGTCTACTAAGCTAGGTATGTATCCCTTGAAGACATACTAAGTTTCATAATGTTAAAGTTCACATACTCATTCAAATTTTATAGTAGGTAATTTTAAATTTACCCAAATGAAATCATAAAGCAAAACTTAAATTGAGAAGATGAGTAATAATATTAGGTATATATTGGATTGCCTGGGGATTTACCAATCCTGACCCCTCTTAGTCCTCCAAATAGGGTGATTTCAAAAGGGACCCCAAGTCGATGCATTTTTTGTGCACCGACCCTTCTACCTGCCACCCCTTTGTGACCGGTGTTCGGGATTGGTGAAAATAAGACTTAAAAGTTATTAGAATAAACACACTTATAACACTTTTTGTGGATATTACTTTTCAGGTACCTAGCCTAGGTACATAATTTTAATTGACAATGATATTATGTAGTTAGGTAATTTGAAATTTCCAATGGTTGTCGTTGTCTTTCAAGACAAGAAATATACTTTTAACAGTGTAGTAGAATCTACGAATGCTTTATTACTGCACTACTTGTAAGAACGCATTACAAGTAACAACTGAAAGCGAATGAAGGATACATAGACAAATATTATGTAGGTATAATAATTAAGGATATGACGGATGACCTAGAGAAATTCGTAATATAGCTGCTAGTAGGTAAATATTTAAAATTTTCGTCGACCTAAATTTTATCATAATCTGCAAACATTCCTCAACCTACTTTTATTTGTGTGGGCAATTTGAATAAATACCTATACCTAGGCTCTATAAGAGTGTACCTAATGTACGTTTAATGATGACGATTATAGATTTATAACGCCATCATCAGCCTATGGCAGTCCACTACTGGACATAGGCCTCTCCAATTGTTCTCCACTTTGGGCAAACATCAGGGCAACCCATATTCGCCACGCTCCTTGCAGGCCGGTTGGCGATCCGGTATGTTTTCTATCGTGATGGTTACACCGCCACTATCCGTTACCAGAGCCTCGTTTGTTATTCGGCAGGATGCACCACTGGCAGGTGAGGGTGGCTTGGTGCATAGGTTGCTCCCTTACACACTTATAGGTACCTACCTACATATTTTATCTGGCTTTTGAAATTTGCAGGGGATGCTTTGTTTAATTTCCCCGCGTACAAGAGCGTGCAAGAATGGAGCTCCGGTGCGCCTGCCTTTCTCTATAGCTTCGAGTTCGTCGGGAATCTCACCAAGGGCTCCTACTTTCTGCCGGGTGTGCCCTTAGCAGGTACAAATACATAAGTTAATTGAAAATTACAATGTAAAATTATATTTGCTAGCTAAATTTTAGTGCAGCGTAGCGCCTGTGATACTTTTGCCATCAAATTATCGCACCAAATGTTTTATTTTGTTCAGGCGTTTAGGAAATGAACGAAAGACTGTTACTAGCCAAGATACTTTAAAATCTATAAGGGTCCCGTTTTTACCATTTTGGCTACTGAACCCTAAAAAGTAAATCTAAACTAATATTATAAAGAGGAAAGATACTAATATTATAAAGAGGAAAGATTTAATTGTTTGTTTGTTTGATACGAATAGTGATCAATCATTTCAAACATTATTTTAACTCAAGTTAATTACTAGGACCCATTTGTAGAATCCTATATTTATTAACAGTCAGTATTTAAGGGAAACAATTACAGAGGAAACACTGCAAAGGTTAAGTTTGCCTAAATTGTGCTATGTGAGGGCTGTGAAGGCTCCTCTGTGCGGTGTGATAAGTTATGATAGAAGTCCGGTTGTCAGAAGAAATATAATAAGTATTGACTGCTAATGTAGCCCTACATGCTACTACTAGGTACTACAGCTACATGCTACATTATGTTTATGTACAATATTTTTCCTGTTGGTAATTCTTTTGTGTTTTTACCTTTAGAAGAGACGGATAACAGCAACTCTCTGTACCAGCCCAAGACCTCAGGTCCTTCCCACGGGGACGACCTCGCCTACATATTCGATCCCCTAGACGAACACGGTAATTCCGTGGAAACTGCTGCGTCGGAGATGGATACGCGTGTGCGCAAGTCATTCGTCGGGCTCATCACCAAGTTCGCGCACGATTTGGGCCAACCGGGCAGGAACGTCTCTAAACTCTTTAAGATGTTGCCCTTCTCCTTGGAGAACAACGTCTTTATAAAGATAACCGATGAAATTAAGTTGGATAAAGATTTCAGGTAACAGCACCAAAATGCCTATTCCTATACCTTTTGCGATTTGCGAATTTCCTATGTGGCTTGTTGACCTCTATAGTTCAGCTACCTATTGAGAGCTTAAGTAATATGTATTGCATAATGGAATGATAATACCCTTCCCGAAATTTAATGACTTATATATGCGGGCATGAATATTGATTCATTTGAAAATTGGGTGAATTTGATAAATTTTGGACCGTGGTAACACCATTGTATATTATTATACAGATGAATAACGATTTTCATGATGAAATTTCTATGTGGAATTTGTTCGTCACGCCCTTTGTAGACACATTATTCTATTCTATTGTGCAATTTGAAGATTAAATTATTTAAATAGGTAATGCCACCTCGCGCGATGATTTGTACAAGATATCTGGAAAAAGTGCTGAATGTGGGAAACGCACAATCGAACAAAGCGGCGAACATAATATGGAGAGGTCTATGTCCAGCATTGGATTGGCTCAATGGTAAAATCCTTGAATGGTGAATGGCCTTCAGGCCAGGTGGAGCGACGACTTGCGCAGGACGGCTGGCAAGTGCTGGATGCAAGAAGTCCAAAATCGACCTAAGTGGCGAACATTAGGAGAGGCCTATGTCCAGCAGTGGACCGACACGGGCTGATGACGACGAGAGGATGATGAAGAGTGAAATAATTTACTTACAAAAATGAATTCGTATAACAACATCCTGGTCTTTTGATGTTTTCTACATCCTTAAAAAATATACTAAAGATAACAAACATGCTAAAGGGTGGCAAAAACTGCTATAAATCGCATGATTTTGTGTGTTTGTCTTTATAGGTTTTGTCAGATGGGCTTCTGGGGCAACATGGTGGACAGGCTAGCGGGCAGTCTGTGCTCCAGCGAAATAAAGGAGCTTCTACAACTGAAGCTTCCAAAGCTCGACTCCGTGACGCAGCTCAAGCCCATCACCGGTCTCCTCAAACCCAAGGACAAGCTCCTCGGAAATACTAACTTGCCTACCATAAAACTTAATCCTTTTGGGGGGTAATTAAATAACAAAAAACAATCATTTATAAGATCTTTATTATTAAATACCACAGTAGTGTGAGCATTTTAGTATGACATTGAGTTGTATCAATACCTTTTATTATGTTATTGAAAAAAAAAAATAGTGTATGTAGGTACATTATCAGTGTTTGTTTTCCTCAACAAAAGTTGTGAGGTGATTATAATACTACTAATACTAAACATGTTAAGATTAAAAGTAATAAAAGTTTCACTTTTAAACTTAACATGTTGTAGGTATTATAATGTGTAAGTACCTACATAAAATAATTTTATATCTACCTAAATGAAGTACCTATTTGTAAAGCACTCGACTGCAGTTATTTAGCAGTTAGCACAAATAAAGCGATTAATGTCAATGTTATAGTTAAAAAACAGCTCTTGGAAAAATTCTACTAATGTGGACACAGATTAGATGGATACCTATTTTTTTGAGTTCACATACAGGCTGTTGAAATAAGGGGCAAATGAAAAAGGTTGATAATACAATACGAATATTACAGTTTGTTAGGTACATAAATTGTATTACATATTTCAAACCAAATCCTTGGAGGTAATCAAAAATTCAACAACTTATTGGCTGCTTTTCTATATCTATCTATGATTTAAGCAAAGCATGTAAATAAATAACCCAAGACATGCCACTGGCTGGGCTACACAACCTAGCCCCAAACTAAGCCGAAGCTTGTAGGTACTATGGGTACTAGACAACTGATAAACTTACTTAAAAATTTTTTTTTTGTAAATATGTACATAATATACATAGCAAACTCACAACAGACCAATACAAACAGACATGTTCATGTTCATGAACACAAATGTTTGTACTGTGCGGGAACCGAACCCACGACCCTTGGCACAGTAGGCAGCGGTCACTATTAAATGAGCCATCGAGCCAGTCGTGAAAATGAAAAATCTTTATTCAGTATCTCTATGATAATGATAATACATCAACAGTGTCTGGACTCCGGAGTCTCCTTTTAAGTGTTACACCTGTGTTATGAGACTCCGCTCTTCGTGTTCGGTAAAATTGCAACAAACCTAGGTACACTTTTAATTGGAACTTTTTCCTATACTATTTGACTAACAGGTCCTCGCTCCGCATTCTTGGAACTGGTATTTCTATTACATACCTATCATAATTTATTAAATGACTGACCATTTCCGAAATATTATAGCAATCGAAACCCACCTACCGAACAAAAGTATCATCCTATTATTGCCAGCCGGCTGTTATCGCCGCTGGCCCAGTGTGTGGTATGTGGGTACACATATACTACTTGCAATGCATATGTTATTTTTTAACTGTGATTGTAAAAGCTTCGGACTTTATATCAAGGAGTAGTCAGTCAAACCCGTTAGTGTCGTTGAAGTCATCAAACAAAGCAGCAATGGCTCGTGTGTGCATATTGGCCATTTTTCTTTGTGCGGTTTTCGCTACCGGATACGTGAACAGCAACCTAATTCGATCAAATGATGTGGTGGAAAATACCCACGAAAAGAAAGAAGTTCTTCCAGTGATTGGAGCCGTCGCTCAGGACATCCCTCTGGTCGTGGCGCCGAAATGCAAGAAAATTGGGGAATCGGTAAGTGACTATGTTTTTATTTAACGAATGAGTCAAGTTGTGTTACTGTTATTCATGACTCTTGTTTACTTTAGAAAGCCAATGTTATTATACAACATATTGAAGGTATTTTTCTTGACATTGTTGTTTACTTCCAAGAGATAAGAAACTTTCATTTCTGTCCGAGAAATTTACTGTAAAGAGAATGAACATTGGGAGATATTATGTTTATTTATGATTTATGTTTAGTTTTGCATTGAATTTGTTTTTCTGTATACTTACTCCATCAAATTAAACAAACATTAAATACACTCAAGATCGCTTCAATGTTGTTGTTCATAAATATTTCAAACTTATGTATCCTCAACCTCAACAGCATTACCTAATTAAATGTGTTTTTATGGGGTTCTCAATTTTGTTATAAACATTTTAAATTGAAGTAGGTATGTCTCAAAATGTTTATTTAATACATCTGTAGGTATACTTATTCTAAATGTGTTTAATTCTTTGTTACAGTGCATAAATCACAGCGACTGCTGCACAAACTCCTGTTTAGGCTACCTCAAGAGATGCGTTTCTTAACTTCCTTGGAACCTGTGGCCATGAGAAATGTTGGCCTGCATTCTCGAATACTGCATTTGTATTTATAATTTAAAACTAGGCATTATTTACAAAGTATCACTATCCCAATTCACAACTAAAATTACAATCATGTGAACTCTTGAAGATGTAGGTACTCGTATGTAAGTTAATTAGTTAAATATGTGAGAGGTAGTACTACATTAATATGGAATTTCTAGTATGGCGCGAATGTCCTTACTGCACTTTTGATATCTTCCGTACACTTCGGATATCTCAATGACTTTGAAGCTATAATTTGTAAATTCTTCGATATTTCTGTATGTGGGTGGACGTTAATAAAGTCATGCATATTTCCTATTGTAACATTAACATTTTGTAACTCTTCAAGAGTATTTTGTGGTGCCATTTATTTATTTATCTTGCGAATGGGGTGGATGGGGTGGTCCATGTGAGTCAAATCGGGGGGATTCGCAGCGAAGTGTTGAATCTCCTTCATCGCGCCTTCGGATATCTTCCATAGCTCCGGATACTGCTGCTTGAAAGTGTTGTACCAGTTGTATATCTGTAAAATAAATATTTATTCTTACTAAACTGTTATAAAACTATTTTATTCTTAACTTTCGTTTACTATATAAGTAGATGCTTCTAATGTGATGTGCCTATATATCTTTCTGGGGATTCTTCCGTCCCCGCAAATCTCTTACTTAAGAAGTTGGTGGGACTTTGAAAATTAGGTAGGTACCTCTTAGGCTCGTAGAATAAAATATGATTCGATTACATACCTACTTAGATGTAGTTTCACACAACGTATTTTTTTTTATAAAGGTCGATGGAAATGTAGCTTTGTACCTGTTTTGCTTTTTTAAAAGTTTTTTCAACCCAGTACTCCACTAGTACCAGCAAAATTTTTAAAGAGAACTACGAGAAAAAAGAGTTAGGTAAAGTCTGGTCTAAGTTTACACTTACCCGCTTATATTTGGTAAAGTCAAAGTCGATCGCCTCCAGGGTCATGGTCGAGTTGATGAGCGGAAAGTCGGCGATGGTGATGTGTTCTGCTACGGCGTATTTGGTGCCCAGGCGACTGAGGTAAGTCTCGAATACGTCTAATGCGATATGCACTTTCTTTAACCCAAGTGGAGTGCGTTCGTAGTCGAAAAATATGGGGGCCATCTAAAATAGCAAACATTTAAGTAAGTATTTATTGAATTACCAACATAAAATACAGATACCTACATATTAGATAGATAGATAGATATACTTTATTGCGCACCATACATTTGACTTAAATCTAGGCATTATAAACACTTGTTGCACAATTTAGGCGGCCTTATCGCTATAAGCGATCTCTTCCAGACAACCTTAGGGTAGAGGATAAACGAAAAAAAATAAAGGGTGAGGTGAGCTATCAACTAAATCGGAATTGATGCTAGCCAATAAATATAATTATATAATAAATAATAATATATACATAAGTAATATACATAATGAACTACCATCTGACATGGGATATACATAACATACATGCATACATAACATACAACATACATGCATAAATAATACACAATTAAATATATATATATATATATATATACATATAATATATACTTGTAAAGAATCGAATAGTGCAATACCAGCTTCCGAATCAAAAGAAAGAGAACTGAAGTAGAAGAGATTTTAGAGCGCCAAAAAGTGCTCCTTTACTCGAGCTTTGAAACTAGGCAAGGATTGGGACTGTCTGATGGATAGTGGTAAGGAGTTCCATAAACGGATAGATTGGACGGTAAAGGACTGTGTGTAGGAATGAGAGTGATGAGGAGGGAATTTAAGAAGTAAGGATTTGGATGACCGCACTTGGCCATGTGTGGGTTGCAAGAATTGAAAACGCTCCCGAAGATAAGGTGGAGACTTTGGATTAAATAGTATTGAATATAAGGTGCAAAGAATGTGAGAGTTGCGACGAAGGCGAATAGGAAGCCACTTGAGCTTAGACCGATATTCAGATACGTGATCAAATTTTCGGAGGCCGAAAATGATACGAATGCAGAAGTTCTGCAGGCGATCAAGCTTGTTAAGTAGATTCACGGTAAGATCAGGAAAACAGCAATCGGCGTAGTCAATAATAGGTAAGAGGAGTGCTTGTACTAGTGCAATTTTGGTAGGTATAGGCAAAAAATTTCGAAGTCTACTTAGAGCTCCAGCTGCAGCAAATACCTTCCTGCTTACCTCGGCAATCTGTTTACTCCATGAGAAAGAGCCATCCATGTATAAACCTAGATTTTTCACTTCTTTACTAAAAGGGATTAGGACACCGTCAAACAAGACTTGAGGCAAGGCATTCCAGTTGATTCTGGATATTAGCCCCGAACTGCCAATAATGATAACCTGTGTTTTTTTAGGGTTTACCACTAGACCAAACGACTTACTCCAAGCCAGAATTCGGTCCAAATCAGCATTTAATATCTGAACAGTGTTGTAGAGGTCGTTAAGGTTACCCTG
Source organism: Conogethes punctiferalis (assembly GCA_031163375.1). NCBI lineage: Eukaryota > Metazoa > Arthropoda > Insecta > Lepidoptera > Crambidae > Conogethes > Conogethes punctiferalis. The sequence continues at coordinate 16,162,176 of CM062082.1, read as the reverse complement.
CGAATATAATTGCAAATCGTCCGCATATAAGTGATAAGAAGAAGAAAGATTTTGAGATATTGAGTTGATAAAAATTGAAAAAAGAAGAGGAGACAGAACGCCACCTTGCGGTACACCAGCAGTAACGTCACACCACGCAGAAAAGCGATCATCGACGCGAATGCGTTGCCGGCGCCCATACAAGTAACTATGAAACCAGTCAATTACCGTTGGAGATATGTTAAGAGAACGTAGCAATCCAAGAAGGATATCGAAGTTAACCGTGTTGAAAGCGTTGCTGAAGTCCAGCAGTGCTAACACGGTGAGATGCTTCTTATCCATGCCAGAACGGATATCATCCGTAATTTTGACCAAAGCCGAAGTCGTGCTATGACCAGGTCGGAAGCCGGACTGGAAAGGGTTTAGCAATTGATTTTTGGACAAAAAAGAAATGAGCTGCTGATTGACCAATCGCTCTAAAACCTTCGAGAGGAAAGGCAAGATTGATATAGGACGGTAGTCGGAAAAGGAACAAGGATTAGAGTTTTTAGGTAGCGGGATAATTTGAGCGTTTTTCCATGTTTCAGGAAAGCAACTAGAGGATAAAGAAGAGTTCAGGATATGAGTTAGGACAGGAACCAAAAAGTCAAGGAGAGGCATTAACATATTTCGACTAACACAGTCACTACCGACGGCATTGGATGCTATCGCTATTATGTTCTTCTTAACATCACAATCGAATAATTGACCAAAAGTGAATGGTGGAATGTCAGGAATTGGAAGAGATGAAAGTTGATTTAAAGTATTCGCTTTAGTTAAGTCATCAATAGTGACAGACGATGAGAAGTGTTTATTTAGAGAGTTAATACATATATTATTAGGGATCATATCGTTACGTGTTCTTCCAATTCCGAGCGACTTGAGGAATTTCCAGACTTTGGCTGGATCCCCATTTTCAACTGATTTATGAATATGGCGTCTTTGAGCGTCTCTACACAACCTATTGCAGCGATTTCGAAGCAATTTATATTTTTCACGGTTTTTTTCGGACGGTTCCAGTTTGTATTTAGTTTTGGCACTATTCTTCCTATCTCTCAAAGATTTCAAATCATCGGACAGCCAAGGCGCAGGTGAGTGTCTCATTTTGACTGGTCGTACTGGGGCGTGCTTGTCGTACAGTTGAGTAAGAAGCGAATTGAAGAGTGTGATTTTTTCATCTACTCCTTCAGCCTTATGGACCACGGACCAGTCAATATTGAGAGCGTCAGATTTTAGGTTCTCGATGTTCATTCTAGAGAAATTGCGCTGATAAAGAAATTTTGCTTTAGCTTTAGGTGGACGTATTTTATATGATAGATATATAAGGTCATGATAGGAAAATGCATCGGCGTCGCACTGACCATGCTTAGCCACGTGAACAACCGAGGAAACTATCATTAGATCAAGTAGAGATGGAGTGCAGTCTGGAAAATGATGAGTAGCATTGAGAGGTAGAATATGCAGGTTACAGGAATCAATGATAGATCTAAGCTGAAAGGCACGAGGATCATTTTTTAAAAGACAAGTGTTGAAGTCTCCCATTAGTATAGTGTGAGTGTATAACGGAGTCAGGTCCTCTAACAACTTCTCTAGAGCAGGACAGTAGTCTACTCGTAAAGAGGGGCTGTAGAGGACACCGAGAAGAATTTTAGTGTGCAAGAGAGTTATTTCGATGAAAAGATGTTGTGCTAAGTCTGAAGAAGAAGAAGATGGAGATGCATTTATAACAGAGAAAGGAATATGGGATTTTAAATAAATTGCAACGCCGCCACCGGCACGAATAATGCGGTCATTCCGAATCAGCTGGAAACCGGGAAGGGAGAAAGAAGTAGAAGGAAGACAGGGTTTAAGCCAGGTCTCAGATACGAGAATAGCATGGATATTCCTATCTTCAAAAGACGCTAGAATATCTGAATAATGAGCTGGGATGCTCTGCGCGTTTATGTGAACAACGTTAAAATTTTTTGGCACATCTGAAAACTTATCAGTAAGAGTACTAGAAAGTGGAAGAGAAGAAGATTGGAAGCTATCAGTGGAAGACGAGAACGATAAAAAGTGGTCGCTAGTTTCGCCATCGGTTGCACTATCACTCATTTAATATAAATATAATAAGTATCAATATATAATAATAAGTATGAATATATAAAAATAAAATAAAATAGAATAAAAATCAAATCCTATAGACCACTGGTCTAGAGGCACAAACATGTACTACTACCCGCCAGCAGCAGAAAGGATCGCAGACCGATACACAAATATCTCAACACGAGAAAAACAGAAACAAAATAATATTAATAAAATCAATCCAAAACACACTTAAAAACAAAAGTGCCAATGCACTCGTTCCAGGGCCGCACACAGTTTCTGGACGAAGTGTATAGGAAGACGAAAAAAGAAAAAGTTTAATGTCAGAATGACAATTGATATGATTTGACATTAATGATACAACAAAATATAATTTATGTGCGGTATTTGACCATTTTATGTATTGCTGTTACCTACAGAACTTATATTATAATAATTAATGGAACGCGGGTAAAAAGTGAGACATCAAATTAATATACGACAAAAAGGAAAAGGTCAAAAACCGGCCCGGACGAAACACGACATACTAGCGCGCACTGTTTGTTTACAATTTAGATGCAAACCTATTGCTTCTTCGGCCGCTTAGATCTCGCGCCGGTCGCATCTCGAACTCCACCCACACTTCCACCGGCCACCGGAGATGGAACAGGAGCGCCGGGCACCGTCGGTGCAACCCTGTCGAGCTCTTCCAATGTGACAATGCGGTGCTGCGCGCCGCCCGCCGCCGCCACCACGATGACGCCGTTCCGAGTCCAGCACTTGCCAATGCCCAGGCGTTTTCGGGCCTCCATGAAGACGTCGTGCCTAGGCTTCGTCAGGAATTCGGAAACGGTGATTCCTGAACTTTTCAGGGCAGTCTTGGCGAACCAAAACTTGTCCCTGTATACAGCATTGGAAAACTTCACCAAGATGGGCCTTGGCTTGCTGCCCACCGTCCGTCCCATTCGGTGACTGCGAGATAACGCCTCAGGAACCAGCGCAACTCCCAAGCGTTCCGATGCCAGCTTCACCACCAATGGCCCAGTCTCTTCACCATTTGTCTCCGGAACACCATGTACCAACACCATTTTTCTTCTGGAGCGCGTTTCGATCCTGTCACATTCCTGAGCGAGACAGTCTGCCTGCTTTTGCAGGTTTTCAAGTGATGCAATTATAAATTTTTTGAATTGGCTGTAGTCCGCAGCCAGCGCAGAGACCGTAGTGGATGGTGTGGCTTTCTCCAGGCTCCGTTGAAATTCTGCCAGTTGTGTTGAGAACAGTGCCTTCATGTCGCTGATGGTTGCCTGCAGAGACTCCATGACTGATAAATGGTAGTGAAGTGTCGATTATATTGGATTGTGAAAGTGAGTTGTGAACTTTATTGGATTAGCTGACTGGTAGTACGTATAATCTTTTTAACACATTTATGTATTAGTTGTACTTGTTTGGATAATTTAAATAATTAAAAATTAACAGAGCAAAATTTTACGTCTATTCAGATTCGCGCCTACCCTCAAAAAAAAAAAAAAAAAAAAAAAAAAAAAAAAAAAAAAAAAAAAAAAAAAAAATTAGATTTTTGTAATATAGCGAGTTTATCCGAAACACTGCATTGTTCAAAAGCAAAATGTTTTATGTTAAAATCAATCTGATGGTAAGTTTACCTACTTAATTATTTATAATTACTGTAGATTATAATAAATTTTGTCATACCTAAGTATTAATAAAATTGGTAAATAATACAATTATGCCAAAAATATATTACCGTATATGCAGAAATATGGGTATAGTACGTGGATAAGTTAAAACATAGCCGATGGTTGACCAGCGCCCTGAAATCAAAAATAGGTAGGTAATTGATTAATATTTGTCTTAGTTGTCTACGAATGTGGCACCTAGGGTTACCTATTCATGAAATCAAAGGTAACATCAGGCGAAAATTAATTGGTGCTGAATGGCCAAATTACATTTATAGCGTTTGTAGGAGCGTTTATCAAAATGGGGTAGGTATGAGGGAAAGGTAAGGGTTCGCCGCTGTCACATAGTTATAGAAAGTCATATTTTAATTTGAAACCATTTTTAGTTAATAGTTACCTGATCTTTGGGTCCTGAGGATACAGGGACGAGTTCGGTTTGTATTTATCGCAGATATATTGTAGAATTGCGTTACTCTCTCCCAAGAAGAAGCCATCATCGTCCAACACTGGGATTTCTTTCTGAGGATTCATCTGAAATTGTTACAATAAATTTTAGAAAAATGATTACATACCTACCTACTATAAAATATAACTGATCATTATCTCGGTTGCATCCCAAGGATGCGCCTCGGAGTCCGGAGTGCTTCCTCCTCCACTTTAGACGGTCGTCCTGGGCGAGTCCATTGGCACATATTAACTATATCATCGGCGATGACGTCAAGTCAGCGCTTTTTGGATATAGCACGAAATATAACTATTCGTGACAAATCACTGGTTTTTGAAGTCATTATAGGGTATTTGCATGACTGGTTAGTCAATGGCGTTACTCACTAAGTAAGGCAATGGGTAACGTTTGTAACACTCATAGAATTTATTATATAGGTACGTATACTCAAGGTGTTACTTTATAAAAATAATATTTATGTCATCTGAAGACATTTTGTACCCAGGTAAACAATGCTGCCCGTTTCCTGATACCTACATACCTACGACACTCACTTGACTGCATGACATGGGGTCCTACTTTCAATCCGGAAGCCACTTGGACAAGAACAGACTACTGCGGTCACCAACCCGCCAAGCGTGGTGGGTGACAAAGGCAAATGCCCCTAAATGACAATAATTGTCATTGGGGAAAGGTTATATCCAGCAATGGACGGTTGCAGGCTGATGACGATGAAGACATTTCCCTATTTCCGGCGTCCTTACCAGAGCATACTCCGATGTCATGTGGTCACCAGCTCCGAAATCCACGTTAATGAGCTCAAACGGAATCTGGAGCTGCGTCAGCGCCTGTCGTACCGACAGCGACGGGGGCCCGTCGGATACGCCGTACAGTTTTAGAACCATTTTCTGAAAATTATCGAATAAATGCAGGTTAGGTTAGGTTAGGACACAGACATTTATAGACACAGACATGGATGGGGTTTCTCAAATCCAAGTGAGACAAATCCTATATAACTTTATAGTTATACAAACATGATAGTTATCTATGACAATCTATCACAAAGCTTATTTGTGCAGTGGTAGTGAGTGAAAAACT
>CM062082.1:15283995-15556757 GCA_031163375.1 Conogethes punctiferalis | reverse complement strand
TTGTTAGAAAAGTATAAAATGCTTAATCTAAAGAATAGACGTAGGCAGCTCGAGGCAATGATACTATACGATATATGCCATAACAGGTACGACTGCACTCCTATTGTTGACAGACTTTCCTATAATGTTCCCACTAGAACTCATTGTCGAAATATATGCCGACTTTTTGCAACTTCTCGGTGTCGTACAAACGCTGGTAAACGTTCCCCAATGTATCGTCTGGTGTACTCATATAATGTATATTTTAACACAGTAGATCTATTGGCGGCGAAGCCATATACTTTCAAAAAACTTATATTGGAAACACTGCGCAGTAGTTATTAGTTATGTATGTTATCGTATGTTATTTAATTTTTAAACTCAAACTAATTAAGTATCCTTTATGTTTAGTTTATAGGTACTTTCATTTATAGTAGAGAAGACCGCGTAAAACGTTTTATACAATGCAAAAGCATGATTGCAGTAAAAAATGTAATACTATCACTCTCAGTGTCATTGTTTACTTTGTAAATGTAAGCTGTGGTAAATGATGCTGATGTTGAAACTACTAACATCACCCAGTTAAGACTTAAGCAAAATTGTATTCAACATTGTTTTTTTACCCAAATAAATTAAAAAAAAAAAAATAAAAAAAAAAAAAAAAAGATGCTGCTGACTGTAAGACCGCGCTGCTACACTATCGGCCCCCTTTTTCAGCACAATAACAAAGCACGATAGAGAGGTAGGGCATAGCGAATCATCGCTCGAATTGAGCTGCCCGTCCGGGGAAGGACCTCCACCCCTATAGAATCGGTATACTGCGGTAGTCAAATGACCTCTGAGTCGTGTTTCTGCCGGTGAGTAGGGTTTCCGGAGCTCGTGGGGGGTTAGGGTTGGGCCGGCATGGCGGTGGCAACTGACAGGTAATCGACCAGTTACTTGCCCGTTGTCACAGCGACTTGGGCTTCTCTTTCGCTTTCATCAGGCGTAGGGAAGCCATTATGTCGAGCCACTATAAAAAAAAACACAAGAAAAACAGCTGGAGAGGCCTATGTCCAGCCGTGGACTTCAATAGGCTGATGATAATGAGTGTTCTGAATAGATGGTCTGATCAGATTAAAGTCTTTTAATAAGCCGAAGGGCATTTAATAAACCGCGCGGTAATTTTTATTATTTTTCTTATGTCAATTAAATGAAATACGAGTTATCGACTCAACCGTCTAGAAATACTCGCGTAACCCTTTTACCGGCTAATGTGACTCTAAGTCCCGATGTTGAGTTGGATCAGTGCCAGCAAAGTTCATCGCTAATTACTAATTAGCTTTTACATACGGAACGGTAATGAGTACAAAATGAGGGGTAACGTTTGGATTATAATGACTGGTCGCCGTGAACTAAAAATTGGGGTGCCATTGAGAAGTATAAATACCTAAATAAATATCAGACAACATCACATACCTACATTGCTCCGATCCCAAAGTAAGTAGCTTAAGAACTTGTGTTATGGGTATCAGAACAACGAAGGTGCCACAAATAAATACTTAAATACAAATATAAACACTCAGATATGGAATAAACACAAGTATTCATCACACGAATGCTTGTCCCGGGTGGGAATTGAACCCACGACCCTTCGTTCAGAAGGCAATATATGTCGAGCAGTGGACATTTGCAGGCTGATGATGATGAAGATGATGATGCTAGACTGTGATATTATGCTTCTCGCTTCGTTCAAAGGACGAAAAACGAAGAAACTTACATACACCGGCGTTTTCCAAGTTTTCCAAACAAAAACGTGTTTTACGAGTATTTTAAAATACGATGCTTTGTACTCTAAATTCATTGTGTAAAGTATAAAGTAAAGTGCTATTTATTTTCAAAAAGGAACAGAAAATATTTATTAAGTTTTAATAATGCATGTATCGGCAAATGCACTTTTATACCGGGTGTTTAAAATTCAATTCACCCGTTCTCTACCGATATATTTATAACGGGAGACTTATAAAATCGAATACAGCGCTCTTATTAATATTTTCTACGAGTTTGAAGCGAGCTATAGAATGTCGGATGAATTGCACAGTGCTACTGATTTATGGTTTTATATAAAACGAACCTTTTTATTGGAACTATTTTAGATGCGTTGATCAGATTCCAAAGAAATAAGCTTAGGCGTTTGTATTGTGAAATCTAGAGCAACTTAGTTGTAGGTTATTCCAACCATCATGGTGATAGTTTTAAGTAAATTTTTATCATAAAGATGAGCATAGCTCAACATAATGGCTTCCCTACGCCTGATAGAAAGCGAAAGGGAAGCCCAAATCGCTGCGATACCTATCAGTTGCCACCGCCTTAATACATATCGAAATATGTAGTTTTGAATTGACAAGCTTATCAAATAGCGACTTTCCGAACAGCTACGACTTGGGAGCCTTCAAGAACCAAGCGTACTCCTATTTAAAAGGCCGGCAGCGACCCCAGAACTCGATATGAGTTCCATGGACGGTATCGACTGCCTACCATCAGGAATCCTTGTTACTAAAAAATTATATATACTTTGTATGACATTACAGACAAGTGACGTCATGGTTAAATATATAACTTGTAGATATTTGTGATGTTTTTTAAATTACAAAAGACACGTACTCTATTTACCTGGCTTCGAACTATATTTCTTGTGGCATGACAATAGCTTAAGTTGTTCTAGAGTTAATTTAGAAATTTCTTTAAACTCTTTCTATTATCCAGAGTTGCAACCTTCTTCAGATGTTCTACACTTTTGCCCCAAGCCACATGTGTGAAATCGAATTCTGAGTGTTTTATATGATTATAAATTATTGTTGCATATCAACATAATATATTTAATTATCGAGACCAAAATTAAATAACTTTAAAGTAATTCAAATTCCACGTAAGCACACAACTTGTTCACGGCAGTTTAACACTGCTAAGTTTTCCGTATTAAAGTTTCCACTGAAATAGCTCCAAGCGAGCATGAGCTACAATTTCTCTAGCCCGAATATCTTCCGAATTTCATTTTATAAAGTCATATGTGTATTATAAAAGAATAAACATCGGTGTATTGGTTGGAAACAATACAGTTTGAACGTGCCTCGGTAATGCGACGCTCAGAGGAAATACATCGCTATTGTGGCCACGTATCCTGGCTTTAGCGGATATGAGAATAAAAATAGTCCATTAATCAATATGGACCATCATGGTACACAGATAGAATACTCTAACACAAATGTCTAATGAATAATAAAGCAATTAGGAGAACATAATCTAAGCAGCTTTACTCAGCGTTCAATTTGTTACCTGTGTGGCAAACATAACATCATCGGGCCGTAGGCTTGTTTGCCACTAGTGGTATAAAAAAAGCTACAGCGCTTGTTTTCATAGTTTGGGACCTCTACACGTATCTAATTAGATTAGTCCAATAGCAAAATTAAAATGAGGCATCAAACCGTCAACTTTACGGTGCATAAGTGTTCCCGGAATGTATCCTCTACACATTCCATAAAAAAAAATGCATAAAAGTCAGGTCTCATAATTCGGTTTTCCAAGAGATCCATGTCAAGTCGGTAAATTTATTTAGTCTCTACATAAATGACTCACTATCTGTCCAATTTTGTATACGTGTATATGGAGCGTGGGATATACTCGTAGATACGTTATACATTATATGGGAGATGCCCCTCGGTATAGGACGATTAGCAACCGTAACGCACCGCATCACATCTTGTCCCGCTCATTTCCGTGTTGCAACGCACTGCATAGTCTCTGCAAGGCAATGCACATGGAACGGTTTCCGCCTTCTCTCTCGTAAGCCTCATCAGCAATGCCAAAGCTAATGATTGTCATCAAATCTAGTCCAAGAAGTCTCGCAGTATCAAATAGCCTGGTGCCCGTACACAGCCGTATAGGCTACAGCCTATGTGGCACACAAGGCCGCCCGGCGCAATATCCGGGACAAGTCCACGACGGCGCGCAACGGGTAATGAGGCAGCCCCTGATAAGATTTCAATATACCCGTATTTGTGTTGGATTATTTCGATTCTGGAACATGTGGTATTGGGTAAAAGTTTCAGATGAGGCGAAGTTGGAGCATGCAATATACCTACTGGTAGGTATACGATGGGTTCCGCCCGAAAGATAACTTGAGTTACAATAAAGTGTACAAACATTTGGGTTCAGTTTAAAGGTTTTAAAACAACTAGCTGTGCACGCGGCTTCGCCTGCGTTTATGTAGGTGTGTCACAGAAGTGTTTATTATGTTAGAAAGGGGCAAGAATTAGCCTATGTTACTCTCCATCCCTTCAACTATCTCCACATAAAAATTAGGTCAATTCATCGCTCCATTTTGCCGTGAAAGAAAGACAACATACAGACAGACACACTTTCCCATTTATAATATGATATAGTATAGTATGGATGCGTATAAATATAAAACAATTTCATTGTGCAAAAAAACATCGTCTTCCTAATCCTCCACTTGCAATACAATATGAGCAATCTCAACAGATTCACCATTGGAAAGTATCAAAAACATAATTTGCCTCATGCATCATGTATGTTCAATACGTCCCAACCTAACCGTTGTATCCGCTCGTGTGTATGAACCAAAGGGAACATGTTTGACGCACAGCCAAGGCGAGGCGCGAGCCACACCGGATATTGAAGGCCCCAAACCCAAACCTAGAATTTCATTGAAATGTATCCATGAGAGATACGTGAAATATGTTGCGATATTGGTGTTTGGTAGGTCCGATGTTTTAGAATTCTGAAAGATGACTTGTTGAGCTTTGAGTTTAGAGGATCATAACAGAATGTATGCCCGAAAATTTGGGGTCTGAACAGCTCGGAAATCATCTTACATGTTAGTTTTAAATCACAGCGAGTCATATTTTGAAGCAAATCAAAATTTTATACGCAGGTAATAATAACAAACATACCGAGTTCCTCAACTTCTCTTAAGATCTCATAGATCTCATTTTAAGAATGAAGTCTTGTCTCATTCTTGACTTATTCTGCAACTAGTTAAAAGTTATCACATTTTCCTCAAAAAGTCATCTATGGCGTTAAATTTTTGACTATATCATTAATGACGTAAGAGTAAGTACTGCTCCAAAATTTATAATAAATAAATTCGTCTTAACACTTAACTTGAACAGGTTCAAATAGACCTTCACAAAAAAAACATGGTATGTAAGGGAGGGACCTATCATCTTTTTGCTCCAAGCCACCCTGCATCATGTTGAATAACGAGAGAGGCTCTGGCAACCGACTGGTGGCGTTATATTACACTAATCGTCATTTTTTTTCCATCAGACATCAAAATCAATGTAAATCAAAACATTATTATTTGATTTCGTCTTTCAAAGACAGAATAATCTCACGAGAATACTTCTATCTCGGTCACTAGCAGACATAATACGAGTAGTTGTCCAAAACGTACCTAATTTGTATTGTTTGTGTAATCGAACCCAATACCCCAAGGAGCTCTGCTAAGTTGTGGCTCCCAAGATCCCAGTATCGCAACCTCGAAAGGGTTGTTGTGACATCACCAGACGATAAAATAATAAATCAGTTGAAACAGGCCACGATAAGCCAACTCTCCCACAGGCCATTCTGGAGTGGAATAAAAAACCGGCCAAGTGCGAGTCGGACTCGCACGCAAAGGGTCCGACTCGCACTTGGCCGGTTTTTATATATCCGTACCGATAAAAATAGGCAAAACATTGCGTTTTTTGTAAACCCCCTAAAGTATTTATTTGATTTAAATTTCATTATTTATTTATTAAAGTAAAAATACAACTATATGTGCTGTATATGTAACTGATCAGATTTTTTACTCAATATCAAATGGACACAGGCCCATTATTGACATTGAGCAAAAAATTGCATTTATTGTATGGGAGCGTTCTCTAAATATTTCTTACATTTTGTTTTTAGTATACTTTGTGAAAATTTCAACTGTCAAGATATCGCGCTTCTTGAGAAACAGCTTGGTGACTGACAGGCGGTCGGACAGCGAAATCTAAGTGATATGGTTCCGTTTTTACCTCTTGAGTACGGAACCCAAAAATCTGCCGATAAGCCAAACCCGTAGAACGGGCAATAATCATTATCTAAATGACTTACGAGCGAAAATAAGTTCGTCTGAGTTGCATTAAGAGTTCAGCGCGGGGTGAGCTTGCACAAAAATTTTGTATTTGCAGAGGTAACTGAACGAGAGATTATCTGGAAAATTTACGCTTTATTTTAAATTTTCGGTATTGAGCTTTACCAGAGCTAGAAATTAAAGGTTGAAAACCTTACCTAATTAATAAAAACACAGTACAGAGTTAATGAGTAACCGAAAAGTTCAGAGGTAAAGTTAGAAAAGGGAAGATGTCTTCCCTGGAATGCCCTTCCCGCTCATGTGTTTCCTTTCTTTTACAATCCTGGGTTATTTTGGACGGGGCGTGAAACGGCATCTCAGTGGGCCTTCAGGGTGAGAGCGACAGGTGCGGTGGGTTTGCCCTAATGTGCCTGTCAACCTAACATTTGGACCTCACGACCGCTTACCATCAGGTGGAGCGAGGTCATCGTGAACGCACTTTTTATAAAAAAAAACACCAAGACCAAAATAGCTATATTTTGAGTAATTATAGACAGTATTGCTTCTTTACTCAATACTCAAGTTCTAAACTAAATAACTATCTCGGGCGAGGTCCACCATAAGAACGATGTCGAGATTCTGCGGAATAATTGAAAACTGGCGGCCACCGGCGGCGGCGATCAATTCAGACCTGTCTCTGCGAATCGGGTCGAAGGACCACTAATCAGCTACTTGCAGAGGTGCCAATTAGTACAGTTAACGCCACAGCAAGCTTTAACTAAGCTAAGCTAGCGAGATACTTTGGACTTTGACACGTTTGCACGGATAAGCGAGCGTGGCGGGACGCGGCACGGAAATCCTGCTAATATATTGCAGGGGAAAACTTGCTAGGATAGCAGGGAAGTACGTTGCTAGTAGTGAAAAATTGCTTTTAGTGCTTTTTTGAAAATGGTTTTGATGTGAAATGTTTATTATTTTTGATGTTTATAATTTTTTAGAAAAAAAACGTCTGGTTTCTCATAAGATTCTCGAAACGCAAGTCAGTGCAAACGAATACGATATTTCGTATTGTAAGAAGAAACCTCAAACTCCTCTATTGAATAATCAAGAAGATTACCTAGGTACCTAAAAATAAAATCACATTTCAAAGATAAAAAACAAAATCCAAACACATAAGTTATATCAAAAACAATAAAATTTTGTTACTAAGTATGCGTGATTAAATGTTAAATTGAATAACAATGTGGCATTTAACAGATTGCCTATCGGTATTAGTTAGGGCAATAAGTACATCTATCTGTTTACGGTTGGGGTTAATTGATTAAGTACAATTTATAAGCGTATTTTATTTTTTAAAAGTACTTGAAAGACTTGTAGTAATTTTTAAAATATTTACATATTATTATAACATAAAAATTCTATAATAACTGCTATGAAAAATATGTGTATGTGAGTGAGTTTTAAAACTGTACATTTCGTTTGTAGGTAAGAAAACGTATTCACAAATGCATTTTCCCATATTAGTCTTTGGCAAGACGGCTGATACCGGCGCCGATACGCCCGCCCGACAAATAGAATGGATAAATCTCACTTACATCGAGATAGGGCCACAAATCAACCACGATCACTTCACACTGGGATTGCTAGCTGAGAATCTTTCACGGGTGCCTTCTGACGTTCTACTGTTTCTGATCTTTGCATTAGGCAGAAGGCGGTGAAACAAATGAATAAATGATTTTGACAAAGGAACGGTGGGCTTCGAAATGTTTGATTTGAATTTGGAACTGCAGAACACGGTGAAGTCAACGTGACGAATGAGGTAAAAGAGCCTCATGTCTGTTACCATGGCAACCGGTGCACAATGCTGTTGTGGCACGCACGCATAATGTTGTCTAAACTCGAACACAGAGAAACAGTCAACTTAATAGTAATAGAATACAAAAAAAAACCTAGATCCGCGTTCTAATGGATTTTAATATCGAGACACAACATTTTTCTCTTAGGCACAACCATTGAAAATTAAGGTTGTACAATAGGCATCGTTTGCGTAGGTATTCTGTTCCGTCGCAAAAAACTCAAACCACAGAACTAAAATTCAAACGAAAATTCAACGTACAGATCAGATGCGGTATCAACGATAATGTGCCTTCCAACGCTTAGGGTAGCAACTTCCTGCTAAGGAATCCGTAGCATATTATCAGTTGGAATATGTAAGAAGCCAGTTAAGTGTTGGCTCCTTAACTAAGGGGGTCTCCGGGGACGCCCGACGTGGCTCCTCCTTCGTTTAATGGGCCAAGATTACCATTAAGTGGTCGGCAGTAATAGAGAATCCCTGATCGTGTCATTAATTTGGTTTGATGAGTATGTTGGAGATCGATTGTGGGCGGTTTACATGCCAAAGTAATTATATTGGAGCACAAAAGCTAAAGAGAATTAATACTTATTTATGTGGTATGTTTTCACGTTTACGTACCTACCCACGATACAAAATTATAGTATTCCGTGTTTAGGTACCTTTAAGTTAGGTTTCTCTAAAGATACAGAACTACTTTTCAGTATCAATTGATAATAGAGATGTAAGAAACTATATGTCGTATACTTACCTATAAGCAAACCAAACAAGAAAATCCTTTTTACATTCATATTTATTTCTTAATCAATAACCTTTGTGGTACCTTTAAAACTGCTTGTTGGTCTTCGGCTTGTTTGGTGAAAGATGCTAGCCAGATTTTTCTAAACAAGTTTTCAATTTAGTCGTTTGCACTTTAGAAATAAAGATTTGCCAAATAAGTTTTGCTCACAAAAACGTATACGTATTTTAAGCAATAATTCATGTCACTTTTCCACTTTTTGAAATTCGATCGCTGTAAGCCACTTCAATTAGAATGCGCGTGCTCCTTGAAACAAGCTCTAGAAAATATATTCAGAACGCGTATTGGATGTGAACCGCTTCAATATTTTTAAATTTGACGTGACCGAACTGACGCATTTCAAAAGTGCAAGAATTAAATCACGCTTTAAAGACACCTAAAGCGAGTTGTAAGCCGAGAAACACAGCTAGTCATTCTTTATTACTTTTATTTTGGACATTATCTAGGTACTGGTATAATCTAATAAAGTTTCCGCTCAACATAGTCCGTTCAACCGTACGTACTTATTTAGGACATTACTCTCACCGTACCTGCGCAGCCAACCCTAGTCCAAAAATAAGTACACGCTACCCCTCTTAATAAGTTTCTGAATCTCCCGAGTACCTTTCAAGTTAAGGTAAGCATGCTTAATTAAGCGGCGTTTAACTGAGTGTAATGACAGAGGATGAGACGATGTACAATTCACGGCGACTTGTCGACTTCACGCAACTTGTTATTTAATTAAGGCAGCGAGTTGGCGTGCTCGTGATTACTCCGTTTGTACGGTTGCCACTTGGGATTTGAGTCTTTAAACTTTTGCGACTCGATTTAAGTTATCCTAACGAGTATTAAATTGTGTTTGAGAAAAACTTGAATCGGTTTGATGGCTGTTTCTCGCCAAGGGCGCTTGTCAGGCGCGGCGGTAGTGATCTATAAAGATTATAGGGTAAGACATGCCACGTTGGGCCACACAACGCCATCTAGATCTAAGCTAAGCCGAAGTTTGTATGGGAAAACATGCTTTTGTAACTAAAAATGTATTAAATGTAGAAGCCACATAGACCAATACATTCTCTTTCACTTACCAACAGGCGTAGGGAAGCCATAATGTCGAGCCACCAAAAAAAAAAACAAAATATTCAGTTGTTCATGCACACAAATGCTTTTACTGTACGGGGATCGAACTCGAGACTATTCTTTCAGGGGCAACGTACTGAAAAACGACTAAATATCAGTTGACTTTGGCAATTGGCCTTTTTTGAGGTCCCTCGATGACCAACAAGTCGGTGACCGGCGACCAGACACACACACATAAGGCAATCTTTAACACATGGTCTTCATTGTGCCTCATTCCAATGGCATGGCAATGTACGGTGGTGGTGAAGGCAAAACTCTGACATTTAGTCTGTGGGTACCTAATCTTAAAGCTAATATAAGAGATAGAAGATAAAGTACCTGAAAAGCTTAATTAAGATAACACCAGTATGGTACATGCTGCGGGGATAGGACAAGAACGGGGAACGCCATGCTACTCGTCATCATCATCAGCCTATTGCAGTCCACTGCTGGACATAGGCCTCTCTAGTTGTTCGCCACTTAGGGCAAACATCTGAAGGACATACCTATAATCGCCACGATGGGCAGGGCTTAGCTTCTCGCTCCGTTGCTGCCCGTCATCGGCCTGTGGTATATAGCTACGCCTTCAATTGTGATGGTTATACCGCCACCAGTCGGTTGCCGGCGCCTTGTTTGTTATTCGGCAGGATCCACCACGGGCAGGTGAGGTTGGTTTGAAGCGAAAAGATGATGGGCCGCTTCCTTTTACCCCATGCTACTGCCGGTCACATTTTCCAATCCTCGTGCCCTATTCCCCACAGGCGAGGGCTCAATTAAGCGGTTTATCTAAGTCACGTGGCTAACGCTAAGAGCGAACGAGGTTGCTGACCTGTCACGCACGTTTGATTCAACCCTAAGTGGAGTGAACGACCTAACGTGCGAGGTGATTCTGTACCTTCTCTTAATTATATTACCTACTGATATCGTGTCCCCCTGGGACCACCTCATCTCATCGCGTAGGTGTCGTCAAAGACGACTAAGGGAATACCAGGAAACGAGCATCATAACAGTTTACCTGGGTACAAATGAAACATACTACGGTCACCTACCCGCCTGCCAAGCAAGCCTGATGACTATGGCAAATGCCCCAAATGATAATTGTCATTGGGGAGCCTTATGTCCAGCAGTAGAAGTCTGCAGGCCGATGACGATATGGCGTAATGGTTTTGCTGTGATACAACCTTTAGTGTTAAGGTTTTTATATGATAGCTATTTTAAGAAATATTTTATTTTATTTATTTGTACACATGACAGATTTACTAGAGATTACAAACAAAGTTAAAATTACATAATAAAATCTACAATTATTTATCTTTTTATTATGATCTGGATTGCAAATCAATAATATATCAATCACTTCCTGCTTTCAAGTCCCGTCTTAAATCCTATCTACTATCCCTTTAATAAACATTCATCATCTTATCCACTACCCTTTCTGTTCTTTTTTTTTTATTTTTTTTGTGGTATTTACTGTTTTTATTTATTCATGTACTTTATTATTTTGTGTATTTATAGTAATTATTTATATTAATATATACTATACATTTGTATTTATTTATATTTATTTATTTGTATATATGTAGGTACATATTTATATATATTTATTTAGGTATATAATTAAACAGTTTGCACGACCTTGCCCCTCTCTTCAGAATAGCACACTTCCTCTACCTGAAGGTTGTCTGGAAGAGATCGCTTAATAGCGATAAGACCGCCTAAATTGTACCACTAGTTTATTTTAATACCTTGTCTGTAAATGTTTGTTTTGTGCAATAAAGAATATCTATCTATCTATCTATCTATGCGTATACAAAAAACTATGTGCCGAAGTAACTTTTTAAAACAATATAAAAAAAACATAATAAAATCAATGAAACAACCAAAGTTGAGATGTAATGAGCGATTGGGATTTTTTTATACGATTTGATGGCTTTAGTAAGTATTGGTTCAAGAGTTAAAATCTCAGATTATCTGTTAGGTACCTGATGTTAAGCCTAAAATCGAGTAAGGTATGCAATTTCTTCACCATGTTTCCCTTCACTGTTAGTTTACATAGGCATAACTACATATTAATTGTGAAAACACTCTATTTATAAAGCAACATGAATAACGTCATGCTATGTAATCACGACGTTGTCGCTCCACAAACATAATGTTGCCGCGTCACTTAGTAACTTGAAGCGTCTCTTGTTGCCTGTCTCTGGGCGACTAGGCGACATAGCTGAGATTAAGAGACGCTCATTATGCTTAATACAGGTTACTTAATAATTTTGAAGCCAGATTTGTTTTATTATAACAACCTACTTCAAATAAGCGCTTATTTACAGTTCTGTCATAATTACGGTGGATATATCTATTTTTATAATTGAATAGGAAAGATTTACAGAAAAATGCATAGGATTAGGTATGATAAAATTTATTTTTAGCTCGGTGTTCATGGATGCATCATCAACTCAACACCGAGCTAAAAAAATACATTTTATCATAGGTGGCTGGGTCATGACCCAGTCATCATAGAAACATAATAAAAAGTTACTCGTTTACCCTGAAAAGATATATCAGCTAGCTTAATAAATTCTGTCTCAGTATTGTCTTTGTAAAAAGTCAGATGAAGTGACAAAGTTTAAGAAACATTGAAATAAATTGCCATCGAGCGTGTATAGAGTGCCGAATGACTTGTAGCAGGAAACAATGGGTTTGAAGGTACCGCTGTCATGGATTCCTTGGAAATCAATCTTTAAGGTTTTAAGTCGCTATCGGGTGTAAAGTACGCCACAAGTCGTTCCACATCCTATGCACGTTTGTAGCCTATTTATTTCATTGATTTAAATTTTATCACTGCATTAAACTCTAAAGCTGAAAATAACACTAAATGCACTACGTTAAAACAAATATTACAAAAACAAAAAGAAATAATACATTTTAACATTAATACATCGACCATGTTTCCTGTCCAATTTGCCATCCAGAACAGATCCAGATCAATCCAGACATTTTTACAATAAAAATCTGAATAAAATAATTTATTTCTGCAAGTATATTCGCGAATAATGCTTTTGCAATATTTTATACCAGCTTGTGAGATCGAATCAGAAGAAGTGCCGCAACAAACTCATAGCCAGTTTTTTTCTAGACAAATATTATGAACAAAGATTTGTGTTTTTGTGTGTGTGCAGATGTGTTGTGTGTTCTTTCACTATTGAAAAGCTACATTCACCCCGGATAACATAGGATATATTTACAAAGATTAGGGAATCCTTATTAAAATACCAATAATGTAACCCAATAAAATGTCTATCTGGAATACCCGAAGTGAATCGAGGGCGGGTCGCTAGTCTGAAATACTCGAAGCGAAGCGAGAACGGGTCGAATGGTCGATAGTTTAAAAATAAAACAAAATGTTTTATGCCATACAGTGTTTGTCAATATGATAGTGACAGCTGACAGCGAATCAAGGATCAAGAGCCCAATGACAATGCAACCACGCAATCGATTGTCAAACAACCTGCTGTTAATTTCAATCACGAGTCGATATTAATGGAGGACACCCCGCGGGGAGGAGACGGCCTATCATTAATCTTGTCGAGGCCTGCCTTCTGTCCTTAATATGAAGTATTACAGACGATAAATTGCTGGGAATGTTGACTGTAGCTATTCGTAATCGTGAAGAAACTGGTAGAGGGCTTGTGTTATGTGTGGATTTTATTCTTGCGATTGACGGCAATTTGCTTGATGCTAAGCGGTATCACAGTCCACGAAGGAGGTTTTCCCGAAAATAAAATTCGGACTGTATTTAATAGAAGCCTGATGATTGTCGGCCTTAAGGAACGGAGTCCATACAGTAAAAAAGCCGGTCAAGAGGCATATTGTCTGGTGACAAACAGACGGACGGACAGACAGCGAACTATTAGCAATAGGGTCCCATTTTTAGCCTTGGTTTGGGACCCTAAACACAGTCCCTTTGATTCAACTACAGGCAAAATGTTTTCTTGATAAGAGCAGTTAAATAACAAAAATCTTGAACAACCCCGACCAAATAATTCAAATAAGCTTGTAAAATCCCTATTTTTGCATAGCCTCTTTTGCCTGGGGTTATTTTTTGGGTTAAAATTGTCACTATCAGTAAATAAATCACTTTGAAGCCAAACACAGATAGGTAATAGAGATCATAAGAGAATACTCGTACTTCTCAAATACCATCTAATTAAATGTAAACCTACTTACTTAAAACATAAAATAACGTTATCCTATTTCTTGTTACAGGAGCAAGAACGACGAATTTGCGGGCAACCCCTAGTATATATAGACGTCAGGTAAATATGCTTATTAATACAAGACTAAGTTTGCACAGTACAATATGCTAAGTACACATTTACTCAACTGATATATTACTAAGCACAATTGGCTGCGTTACTGACAACGAGACTAATTAAATTAATAAAGATGTTTGCTCTAGTGATGTGAACTGATTTATTGTTTACCGGTAATTACCGGTAAATATATTGAATTTAAAATAATGTTTGTCTACGGAAGGGAAACATCTCGGTGCACACATGTGTAATATAATAAGTCTATACGGAGGTACGTCTCCTATAGACGACACTTAAAAGACTAATTACACCAACTGGTTAATACAATTAAAGCATACCTAGATATTTCAAAATCAAAAAAATCAAAATCAAAAATATCTTTATTATAAACTACAATTGATATAGATACAATGTGTGGATCTCTTATTTTAAGTTTGTTCAAACCTGTGCTATAAGAGACCCCTCTCATATCGAGCTAACATTATTATTCTGTAGTTATCAAAAGAGATTATATATATGCAGCTATTACTTAATTACTTAATCTAAATATTTAATTAGCTTAAACAATATTGCAATAATAATAAACAATATTTTTTTGTATGTGTATCCAGTAGTTATTTTTATGTGTAAATTTGTGTGTTCATGTAACCATGTGTAGTATACTTTTTTTTTTACCGAAATAGGCATGTAGTGTATAACTTCTTTTTTTGTTACTATTCATTATTTATTTATTTATTGTTGTAAATAGTAAGTTTTCAATGCATGTGTAATCTTGTGATTTAAGCCATAATGTTACTCTTTGTTTGCATGCATAATAAGGAAAAGAGAAAATGTTTAACATTTTATTTACTTTATTGTAGATCGAGATAGACTGAGCTGAGAACTGTTTTTGAGCAAATGCTGTTTTTGAAACTTTAACGCGAATTACCGTATTAGCATTCCTTTTATTTAGTAAATTCTGGTCAAAATAATAATTTTTATGAATATATAAAATACAATGCAGGACATATAATTGCCTAACCGTTAAAACATCCGCTTCTAAATATAAAAGATCAGTGCTAAAGTGTCTCCTTTTCCGTAACATTACCTTCAGAACCAGTCGTTGAGCGCGCTCAATTTTAATAAATGTAGTTTTGTAGGTACCACCCCATACCACTATGCAGTATAGGAGTAAAGACTGTACCAGGCTTTTGTAGATATATGTGATAAGATCTTTGTCAGCTATCTCGCGCAAATGTTTAAATAGCCAAATGAACTTTCGTGCGCGGCTTGCCACCATTTCGAGGTGAGGGTACCAAGATAAGTTTTTGTCCACGATAACACCTAAATACTTTGCAGTATCCACCCTTTCAATTTTATAGCAATCACAGTTGTCATGGTCCCTTTTACATGAGTGTATTCGTAAAGAGAGGTTAGGATCTGGTTGCATTGAATTTCTGATTGAAAAGGCAATATAATTTGTTTTTGACATATTTAAGGATAGCAAGTTCACGTGTAGCCAGTTTACAACCTTTTCCAGTCCAGCTTCTGCGGAGGCGAACACTTTAGACCAACTTTCTCCGTGAAAAAGCAGAGCAGTGTCGTCAGCATACGAGAAAACACAACCATTGTCTAGTTTTAAGTTAGTCAGGTCATTTATATAAATTAAAAACAAGGTAGGTCTGAGAACACTACCTTGTGGAACGCCATAGTTGTTTGTACAATCAACATTACTAAATGTATGACTATCTAATTTGACGGATTGAGTACGCTCCTGTAGATAATCAGAAAGAAGTGCATGAAAACTGCCTCGTATGCCAATCTTATGGAGTTTATGAAGAAGAGTAGGGATAGAAACGGTATCAAATGCCTTCCTAAGATCAAGAAATACACATAAGACTTTTCCCTGCCATCTAGATGAGCGGTTATATTTTTTGTGAGTTCCAAAATAGCATCCTCGGTACTTATACCAGTACGAAAACCGTATTGATTTTTCGATAAGATCTCAAAAGTGTTAAGATAACCTAATAAGCGACTGTTTATTAATTTTTCAATAATTTTAGAGATAACAGGGAGCACTGAGATCGGTCTATAATTGTTGATATCGCCTCTATCCCCACTCTTATAGATCGGATGTATAATTGATCGTTTCAGGTCACGGGGAAAAGTACCGTGGTTCAGAATGAGATTTCCAAGAGTAACCAATAAAGGAATAAGGATTCCTTTAGCAGTTTTTAAAAATCTAGTTGGTATATTATCCCACCCTGAGGCTGAATCCGATTTGAGGCCATTTATGATAGAATCGATTTCAAAGTGTTGAATTTCCACAATACCAATGGACCCAACTTGTGAGGGTATGTTATTAAAATTTTGTAGTTGCTGTGTTGATGATTCTGTGTTTATTTGTTCAGCTAATGATTTTCCGATAGTATTGAAGTAATTGTTTATGTAATTAGCGGATTCTATAGGATTATTCTTTAAATTTAGCAGTTTGATATTTGTCTTTTTTTGATTATTTTTATAATTTGTTATCTCTTTTATTGATTTCCATAAAGTTTTATTGTCTCCTTTTGCCCTATTTAATGTATCACGTTCGTATTGTTTTTTAAGTTTTTTTATAAGGTTGTTACAAAAGTTGCGATACCTTCTGTAAGTAATTTTTAATATTTCATTTGACGGATTTAATCGTGATTGTCTTTGTAAGTTGTTCCTATTTCGAATGCACTTTAAGACACCCTCAGTAATCCATGGCTTTATTATTCGTTTAGTTCTTGGTATGTTAACAGTCTTCGTGTTTTCATTTAAGCAGTCTGTTATTAGCGTAATTAG
The DNA here is from genome assembly GCA_031163375.1 of Conogethes punctiferalis. Lineage (NCBI taxonomy): Eukaryota > Metazoa > Arthropoda > Insecta > Lepidoptera > Crambidae > Conogethes > Conogethes punctiferalis. The sequence continues at coordinate 15,539,814 of CM062082.1, read as the reverse complement.
TTTATTAGTAAATAAATTTGGATCGATAATGGAGCTAAAATAGATAAATCTTTTAACTGTAAGGATTTCAAGGCATCTGTATAATTTATAATATTTTTTTGTTTAAGAGGAGCGGGATTCATTTCTTTTACTTTAGCGTAAATATAAAGTAAGACCATTTTGTGATCTGTTATAGTTGTATCTAGGACTGCAACTGTAGATGTATACTTTGAAGAATCCAAATTTATGAACATATGGTCCAAACAACTATCAAGCCTAGTTTTTTGTCGATGTCCAGGTTCTAAGCCATGTGAAGCCATTATACAAAGATAATCGTCAGAAGACTTATCAAGCTGTCCAGAAACTATGTTTATATTAATATCCCCAGTTAAGATGACATTTTTATTAAGATGTTATATATTATGTGATGATATTTACAAGAGGATAAGATAAATACATGTTAGTTCATTACAACCAGCATCAGACAAATTACAGGTATTATTTGCTACAAAAATAAAATTCGGCCGTCATCATTATATACATCTATGGTCTACTGCAGGATATAGACCTCCCCTCAGGATTTCTACTTTGATCGGTTGCAAGCTGCCCGCATCCAGACCATCCTGCGTCTTATTAGTCCTCAGTCCACCTCGCTGAAGGGCGTCCCACGCTGCGTCTTATCAATAAATCTTCTATCTAAATTATTTCTGCCCCAACAACAAAATTCGATACATTAAACCTAATAATACAGAGAGCAATACCTGATTTTGAAGTTCGTTTCTCAAAGTTTATTCCACAGAGAGGATATCGGTCAGATAGTCGATAGTTACTTTTACGAAGAGTTAAATATGCCCGGTGAAGTCCCTACGGTCAGTTCTCGACTACGTCCACTTGAAGTTTTCGCTCCAAACTTGCCAATAAGTTTTTACCGAAATCAACCGGTTATTATCGGTTTTTAACGGTATTCTGAGAATTGATCAAATCATTATAATTACCTTACGTAAATGCTGGTTGTTTCTCTGGAAAATGATAGTAGTGGCCGATTTCATTATGTAGGTAAAGTACGAATATAATAACAATTAATAATTTGAATACAACATTATAATATTCATCATCATCAGCATCATTATCATCATCATCAAAAGGCCTATGCCTCCCCCAATGATAATTGTCATTTGGGGAGATTTGCCTTAGTCACCACGCTAGTGACTGTAGTAGGTTTTACTTGCTCCCTGGTATAACGATGCTGCCCGTTTCCATCACAGGGCTCACCTCTTCTATCACTGAGTGAAAACTCTGGAGAATAGTATGATTATTTTGTCTAGAATAAAAAGTTCTGCAATTATTATCTTTGTTTCCATGAAGCGACGGGAAGTCACTTTGTTGTGTTAGTAAAGAAAAAATACCGTGTCTCACCCATCAACTTTTTGTTCGAGGATGAAAAATGAGTTACCTTGTCCAGTTAAACTTAAAATAGCCACGACGAAAAAAACGCTGTAAAAGTTTTGTTTAATCCAGCAAATGTCGCGTAGTCTCTCGTAATATGAAAATGAGTTTGCGAGTGCCTACGGGCCGTCGCCAACAAACTTTGATGAGGTTCCACTTGATTTAGATTCATAGCTTTTCTGATGGCATCTGGATTGCTTACTTATGCTTTGATGTTAGTTTTTGGTCCAGTTGCATGCGCGCGAGCAAAGTTTGTGAATAATACGTATGTGGGAATCTGCGAATATATCGATGTGCAATTTATTGAAATTCGCTTTGATTTTCTTTAGGAGATCAGTAATAAAGTACTGAAAGTAAGCAAATGTAGCCCTCCTGTTAATTTATCAATTGATATTTATATCCCCATGGTACTTAAGAAAAGTGCTCAAAATTGAAAATTCGAAAAAAAAAACACAACGTCTTTGATAGAGTTTAACAATTTTTACAATGCCCAGTTAAAAATTAATAAACCGATTAAAGTCTATACGGCATATTAGGAAAGTCTTTATGTAATTAGTAAGAATTATAACACTAAAGGACGTCCTGTTACAGGCAACCTTGTTTTTTCTCAGTTTGCTACACTTTATCCGGTGTAGCAAACTGCAGCAGCAGAAAAAAAAGCAGACCTATAAGAAAAAGCAAGTTATTGATCAAAAACAAGACACTGCAAATGAAATCATGAACTACTAAGGTAGTGCAATTATAAATAAAGTTTAGAAAGGGCACAACTCGAGAGACAAATCAATAAAACTCCATTCACGCCGACTACGACTTTTGGTCGAGGTCATACCTCGCACACCTGTGCGAATAGCACACAACATTTCTCTTATCAAGCGCAAAGATACACTCGCCACGATACTCATCATCATCATCAGCCTTGGGATAGGCTGACGATGATGTGTATGGCCTATGTCTCAATGACTGATGACTGGGGTCCACTACATTTAGCTGTATCTGTAATAGTGAAGGCTATACCGCCACCAGTCGGTTCCCAGAGCCTCGTTCGTTATTCAGCAGGATTGAACACTGGCAGGTGAGAGTAGTTTGAAGTGAAAAGATGATAGGACGCTCCCTTACATCCTATCACGATATTCGCAAAGTTTGTAATGTAAAGTCGTCGTAGCGATATCGGGAACTAATGAGGGGCGCGAGACGATCGCGAAAACACTGAATATGCAAATAGCTTCGGAATTGACTGGCTCGTGTATTCGGAGTTCGGTTACACTGTGTCGGGCGTTGTAAGTGATGCGCTGGCTTTATTGTGCGAGCAAGGGCACAGAAAAGTGAGTTGTCTGTTCGTGTATAGAATTTATTTCCGGAATTGACTGGCTCGATGGCTCGTTTGTGGCCTTTGTCTTCTGAGCCAAGGGTCGTGGGTTCGATTTCCGCACAGTACAAATATTTGTGACCCGGACCCCTTACAAACAGACTTGTCCGTCTGTTTGTTTTGGTCTGGGTGTTAACTATATATAATATGTACCTATTTACAAAAAAAAGTATGTAGTAAGTTTATGAGTTGTCTAGTACCCATAGTACAAGGTTTGGCTTAGTTTGGGGCTAGATGGCGATGTGTCGTCCAGCTTGGCATGTCATGGGTTATTATTCTTATTGAATTAGAATAGGACCACCTGATCCTATCCCGTGTGTGTCGTAGAAGACGACTAAGGGAATTCAGGAAATAGGCAGCAGCCTTTCATTATTATCATCAGCCTATACCATCCTCTCCAGTTGTTCACTTTATACCTGGAGGCTTTACCTATAACTGCCACCCAGGGCAAGCGGGTTTGCGATCGCAGGGCGTAGCTCTTCGCTCCGGTGACACTGCTGCTCATCATCGGCCTGTGGTATTTGGCTACGCCTTCTATCGAGACGGTTATACCGCCACCCATCGGTTGCCAGCACCTCGTCTGTTATTCGGCAGGATGCACCACGGGCAGGTGAGGTTGGCTTGGAGCACAAAGATGATGATAGTTCGCTTACTTTATATCAATCAAAGTGTTTTGCACAATGAAACTTGCGCTGCTGTTATTCTGGGCCTTGCTTGTACTCACAAAAGCAGCGATTCATTTTGGTAATGTACTAAGAAGTCAATAAACAGTCTTTCGTTAAAGCCCATTTCTTTTTTGACATTTCACCTCAATCCTGCCCTAATTTGTTTTGTCTTGGAGTAAAAGAAGGCCAAACAAATGGAATGTACAATATTGGCAAAGCCTTTATCTTTTTGCTTTTTGTAGAATTCGCACGTCATTCGGATCTATTGAATTCACATTTGTTGACGAATGTTTATGATAAATGATGTTCGACAATTTATCACGTACGAAAAATTTATTGATTGACGTAGTGATGTCATCTATCCTGTCTACTGCTGGACAGTCTGTGTAGCCTATTACTGTCCACTACTGGACATTGTGACCTTTCCAGTTCTTCGCCATTAATTGATCTTGGGCTTCTCGCATCCAGAACTTTTCAGCCATCTTGGTTAATATCATTCCACCTTTTTTTTTTGTTTTCTCTTTGAAGAACACTATAATTTGTCGGCAGAGTAATTATCCAAATGTTATCCAAAATATTACGCAATATTACCGTTACTACTAGTAATAGTTTTCAGACTTACTAGCTGTTTACTTAAGCGTCTCTAAGCAAAGTTTGTTCACTAAAACAAAGCCCTGGGAGGGTTCTAGTGTCATGTTTTGTTTAATCAATGTAGAGTAAATAAGTGCCTATACTAATGAACTCTTGACTTTGCCGATACGTTACTTATGACAATAGTGAAGGGAGTGTTTGTATCATCGATAAAATGACTATAAATTATAGTTCTTTAAGTAACGGTTTCACGGGTCAGATAATAAATAAATAAACAATGAAGTATAATACAGCGGATTCTAAATCATAAAAAAGAAGGAAATAATCCTATCAAAAACATAAATGTGAAATTGCCTAAGTTCCATGTACTATTAATATGTACCTACACATAGTAGTTATTGACTTCACCGATAAAAGATTTCATTGATATATATTACGAGTAGTATTAGGTACGTCTTCAGTTATCTTACATTTTATTCCTATTTAAAAAAAATCCGGCAGCCAATCGTATGATATAAACAAATATTCTCATATTGTCATAGAAGTTGAATCCAAAATTGAAAACAATATTAAAACAACGTGTTGTTGTAGCTGCTTTTTAATATTTGTAGCGCTTTTGTCCTGTATATTTTTAATAATGACAATAAGGATAATAATTAATTATGCCGGTATATTTTCATTGTGTAAGTCCATAATTAATTATCTTATTGTTCAAAGGCGCGACCTCTATTTCACTTGCAAGATTCTCATTAAAACTATTTTTATTCCAACAAAACGCACGAAATAATAAATCAACATACAACTTTGTGCCACTTTAATCTTCTCCGTAACGATACGTCTTATTACAAATGGTATTTAAATTCCGATTATTACATTTAGACGATTGGCACTTAACCTCTGTAATTCTCGGAATGGGGATTCCTATGAGTAATATTCGTCGTAATGAATTCCAAATTATTAAGCGGAGATGAGTTGGGCGTTAAGTACATTTTTTAACTTCGTCATGTATGTAGTTATGTAGTTATCTATTGTGTTAGTTCTGTGGTTAAATGTTACGTACATAAAATTTACTTGATATGCTTGATAATAGAATAATAAATATACAATGAGACAACATCACATATATTGCTCCGCTCCCAAAGTCATCATCAGAACAAACAAGATGCCACACATATAGATATAAAAAAAAAAATACAAATATAAACACCTAGATACGGAACAAACACACGTCATGTTTATTTTACGATTGTTTGTTCCAAGTGGGGATCGAACCCATGACCCTTCAGAAGGCAGGCCAATTACCAATTGAGTCATCTATCCAGTCAAATATTATAAAAGATAGGGCCTTAATATTTTCCGTTATCATCAGTCTTCCGTGTTAATAAATGCTTAAATGTACCTACCTAATCCTTCTGTAAAAGATTTCCACGACGACCTGCGGGGTTATTAAGGCTATTGCACCTCATACCGCTCTATAAACAATTATTTTTATAATATAACAAAAGAAATCGAACATATTTTGCTACCAAAATACAACATTTTCCCTGGAGGAAAACGACCATTAAAATGTAACGTTATATTTTATTGGGTCTGTGCAGAGTTTAACGTATAATTCTTTGAACCAGCCGGCTACATTGGTCCGTGTGCAAATATCCTCATTCCTCACTCCGGATTCCGTGAAATTCCAAGCCCTCTCCATAGCTTATTGGACGACTTTGAGTAGAAATCCCTTTCACTTTACATGTATTGTATGTAATTACATAGGCGCTGTCTGGTACCAATGGTTGTAACACTCTACGCCATAGAATTTCAAGTGGCTTATTGGATCGGGAACAAAGCGGCTACAAGTGGCCGACTTTGGTGTTATCGGAAAAGGTACTTTTCAATCGGCAAAATTCTGTGGTGGTGTTTTTCTAAGAAAGGAAAATAATTAAGAACTTATGTTGTACACAGCTTGAAGGAGTAGTCCTTCAAGCTGTGCTAGGTAGCTAGCCTAGATTGATAGATGACAAAAGTACAGCGTAGTTGCCCGTCGCCTGATTTAAAGCGAAAGAGGGACCCAAGTCGCTAAGGCAACGCATAAATAAGCAAATCAGTTACTTGTCACGCCACCGCCATGCTGGCTTGCAAGATGATTCTGTTTATTATACCGACTGATCCCGTAACGAGACCGAATTTACTTCACGGGTATTTTGCTGAGCCTACGTTGGTCATCAGTCATTTATAGCCGAATGTTCTCCAGGTCTGTTTAATTGATTTATCATTGTCTTAGTCCAGATAAATAAATGTGTACGAACACTATTGTTTTTGATTGGTGTGATAGTAAAGGAATATTATTGTGAAATCGCAATTAATTCAGGTTAAATAACAGATATAAAATTACGAGTATTTTGATAAATAAGGCTCTAATTCATCAATTACGACACACACGATACACTATTCCTTCACAAGGAACGACAGTTATTATAAAGTTTTTCTTTCTTGTCGCAATAGTTAGATTGAAAACTTGTAGAATAGAATCTTCTTTATTTCTAAGTTAAACTTACAAGGGTTTTCAAGGAAGAAAATTTAGTTTTCTTTTTCCCATGTTAGAATCCCAACTAGAAGTACAAGTATACTCGTGCCAAGTATCTGAGGACGTAGAGAATTTGAAACGAGAATTACATCTACATCAGAAAGATAGCTTATAAAAACTTGGTATAAAATATTCGGTTCAGAGTTTCGTCAAAGGCGTTCGAAATTTTCCCACCTTACGAGTAAAATAGAGTTAAGAAATTCATCGTAGTATAGTAAAACATAGAGTTAATGTTCTCGTAGATATGTCAGTGAGTGGCGACGGGCTACGAAATTAATGGCGTATGGCGCTGTGTGTCTCCATAAAGGGTTTATGTGCCGTGCAGTGGTCCCTGGCCCACATTCCGATGTTACTTTACACGCTATCTCTACCTAATATTGAGAACTGTGCAATACTTTTTAATGCAAAATATCATTTTCTTCATTTTATCGTCATACTTAGAGATTGTAGCTCAATCACAGATTTGAGTTGCGGTAAGTCTTGACTATCACATTAAAGCAGTTATTATCTGAAGTCCGCAAACCAATAAAGAATAAGACGTTCTGGATATTCCATAGACCAATTCAGAGCATTCTGATTACATAACTATGAGAAATACTTTCAAATATAGAAAAACATAAGTTATGACTTAAATATTTGTCTTGGGTGGGATTTGAAACCAATACTAGCACTTAGATGGCAAGATAAATATTATATTTAATACTAAGTGCACTAACAATATTTTTTTGGAATAAGAACAATACCTTATTCGTCAGCAAAAAGAACAGGTTTTTCAAACTATCCAACTAACTAATGTCTTCGTAAAGCGGACAGATCTAACGATCAATCGATGCTCAAAACTGCAGAAAACATTCGATACCGAAATAGCGACAGTTAAGACACTTATCGTTCGTATAACGAGGTTGTTTACGGTGGAGCGAATGGATAAGAATTTAAATTTGAAGCTGTTTACTCCAGGTTTGGCGTTTGCGATTGAAACCCGACGGGAGTGGCGTGTTGTGAGCACACGTCTCTCGTTAAAGGCTCCCTCAAGGCGCTCTGTGTTATTTTGTAAGCACAACACGCAAGGAACACGAGTGTTTCTGCAAATTCTAGAATCCACAGTAGGATTTGACGCTTTATGATATTTTTAAATTGAATGAAACTAAGTGTGAGTTCGTCTTCGTGATCGTTAGTTTTTCATTTGTTTAAACTGACAGTATTTTTCTTTTTGTATATTTTTATTTGTTTTGGCTTAGCTGGAACGAAAAGTGTTAAAAAAGGCTAATTGATTAGTTTCTTGCAGAACTTCTTCTCACCAGGCATCGTCGAAGTGCTAACAAAAAAAGTTTTTGTCGTGAAAAATTAGTGCAGTAATCTATTTGCAGTTTTTTCACTTTTAATATTTTCAGAAGCCTTTATTGACGAAAATAATAGCTGAATTACTCACGTGCCGTTCGAACTTAACATTCAATACTTTAATTTTACGTATATCGATTTCTAAAATTGTTGATATACAATATGAAAACTGCTGTGATTTATGTGTATGCGTTTAGCGTTATGTAATCAAATAGCTGAAAGTAATTTTCGAGTTTTTTTTTTCTCCAGTCAAAGTAAAATGAAATGAAAATATTGCGTGGGAATACTAGTTTTACCGTTCAAACGTAAAATATGTACATAAAATACAGTTTAAAATTAATATTTTATTGCGCATAATCGTTCTGTTACTTTATCGATAAATAAATAGCGTTTATGCTAGTAATATTAATATAGAACTATTATTAAGTTGTTGAATCATTTTTATAACGTAGACAACATACACTCAGCGTTTATACATCGCACCTTTTGAAAAAACTACTTCAAACAACTTTTAAGCTCATTAGGAACCAATTATTTGGTTGGTTTTGGGTATCGTTGGAAAGGTAATGAAAAGGGGTACACAAAAACAATTAAATTTATTTATTTTTATTATTAGAATACATGTGAAAAAATACTTTTCCAAAACCATAAAAATTTTCAACTAAAGTTGATTAAAAAAACAAGTAAATTATCAAAAAAAAAATACAAAACAGGGTTAAGAGTAACCTAAAACATTTTTTTAGGTAACTGTTACCCCTCTTTGGTCTGATAGCAGCTTCCATACACTCCCTCATGGATCTAACCAATTTTAAATCCCATTCTTCCATTACGGTACTTTCGAGTTCCTGGAGTGTGGTGGGAGCGGAATCACGAGATCGAACCCTACGCTTTGAATGGCCTAAGAGGTGCTCTACGGGGTTTAGCTCTGAACTTTGGGCTGGCCACTGCGTGACAGAGATCCCAACCTCTTGAAGGTATTCGCGCACAATCACTGCAATGTGAACGCGGGCGTTATCTTGGCTTAGCTGAAACCCTTCGCCAACAAAACCGGCTTATGGGACCACATGTTCTTCCAGGATCGTTGTAATGTACCGGTACGCAGTCAGCGACCCTCACCCGCGAGTAATTGGAGTCCGAGAGACGCAAAGAAGTTCGGTTTTGCCGTCAGCCTACATGTCGCCCTAGAACATACAGGACACGACGCCGTATCAACAGTCCTGGATACCCAAACTTGAGTGAAACGTCCTCCTTGTCTTCGATATACTCTCTTGCGTCTATCGTAGCAATAAAGGCACACTTTCGTCTCGTCTGAGATGACTACAGCCCTCCGTTGGTCAAGAGTCCAATCAAAATGGCCGCGAGCAAATTTCAAGCGACTTGTCGATGGGCTGCCGTTAATTATGGACCCCTAGCAGTTCTGTGCGCCATTATCTTCTCCTCCCTCAGCTTTCGTCTGTGTCTACACACTCTTACGGTTCTTCTGCGTGCTGTTTGAAGCTGCTTGTTGTAACTCAAAGGCATTTGGGAACCGATTTCGTAAACACATTGAAACAAGAAAGCTGTCGGATCTGTCCGAGATGCAATAAAATCTACCAAATCCTTGTCTATGGATGTAGCCCCCGGTCTCCAGGAACCGCTGGTAAACTTTTCGAATCGAAAAACGGTTCAAGTTCAGTTGCCAACCGACATCACCCTACCGCATACCCGATTGAAGCAGTACAATCACTTGACCAGCTTCTTCAAGTGTGGTATCGATATTCAAGCTGTGTTTCTTGTGACAATTTTTTTATTGTATCCTTCTTAACTTGTTTGTTAGCAAAAACCCCCAATCGAATCGGTATCGACCTTGTTGTACACATTAAAGTTAGCGCAATTAGCGGACCTCAAAAAGAGCAAAATGACCATATTTTTTAAAAATCGCCATTGTGGCGTCAATTTTCTTTTTTATTAAATAAAGTGATGATTTTCTTACAGGTTATTTATTGAGCTTTCAAATGATACCAATATTGGTAGGGGTATATATGCGTATCATAGGTTAATACCATTTTGAAAGTTATTTTCGCGAAGGTGCGATTTTTTTGACGCTGAGTGTAGTTAGGTATTACATGATATTTTCACGAATAATAAATCTTTCAACGATAAAACAATTAATTAATCTATTAGCGTAACCAGGCCAGAAGACAAGAACATTTTAAAATATTTCTATGAAAAATAAATAGGTACATACGAGTATAACTTATAATCCGCACGACACGACTCATATTAATTAAATCATGCATTCTTTTAAAAGAAAAGGAGAATTTAATCCATGCCATTATTAATTAGGACCGATAAGCCTCAAAGTCCTCGTTAAAAAGACCTCCATGCAAAAAAATTGAGAGGTCGATCCACTGCAATTTGCAGTGCAGCCGGCAGATAAGCCGGGTTGGCTGCTACGTGCCGTATCTCCTCTCCGCTCTGTGCCAATATCGCTGCCTTAAAAAGCGAAATGGTGTTTGACAATACTTAACTCTGTGGAGGTTTTAATGCGGGCAATTTTTTGCCGCCATTTTTGTGTATGAAATGCAGTCTTTACAACAATACCTTGAGGTTTTGTTAAGTAGGTATGCAATAGTCTGATTCAATAACACTCTGTATATATTTTTTTGCTTTTTTTTGTTAGTGACATTGAGAGTGCGAGCCCTTTTAATCCTACTTATATGCTAAAAGCGATCTTTTGCTTGGATTTGGAGTGTCTGGGTGTTTATATTTGTATTTAAGTATTTATTTGTGGAACCTTCGTTGTTCTGATACCCATAACACAAGTGCTTAAGTTACTTACTTTGGGATCGGAGCAATGTATGTGATGTTGTCTGATATTTATTTATGTTTGTCAGGTAGGGGAAGTCGTGGAGGGCAGCTAGTATTTTTATAAGTTAAGGGGATATGTAACTCCATACATCTGATGGTAAGTGCAAACTTAAGACAGTTTCAGTACCGATCAATGATTAATTGATAATTCTATATCAAAAATATCAGCGTAAAAATATGTTCTATTCTTTTAAAAGAGTCACGAATGATAAATAACTTTAAATATACTCGTACATATACTTAGTGCCTACACTCAGGATAGGACGTGGTTGCCCCAAAAACGCATTTGTCAAAAACACAATCAGATTATGTAATAAACAGCAAAAACTACGATCAAATTCTTATATTCTATATACTTCTGACATTTTATGTTGTAAATCTTATTAAAAAAATATCCAGAAGATAAAAAAGTCGCTCAGTATTAAATATCACCGATATGAAACTGCTCATTAAATGTCTAGACAGAAGCTAGCTCTTTGCCTCATATGTTCATAAAGATTGTGAGTTACAGCACAGCTTTAGTTGTAAGCGAGGGTGTCCTGAGTTAGAAAACTATTAGTTCTTTTTGCTGTTGGTGGCAGACGAGCAAGCGGCTTGTCTAAATATTTATAACAATATTACCAAGCTACTATAAAATCTTAAATATTTTTAGGAATGTGCTTTTAAATGCTTTATGCTATGTAGAATTAAGTTCGCTTTTTGTACACTATTTAACTGTGGAATAAAGATTAGGGAAATCACTAAACATAAGTTTGTATTCATAACAATTAGATACAACATAAATTCTCTTACATTATTTGATTATCGGCGTACACAACATTTTAATGTACTACAACAGCTACTTTAGAATTTTTTATTTATAAAATCTTTCATGTTTAGACGTAAGTTATTAGAGTATTGTTGTTGTGACGAATATTTGTTTTTATTTTATTTGATTGACGGTATTGAAGTTTTATATTTACAATTCAAAATTGGGTATTACGAGTATACATATGTACTTCTTAGAACACACGTGCGTAAGCTTATTTTTGAGTTTAATTTTTAGTTCTGTATATAATTCATTATAGATGTTTGACATGCTGTTTGATTTTAATATTACAAATAAAATATGGATATTATAAAATGAACTGAAGTGGAGATGGGCGGGACACTTGGTGAGACGTAGTGATGGAAGGTGGACACGGGCTTTGTGTGAGTGGCAGCCGCGGCTTGGCCGGAGATCTGTAGGCAGACCAGCCACCCGATGGTCGGATGACATAGCGGCGGTGGCCGGGAAACATTGGACAAGGTTGGCGAGGGACCGTGTAAGGTGGCGGATGAAAGAAGAGGCCTATACTCAGCAGTGGGTAGATGTGGGCTGAAATGATGATGATGATGATGATTATAAAATAATTTTGAATTTGTGTGTGCAGTTATTAAATGTGCTATAAATAAGAGCAAGATAAAAATCATAATCAATAGAATGCCACTGTTTATCTTCTGACTTTCTTTGCTCAATTTATAAAATATATCAAAAATATCGATGAAAGAGATTACAGGCGTGCCTTATCAAGGATTGCGCTCCAAGACTTTACCTTAAATTATATTTTGTTGTTTGCACAACAAAAACATCTCGGAATATTCTGAGGGGATAAAATAAAACAATACCATACAATACGTTGAAGAATTTGCTAGGCGTAATCCTTTTATACTGATAAGAATTTTTAGTGTAGGCACAGATTCAACAAATTGGTTAAACGAAACTGTTTCTTTAGATCTTATGAAAGTGTAAATTCATTGTGTTTTAGTTATAACAAAAGCGAACCATGATATGAAATATATTTTTTTGATGATCTAATCGTTTTATTGAAATGAAAAAAAATATATATTTAGAAGTTCGTTGATATAAGGGAGTAACGGACGCCTGGGCTTATTCATCATCATCATCATTCAGCTGCCTGCAGCAGTCCACTGCTGGACGTGGACCCTCCAAAACGTGCCTATCTACTCGATCAGCAAACTAGTTGATTCCGTTCAGTAGCGTTGGGTTTATACGTACGGATACGGTATTCTACGAATTCATTTAGATGCAGTAATATTTAGTTAAAGATTAAATATTTAACACATCCAAAGCATACTGAGTTCAAGTTTATTTATATAAATATTTCTTAAGAAAACACGTGTTTTCGGGTATAACAGCGAATTGCAAATAAAGCGGAATAAACACATAAAGACCAGAATATAGCGAAAAATAAGCTGCAGTATTTTTACAAGGAAAAATTTATCGCAACAAGTTTATTAACTGAATCTAGCCGGTCTAACAACGAGATTACTTTACTCGCAGTAGCTAGACCGTTGCATCCATTTAGATGTTTAACATTTCTCTGGGAGATTGAAATTACCGTGTCGGCTATAAAAGAAAATTGTGTACAAAAAACAACGGTCCACTTTAGTTTAATTTAAGTGCATTGGCAGCGCAGCGATCAATCAAAGAGCGCGGAACATTTATCAAGATGGGCGCGTTTGAGTGAGCGAGCGGAGCGAAATGAGCTAAGCGGTTTGAGCGGAATAAAATGTTTGGGTGTCCGTTCTGTTTCAAAATTCGTAGTCCTTTTGAACTGCTAGAAATTAGGTGCAAGTGTAGGCTTAGTAGTGATAACACAATTATTGATAATCTGTTAGTATTTATTTACACAATCCAATTACAAACACTCATTCAACCAGAGAGAGAGAAAAAGTAATAATCGGCGGAAACTCGATGACAGCTGTCAGTGTCACCGTTACGTCAAACCTCAACTGTCAACGTTTGTGCGGTGACTCTTGAGCGTGGCGAATAGTGCTGTGCCGCAGCGGTTGATTATTCTCCTCTAACAGTTGGTAGGTATTTATTAAATGTTATTGTGTCCTTCCCACTCCCGAACAACACGTGCTGGACAGCGTTGCCGTCCGCATACTATTTAGACGATAATTGTGCCATCGCCATGGTGCCTTTATGCCCGTCTCCGTCCAGTTCATGATTATGTTTTATTCCCTGTACAATCCTGGGTTCCTTACCGGTATCTCAATGGACCTTCAGGGTGAGGGCGACAGGCGCGGTGGGTTGTCATTAAAATAAATATTTACTTAGAAAGAAAAGTTAATTTATTTTCATGGCTGTATTGTATTCTAGGTGAAATTTTCTTTATTCAAAAGTCTAACGACACGAATGACTGAAGACTTGAGCAACGTGACAGATATAATAAATGCCTATAAACATAAAATTGTTTATTGTTTTATCACATAATTATCTTTCAAGCTCTTAGTGACTGAACTCATAGGGCTCGTGTAACGTCTCCTTAAACGACACACGAGGAATAATATGACTGATAAAAATAATATGTTTTTATTAACCCGTTAAATCTTTGGCCAGGCCTTCATACTTCATTTTGTCCACTTTCAAAATCATACCTCTCGTATGGAGTGAAATTAGCGCCGAGAAAATGTCTTTGAAATTTTCATTCCGTGAAACCTGCAACATGACATTGGCACTTGGGCTTCATTTAAGCGTCGTCATCCGTGGCAGTTCGTTCAAAGGGTGTCCGTCCATTTTGCCTTCAAAGGTGTATCGTGTGACAGACGCTTCATATAGCCAAGTAGGTATATATGTGATATATACGAGTATGATGTATGTCAGTGATACTGGTAAACACAGGTCTTTCGGCGCAATAATTATTCTGATTATAATCAGACAAGTCTTGAAGAGAGCTGCCGTTTAAAAATACATATATCTTCTATACTTTACTTATAATAAATCTGTTATTTTTGAAACCCGATATCCACGTGTGCGACGCCGCCGGCACAGCTAGTCATTGTATAAATGTTGGTGTAAATGTATGCGCAACTAGGTGAAACACTACCCATTAAACATGCTTACAACCTGACTGGATGAGTAACAACATTTAACAATAGGATTTGAAAAATCTTTTGCTTTCCATTATAATTAAAAGTTAATAAATCGACTACGATATCGCTTACCATCAGGCGAATCGCAGTCAAGCGCAAACTTGGGTTACCACACCATACCCGCCACCCGGTGGAGTGACGGGTATGTGGATCCCACACCAACTTCTGGAACTCCCCTTCCCTCCCAGGCGGAACCCTGCCTCAGGATGGAAAGGAGGCATGGAATAGGTACCCAGTAGAAACCATGATCCCACCGTGAGGCACATTATGCGTAGTGCTATGAGACCTTTATGGCTAGGACTACCATGACGGGATAATATGATATAATTAATACGCGATAGCCAAGGGAGAACAGTCTGATTTGTTGCAGCACAGCTCAAAGGTAAAGTAGTAAACATACATTTAACTATTTTTATATCTGTACGTACCTACATCTGTTTCTAGTTAGCCCAATGGTTAGCTAGTAGAGAAGGTATATGCGGCATTAAGTCCGCCTTTTGTACTCTATTTCTATTGTGCAATAAAGATTAAATAAATAAACAAACTAACATGATCTGATACTGCCTTATGCCCAAACATAGCAAACTCTTAAGGCGAACTCGTAAAACTTTTAAAATCAAAATGTAAGTATAGTACCTAAGTAATCCCACGGCAAACTTGTATTTTTAAAATCTACAATATATACTTACCTATAACTGTTATTACATTTAGACTTGCGAATAGGTTTGGGCCGTTCTCTAATAAGCGACATATTGCTTTTTAATTTTCAAAACAAAAATCGCCCGATGTTACATTGGTTACTTCGGGAGCGAGAACAAAATTGCCCTTTGTGAATTTCGTTTGTAAAATTGTACAACAAGTCTGCGTCGAATATTGATGTACGAATAGGTTGTAGTATGACAGTAAGGAAAATCTTTAAAATTGTTGATATTGACAC
Source organism: Conogethes punctiferalis (assembly GCA_031163375.1). Lineage (NCBI taxonomy): Eukaryota > Metazoa > Arthropoda > Insecta > Lepidoptera > Crambidae > Conogethes > Conogethes punctiferalis. Next base: position 15,524,146 of record CM062082.1, on the reverse strand, counting down.
AGCTTTTTTATAGGTAGTTGCACGACATAATGGCTTCCCTACGTCCGATGGAAAGCGAACTCAAGTTTTAAGGTTTGATTGAAGGCTGATGATGATGACAAATATTTGTATGCATGATGATAGGTCTGGGTGTTTCTATTTATATGTTGCATGTCTGTTTGTATTGGTTTGGGTGTTTACTATCTTAACTTATATTATAAAGCTGAAGAGTTTGTTTGTTTGTTTGTTTGTTTGTTTGAACGCGCTAATCTCAGGAACTACTGGTCCGAGTTGAAAAATTCTTTTTGTGTTGAATAGACCATTTGTCGAGGAAGGCTTTATAACATCACGCTGCAACTATTAGGAGCGAAGAAATAATGGAAAATGTAAAAAAAAACGGGGAAAAAATAACTATTTCACGCGGACGAAGTCGCGAGCACAGCTAGTGTATAATATTTGTTAACAAAAAATTATATCTAAGCAAGTTTATCTGTTGTCTATTACTTATAGTACAAGCTTCGGCTCAGTTTGGGGCTAGGTGGCGCTGTGTGGCCCAGCGTCTTGGATTATTTATTTTATTTATATTGCAAATGTATACGTATTCTACGGCTGAAACAATAATTTTAGATGATTTGTGTATTCCGTTGTAACAATGGAAGTAATAAATACTGCGTACAACGTACTTATACTCCCATGGTTGTAACATGAAGTCACTGTCATTTTCTAAGCTGTGTGTGGTGTTGTGCGGTGTATTCGCGACAACCGTACAGCTCAATCAAAGGCCATTGGGCATTCATCAAGCACGCGGGCGTCACCCGAGCGCTGGACGTGTCGGGAACGTATTGCCTCTGGATTTACGACCAATATGCTCCGTGCTAGTGGATTGGCTAAAAATGGAAGTGATGCATGGCCAAATGTGTTCGTATTGGCCGGAAGGAGGAAGGAACTGCCGATGATAAGTTGCAATTTCAACATGTTAACTGCTATGAGGTTACCGGTGACTGTTAAAAATACTTTTCCGATTGTAACTGTTTCAGTCTTGCTTTATGAGACTTTAATAATAAACGAGAAAATCACATTTAACAATAATAAACCAAACGGGGTGAGTTAAATAAAACCGTTTAAAAAAATAATAAAAGTGAACATTTGTGTCTCTATTATAATAATAAATTAACTAACATAACATAAGAATGACTGGGGGCATAATGTACTATATCACCATACCTATATGGTGATATTTTACCTGGATCTGCCAAGTTGAAACAGGAATGGGAATCATTTCGGGGGACACGGTCGTGCCCCACAAAGACGAGCTAAGCGAAGTGCAAGGGCACTTTAGATGATGCTAAATAGTTAAAATATTCAGATAGATATATAATAGCTATATTCTTCATTGCACACCAAACAATTGACTTAAAACTATGTATGACATGACATTTTGCTGTAGAATGTAGGCGGCCTTATCGCTATAAGCGATCTCTTCCAGACAACCTTAGGGTAGAGGGTAGTTACAGAGAAGAGGTTATACAGAGAAGAGGTTACAGATAGAATGACAACAGTACACTTATTAAACATACAAAGTTTGAATACCGTAGCTTTGATACATTGGATTTTATATTAATTTTCTAGATATGTTTTCATATTTAGTCAGTCTTATCTGTCTTCATTGATTTTGCTTTTGACCTCGCCGAAATCCGGTTCCATTCCTTCTGCAATATTTACACGCGAATGCCGAGGTTATCAAAAGTCAAAGAGGATTGTGTCCACAAACCATTGCTCTCTCATACAACTACGAGTATGTTACCCAATCACTTGTTTGTCCGCTGCCTGCGGTAACAACCGCAGTTTGTGTATTATGAGCAAGCAAACAGTCCATGTCGGCATTGGTGACAGAAGGATAAGGCTGCGTTTCCATAGAAGCTCTGCGTAGAGTTAACAAAAATTTACCAATAATATTGTTACTAAGTGGAACGGACATGAGATGTGAGATTTGTGCAGTACTAGTATCAGTGGTAAAGTTTTGTTGACTTTTTTTTATTATTTACTAGCTTTCCGCCCGCGACTTCGTCCGCGTAAAGTTTTTTTTTCCAAAATAAAATTGTGCCTATGTTACTCGTGGATAATGTAGCTTTCGAATGGTGAAAGAATTTTTAAAAACGGTCCAGTAGTTTTTGAGCCTATTCATTACAACCAAACAAACAAAGTTTTCCTCTTTATAATATTAGTGTAGATAATATGGTATTGTCTATTAAACGATCCTGGTATCCAATACAAGACACAAATGTCTACTTTTGCGTCTGTAATTACAGACAACGTGACATCTACATTGACCCGATCCCAAAGTACGTAATTTAAGCACATAAGTATGTTATGGAAATCGGAATTAATGAAGTCACCCCATATATATATTTAGTACCTACCTAAATGATTGTCCTGGGGGATCGAACCCATGACCCTTCATTCAAAGGCATGGTTACTACCAAATACCGTGCCTGTCCAAAGTCTAATCTTTACAAACAGTAGGATATTTTTAGCTTCTTTATTTCACATTTTATTATGTCAATGACAGGCAATCGATCACGCGAACGCCCGAGGATCACGCATCAATTTTAGTTCCATACATAAAACATGTTCTCGTTTACCAAACCACAGCGAAATAAAGTAAAAAAATATGGAAACGCGAATCGTTTCAAATGCTGCGACAGACGTCAATAACAGTAATTTCGGACTTCAATGCGAGCAGGGAACAATGGATTGTGTGCATCATAATACATCGATAGTTTTCGATTCTGCAACGATTTTAAAATACACTGAATGGTGTTTTTTTTATAGTATTTTTTTATAGCTCGACATAATGGCTTCCCTACGCCTGATGGAAAGCCAAAGAGAAGCCCAAGTCGCTATGACAACTGGCAAGTAACTGGTTGGCCTGTCAGTTGCCACTGCCATGCCGGCATAAACCCAACCCCCCGCGAGCTCCGGAGACCCTACTCACTAGCAGAAACACGACCCGGAGGTCATTTGGCTGCGGTATTCTATAGGGTGGAGGTCCTTCCCCAGACGGGCAGCTCAATACGAGCGAAGATTCGCTATGCTCTGCCTCTCTTGGTTTGTTGGTAGTACCGAGTCTGTAGTGGTTTTTTTATTTATTTAATCTTCATTGCACAATAAAGAAAATATAGTACAAAAGGCGAGCTTACCAGGTTTTGATCTACTATATGCATCTACCTAGAAGTACCTTTAGAAATTTTAAATTCTTTATTATACTCCGAACAGTTGGCTCAAAAATAGGCACAGATTCACATTAGAGTACATACTTACAATTACGTGGCCTTATAGCTCTCTTTCACGCAACCTCTAGAAGTTATGTAATGAAAACTATATAATACAGGTTTTTTTAACAGTGTTTTTTTTTGTATCGGAAAATACATAATACCCGTAATAGACATTATTGTCATACAATTTACCTTAGGGTAGAGGATAGTTAAAAAGAAAGGGTGCGCAAGACTTCTACTACTGTTTTCCCGCCCCCTGTAACTATCAAGTGATTGATCACTTGTTATTATTAAATAAATAACCCAAGACATGCCACGCTGGGCCACACATCGCCATCTAGCCCCAAACTAAGCCAAAGCTTGTATATAGTACAAGCTTTGGCTTAGTTTGGGGTACTAGACGACTGATAAAGTTATTACGCTTTTTTTGTAAATAAATACATATTATACATAGTAAAGATCCAGACCAATACAAACAAGTTCATGAACACAAATGTTTGTACTATGCGGGAATCGAACTCACGACCCTTGGCTCAGAGGGCAGAGGTCACTACCAAAATGAGCCATCGAGCCAGTCATAATAGTATTATACCAAAAACGTAATTGTTATCTTAAAATGTACTTTCATATTAAACGTGTTAAATCTGTTCTTGAGGAATAAACATTCAACTTGCAATCAATAGCTCTTTCCAGTTAGCTGAATCTTTGAAAGGTACAGCTTTCCCTCGAGCTATATGAATGTATAAATAAGTGTTTTTGATGGGCGCTTGCAAAAACGCCAGTTGAGCATACACAACAGCCGATAAAAAACAAGCCAAACGCGACACTGAATAGACAACGAAGGGTTCTTTACGTTTCGAGATACGAAGCACAACCATGTGTGTCCTGAAACACATTTTTCTATCTTAACTATATATATATATAATATTATAAAGCTGAAGAGTTTGTTTGTTTGTTTGTATGTTTGTTTGTTTGTTTGTTTGAACGCGCTAATCTCAGGAACTACTGGTCCGAATTGAAAAATTCTTTTTCTGTTGAATAGACCATTTACCGAGGAAGGCTTTAGGCTATATAACATCACGCTGCAACTATTAGGAACGAAGAAATAATGGAAAATGTAAAAAAAAAACTGGGAAAATATAACTATTCCACGCGGACGAAGTCGCGAGCACAGCTAGTGTATTATATATGTATACGACGTTTTTCTATGTATTATGAATAATACAATATTTTCTTGTATGTTGACACTGTGGTATAAAATGCTTAAATATCACGTTAATGCTGATCACGTAATTAGAGAATCTGTCTATAAATAACTAACTGTGCTCGCGACTTCGTCCGCGTGGAATAGTTATTTTTTCCCCGTTTTTTTTTTTACATTTTCCATTATTTCTTCGCTCCTAATAGTTACAGCGTGATGTTATATAGCCTATAGCTTTCCTCGATAAATGGTCAATTCAACACAAAAATAATTTTTCAATTCGGACCAGTAGTTCCTGAGATTAGCGCGTTCAAACAAACAAACAAACAAACTCTTCAGCTTTATAATATTAGTTAAGATGAGCTATAAAAAATGAGCTATAAATTCTTGTAAAACTTTCTTATTCATATCACCTTTAATTTTACTAAGTTTATAGTTTGGTTCTGCTTTCCATAACACAAATGCTACACTTCTTTTGCTCTGCATTGGCTAACGAAAACAGGAATTAAAAGAAATGATTCTTTCTTTTTGAAATTTCCAATGGCTGCACGTATAAGGCTTAGTAAAAGGGTTTCGTTGGCAGCCTCTCAGTGCCGACTCCTAAAAAGTGACGAAGCTCAGAGCAATACCCGTCAATAACAACAGTTTACAATTTCAATGCGAAGCGAACTTTAGTTGAGGGTATGGAGCGTGCATCTCCACGATACAATATGCATCCCACAATATTTTACGTTCTACGCTCGCAAACACCGGGCTTAATGTTTGTTTGATTGGTACGTTGGTTCATGTTTTATTGACAATACGAAACAACTAACTTTGCATCAGATGATAGGGGTTTAGTCGGAACAAATATATTTGTGAATGTTTTCGAATTGGGAAAAAATAAATACGTTTTGTAGATTCACGACTGGGAGTATTGACTGGGTATAAGTATATTTAGTTTTTTATTTTTATATTTTTGTTATTAATGCTAGTCAACTGAGATATTCATTATGGACGGTTAAAACCTATTGTCTTGTGTACTTTTTTGATTACTACTACCTTGTATTACAGGCAGGTGGACGACCATTTTTACACATTTCTGATGTTTTAAAGTTACAAAGTAAGTAAATAACTAAAAAAAATTAAAGCATACACAATCAAGAGACTTTTTGTATTTTAATTTTTTTTGTAGTGATTGTTTTAATGAAGTATTAAAATTAAAAATTAATTAAAATGAGTCAGTAACCAGATTATACCTGGACCCTCACAAACAATTACCAAGTCCTCATAGTCGTAGCCAGACGTCCCTCCTACGCAAATCCAACTTTAGAACGTTTTCGAACTGAAGTTAACCCATATCTTCCCACCGCCCCATTTAAGGTGCACTTTCATTTTACATGACAAAATAAAAATTATGAAAGTGTGGGTAGATTTTAAAATTTTATCTTACACTAGACGCCATTGCGGTTAATCTAATAAAATTTGATAGTGATTTCACTCATACGTAAAGTGTTTATAAATCTTCGAATTTTGTGAATTTCAACCAAAGTCAAGGCCAACAAAAAGTAAGTTGTAACTCTTACAATAATCATTGATAATTTTAGTGAAGCTATGTTTCTAGTGACTTATTAGTTGTACTATTGGGTAACATTATGAATGTGAAGAAAATTTGTTTTTATATATGTCTTTTGTCAGGTTATATATAACGCCCCATTTAAGGTGCGCTGGGAACAGGAGGCACCGTGGATGTTGACTACCTTAATTTTATTTGTATGTACTTTTTATATGTTTTATGCAATAATTTATGTTATATTTCTTATTTATTGAAAGTTTATAAAATTATACCAGCCATAATGGACTCTGCCCTGACGAAAAAAGCTTCTTGAATGGGTGGAATCGATAGGCTTGTCCAAAATGTTGGCAATAATAATGAATAAATGGTACTAACAAATCATTTGTTTCCGATAAATGTGTGTGATAATAACGAGTACCAATTGTATCGACACTCAAAAGCACGATACGTAAAAGATTCTCACTATGTTTTATTATTTACCTACCTTTGTAGGTAGGTATAAATAGTATAACCTTACTAGAATCTTAGGAAAAGCAACATTGTCTCTTTTGAATCGAACGTGTCACTCCAGAAAAAAACTAAAAAACTGACTGAATTGATGAGACTACATAACATGCGTAATGCATAATGCATCTCTACATAATAAGAAACCATGCGGTGACAGATAAACAATACAAATCATCGTCCTATCTCATTCGGTGGGTGCTGTATGAATCGACTAAGGTGTCTTTAGATTCCATCGTCTCCACCAGTAACAGGGTTTACCCGTCAGGCTGGCGACTACCGAACACTCACTGAAACACTCTTGGAGTTTACTTCGATGGCATATCAGGATCAGTGGCAAGAGTCTTTTTACAGGCCGGCGAGGCGGTGGCGAATCACAAGTAATTGATTTGGTTAGTTGTCCATTACCGCAGTGACTTGGTCTTCGCTTTGGCATTTCATCAGGCAAAAGAAAACTACTATGCTGTATCACTATAAAAAGAAACAACCCGAATTCGATCTCATAAAGGCTACAAACATACGAAGTTTCGTTGCAGCAAATTATGTGACGTGGGTTTCCATTACCATTGTCCTGAATTATGCCACTTACACTGTAAAGTATATTTTTCTACACTTTATTTATTACTTTGAATATTTAAAATTTTTAATTAGTCTAATATCTCTTAATTTTGCAAATAATAGAGGTCTAACATAACATCACGTATATTATTTCTCCATACAAAATCCATGGGCATATTATCCCAGCGCCCCATTTAAGGTGCGGTCCTGAAACTCAGGTTCCATAAAAGTCTGAAAAATTTAAGGTCATTTTTTGTCTTATTGAAGAGGTATTTTTTAAATATACGTAATAAAAACCGCGAATATTTTATGATTTCGAGTCTTGGGAAGATATGGGTTAAACCTCATGAAATGCAACATTTATATGAGGTCGGTTTGTTAACTCTGTACAAAGTTAATCAGAGGAAGTTTTAACAGCATTGTCCCTCGAGTCCGTTACATGCAAACTGAACAATTTAAAACAAATTACTCAAAACAGAGATGTTCGTTTTGATCGAATAAATAATCTGGGAATACTGGGGCATGGTTCGGGTTGGCTCCAATTAAATCCTAATAAAGATGTCAAGAAAATGTAAAAAAAAAACAATAAAAAATTCAAAAATACCTACCTAAATTCTAAGCAAAAACAGGAACAAATATGATTAGAGCCTTTCTTAGAAGCTTTTGTTTCAGGTGTAGCAATATTGGGGTACAACAAGGGAAGCCTCCACGCGTGGTCGTCTTGCAGACGGCCCGGCGTACCCCGGGCAACGGCGGGTAGTAGAGGATGGCTACTACCCGACGGCTAATTCCCTGTGGGAGCACGCACTTGTGCGTGGCTCCGGGAGCCAAGTGTTGGCGTCGATGGCCCCGACGCCTTCCACGGCTGTGCTTCGGCACACCTGATGGGGCCTTTTGGCCTGTGGGTCTCTCCCAATGGCGGGGTATTTGCCCGATTGGTGAGAGACGTGTTGTTGGACGCATTTTGCGTCGGTTTGTCGGCGATGGTCGCAGGGGAAGAGGAGTGCCCTTCGGGGGATCTCGCGGTGTTTCGTTGCCGTCCTCCCTGTCTTCTGCGACCGTTGCCGCCTTACCTAGATGGGGGCCTTTTGGCCTGTGGGTCTCTCCCAATGGCGGGGCGTTTGTCCGATTGGTGAGAGACGTGTTGTGGGACGCATTTTGCGTCGGTTTGTCGGCGATGGTCGCAGGGGAAGAGGAGTGCCCTTCGGGGGATCTCGCGGTGTTTCGTTGCCGTCCTCCCTGTCTTCTGCGACCGTTGCCGCCTTACCAGAGGAGCCGTTTGACGGCGCGGGTTGGCAGTGTATCACTGCGGCGCGGCGGGTCCGATGGCCACGGTTCTCGTGGTCGTCGGATATGGTCCTTTTGGACTGGTCGCCGGGCAACCTGTTTCCCCTCGCTGGAGGGACCAGGGGGCTTGCCTTGACTGGCGAGCCCGAGTGGAGTGAGACCACAATAAAAAACCGCCTGTTATCCCGACTTCGGTCGGGACCAGGGGGCGCGAGCTCAAGTGGAGAAAACCACAATAAAAAACCACCGTGCGGCGGCGGCTGCACGCCCGACGGAGTTCCGCGAGGTCGGCACGAGGGTGTCGGCCACGTATTGCACGAACTCCGTCCTTGGAGGAGGGAGACGTCCTTTTCAGGACCGATCCCTAGGCTGCCCCAAGTGGGGGGGCCAGCCCGTGTCTGCACAGCAGACCAGCGCTGACAGCTTCGCGGCGTTATAGCCCAGGACCCGCGTTGCTGTCGCCCAAGGCGCGTTAGACGGTGCAAACCAGGGTTTTTTAGTGGGTATTCTCTGCCGACGCGGAGCGAGTCCCACATAACCCGTCTGCTCCCTCGGGCAGCGGGTATGCGTAAACTGCATTTCTCCCTGGTGAAACAAAAAAAAAAAAAAAGGTGTAGCAATATACAGCCGTACCTACATAAATTTATCTTCTGTTTAATTTCTCTAAGTACAGTTGTACAGTCTCTAACTAAAGTTGACATGCTTGTCAAAGCAGACCGACAAAGATAATATTTTGGCACGTAGCATAGCCCGCCCTCATACTAAAATGACACTTTTAACGTTGATTTTTGACATTTTTGTTTCAACGTGACGTTTAGGTATAGCTATTTTGACAGATTTAAAAATCTTGATACATAACAAAAACGGCCATGTGGACAGTCAATAAATATACACACCATAGGTACATAACACTACACAACACATACTTAACATGTAGAACCTTGTCACAATAATAAATGATTTTTTTTTATAGTAGCTCGACATAATGGCCTGATGGAAAGCGAAAGAGAAGCCCAAGTCGCTGTGAAAACGGGCAAGTAACTGATCAGTTATGTTACTTAATTATATGTTACATCAACACAAAAAACATTTTAGAACGAGAATATAAATATATAAATTAGCTATAATAAGTACGTAAATCCGTAATTGATAATTAACATCCCCAACTGACTACGTTGAGTAAAATTCTGCTCTCATTTTTGGTCCAAGGATTTAGCACGAGTTTGAAATTAGTTTAATATTCGGTTGTCTCATTAAAACTACAATTTAGATGCATTGAATTTTATGTTGGTGGGTTGTGGAGTTATTAAGTGGATTATAATGTTTTAGTACCAGAGTCGAGCTTTGTACTAAAGACGTAGACGTTAAAACTTAAAACATATTTTAGTACTAATTTTGGCATGACATAGTCTTTACTAGCTGCAGGCTGCAGCTTTGCACATGTGATATTCGGTGCTAAGTGAAATTGTAATATCCCTATAAATTATAGCTTATGTGTTAATCTGGGGATGTAAGGGAGCTTCCTATCATTTTTTCACCTCCTAACCACTCTCACTCTCACTTGCCCGTGGTGCATAACTGGAGAAGCCTATGTCCAGCAGTGCTATGATAGGTTGATGATAGTGATGTGTGAATCTGATGTATGATCTCATCATCCTCATCATCATCAGCCTATTACAGTCCAGTGCTGGACATAGGCCTCTCCAGTTGTTCGCCACTTAGAGCAAACATATGCAGGATATACCCATAATCGCCACGCTGGGCAGGCGGGTTGGCGATCGCAGGGCGTAGTTTCTTGCTCCGGTGACGCTGCTGCCTGTCACCGGTCTTTAGTATTTAGCTACGCCTTCAATTGTGATGGTTATACCGCCACCAGTCGGTGCCAGCGCCTCGTTTGTTATTCGGCAGGATGCACCACGGGCAGGTGAGGTTGGCTTGGAGCGAAAAGATGATAGGCCGCTCCCTTACATCCCTGTAACATCCCTGATGTATGATCTACCTGTATTAATATAAGGTTTCAATCAAATCCGTTCAGTAATTTTCGCGCTCATCCAGCAAGAATCGTTTTAACTTGTTTTTCTTCTTTAACCGACTTCAAAAAAGAGGAGGTTCTCAAATCGAATGTTTTTTTATATGCTATATTTACGAGGCGAATGTACGGGAAGCTTATAGTGGGATGGTCGTATTACTACTGGATACCATAATAAACCTGTATTGTTGATCAATATCTAAATACGAGATCATACATAAGAGTACCCAATACAGTCTCGTATAAATTTATCAGGGCAAAATATTATAAAAAATATTATAGTTAAAAGTTTATAGCAAATACAAAACTTTCGTTTATTATACGAATAAAAGCGAGCAGATATACAAAATCTGTTTTATTTTATACCGCAACGAACAGTAACATACTAGAGCTATCATAATAAAAGTTTTATGTCCCATATTCGTATCATATGCGAGACATGACGCCAAATGGCTGAACATTGCAAAGCGCATAATGTTGCAGATTACTGCACTCATGTTACTATATTTGCGGTATGTTTAAATTATTTGTTATCACAGACATATATCTAGATAGAACGTCTATCATGGTAAACACCGGCTTTAACCACTAGGCTATTGACCTCTCTTAGGACGCAAATCGGACGCCGCAACGTAAGAATGTGTTTTTAATTTTGAAATTAATATGTAACTATGTTCATTCGACGCTGTCACGGTAAAGGAAGACATCGTGAAGAAAACTGCGTATCTGTATAAGAAATCTAAGGTTTTGTGAAGTCGACCAATTCGCAATTAGCCAGCGTGCTTAAGGCCTTATCGTCCTAATTTAGGGTAGTCCCGAGCCCCTCATAGGGGAATAATGAGGTATTTGTCTTATTTTCAAAGAGTCACCGCGCGTCACTTTTTTAAGTGTTTGAAATTCGAAACGCTCGAAACTACGACGTAAACTCGACTAACTTCAAAATTCTAATAGATTGCCCGTTTTCCTTGCAAAAAGCGCTACGCGTACGCGTATTGGATGCGAATGAGTTGTATTGATGTGCGCACTGATTGAACTGACGTTTGACAATCACAGTGCAGGATCGAGCCAAACGCTTACCTTTTTTTTGTCGGGAATACCTCTACGCATACACCAGGGCCATGACGTATACAGGGGACCTGGGTTGTTGGACTCACTCCTATTAAGCGGAGAATAACGACTTAACCCGACACGGTGGTTCGCTGCCAACACTCTGCTTCTAAGGCCCATACCGCAGGGCACAGCCAAGCGTTTAGCTTACACAAAGCCGTTCTATCTTTGATACAATTCTGTTTTGGTATACAACGTGCCGCTATAATAGAGTCATTAATTTAAACACAGGACCAAAGTGTGAGTAATAAATGAAATGTATAAAAAAGACAAATGGTGTAATCACGTAGAAGACACTTTGTTTAACTAGTTCATTAAGTGTTGGGTAGTTTGATTTATCTTTTTGAATACAAAAAGAAAACAAATGATACCTTATTAAATAAATACTTAACGCACAAAGTTAAATGCTGTTTTTAGAAAATTAAAAGATTTGTGGACGCAAAAATTACTAGATTATAATTATAGTAGTAAATATAAGTACTTACTACACCTACTACCTTTTTGCAATCTAAAACAAAGGTATTTTTTAGTTTGTACGACTAGAATATTTACAGATAGGTACTAAACATAGCGCGTTATTGATAAAATAACAACTTAACTCCGCCCTCGCTTTGCTTCGGGTATTTAAGATTATTGCGACGTATGTAAATATAACAGACGTAATAAAATTTTTCTTCTTTATAATAAACCGTAGAAAAATGGTCCTATGTGGTCTCTAATAAGGTATATTAAAATTATTTGAGAATTTGACAGCACCTGTCGAAAGAAAGGTGACTGGTAGTAGCCGTATTCAACTTCATTCCTTATACTAAGTATATTACCTATGCAAAATCGTAAATAAACCTTGTACATGTTAAACAAGTCATTTACATTCGGTATTCGTGCTATTGTTATTTAATACGTTCGAAAATACATCATGTAATCGATTTATTTGATAATGCGTAAACACATCGTATGCTCAGACATTCTTACACGCTCTCTTTATTGAAGCGATTTCACTCTGAACATGCTTCATTATAGGCATTCATATACGTATGCTATGTTTTTTAAGATACCAGGACGAGGAGAAGATAATAGGACGTATATTGTTTTCATAAGAATAATAATTGTTGTTACATAGTAGATATTTTTAATGAACTTCAAAGTAGTGCTGTTTATTGGTCAATAAGATAAATAAATAAATACATCTCATTTTATCATTATTTTTCGTGAAATCATGAAAAATAATGATAAAATATGAAGTATTCGTGGAAATAGTCAAAGCACTTAGTTAACGATAATATTTATTTTTGAGTGTTTTTATTTATCTCACACATTCATTAAGTACATGTTTAAAAGTGTCGATTTGGCATGGTAAGTTTAAAAATTACAATTCGATCATAGCATTTAGTGATAATGGTTGCGAAAACAGATGATAAAATTAGGGTTTAAAATTAGGGTGGGATAGGGAAAATAGGGATTCATTTACCTCTTTAGGTATACACGACCACTCGTCAAGTTCACACATCAACCCAATTCTGACGAAATATCTTAGCGAGTAATGCACTGAAACAGATGAGATGATTTGTACCTACTCGTCTGTAGGAACCTACATATTCATTACAATCGAGCAGCAAATATTATTAACCACTTGAGAATATCGGTATTACGCAAAATTACACTTGGCGTAGATTTACCACATAATGTATTTAACTAGATCAATGTTGACACAAAATGGAATATGACTATTTAACACAAACGCGTTTCACAATACCATTGATCCAGTATGGCAAATATGAAATTCTCGGTTAGCACGACACAGACTGTAATTAATACAACTCAATTAATGTTTAATTACCAACGGGTGTAGATGCATCGACTTGCCAATGCACTAGTATTGCCATGTGTCGCAATAGCGATTAGGACGTTATGTTTTAATTGGTACCTACCTTCATTATTATCATTCAATTTGATAGGTATATGCTTTTTCGCCCTAGCGTTTTCCCGGCCTAGATAGGTATATGCTATTTTATATAATTTAAACAAACAATGTTATAAATTAGTTTTAATGACAATTTGAAGTAATATATGCGGTGGAGGTTTTAAGTTTTATTCTTGTAAAAATTGTTGTAAGAATGTTAATGCAAATTCCGCTATAATATCAAAAAGACATCATGACCAACAATTGTAAAATGCCGATGAAATAAAAACTGACCAAGTTATGTAAAGGTATCTACAGGTAGGTTGGCGCATCTACAGTATTCAATTATAATCAATGTACAATACCAAGAATACGTAACTCGCTGCATTGAATGACATTATTCCTAGATAAAAAAAGATAACGATCTAAGCCATTAGCCAGCGAAAGTGAAGTTACATGAACGGGGAAATAAATTATAATAACGTGACACCTCTGATTTTCGAATTAACTACTCGTATAATATTGTACCCGGTTCATAGTCAAGTTCATTATTCAAAAGCGGTTTAATAAGATATTGGAGTATTTTGCAGTGCCTACCTTTGAATATAATAAGTATGTCAAATTATGTGTTAAAAACAAACAAGCGACCTCCCAGACCCGAGACCATTTAGAAAAGTTTATGTTCTAAATCTACACAACCGGGAATCAAACATGGAGTCTTGAAATCGCCCGACGCGACCATTCAACCATTACACCACCGACCTAATCAACACACAAAGCTGATCCTAATTTCTAAATCTTCATAGTTCAGAATTATCCTGCTCCATTAAAAAGTGTGGAGACCCCAAACTAAACTACTATTTGAACATCATAATTGTGTAACTAATTAACCGGAGTCAACCGGTAGGACCGTTAATATGGTAAACAATTAATGTCTATTGTGAATTTAATAAAATAAAAACGTTTGGCAAGATGTTGATGCCGGGTAACAGGTTAATGAATTTAGACAACCGATTAATTTTTGGGAATTACGAGTAGTTGTGGGTTAGAACTTTAGAGAAACGGTTGAAGTAAGTAAAAATAATATAAACTTTTTTATAAAAAAAAATTGTAAGTGTCTAATTATAGTGGTTGCTACTTAGAATACTCGTAATAGGTACAAAAGTGCCGGTTAACATCTGAATCGAAATAATGTTTATTTCAATCGAATACTAAGTGAAAAGTCGACAAGTTTGTTTTATTGTGAAGTCGATACTAGTTTTAGTGATTGCATTTCATACGTAAGTAATTCATGAAAATCTAATAAAATATTTATGTTATGGGTTATTACATAGTTTAGGATACCATAAGTCTATACTTATAATAAATCTGTAGAGAGGTCAATTCTGTACATAAAATATTTTTTCAAAATAACTATCAGGGGGTGATAAGTGATCGATACTGATACCAAAAATGCAATCAGTAAAATTTTTGTCTGTCTGTCTGTCTGTCTGTCTGTATGTTCGTTATAGAAACAAAAACTACTGAACGGATTTCAACGAAACTTGGTACAATTATTCATCATACTCCTGGGCAGGTTATAGTATGGTTTTCATCACGCTACGATCGATAGGAGCAGAGCAGTGAAGGGAAATGTTGGGAAAACGAGAGAAATTTTTATCTCTATGTTTGAAAGCGCCTCACGCAAAAACTACTGCATGGAATTGAATGCGGTTTTCACCAATGTATTGCTAGAGGTCTAACTTAAAATTTAAGCACCATTTTATGGAAGTCCGTTATTTTTTAAACCCGATATATACGCGTGCGACGCCGCCGGCACAGCTAGTTAGATAATATAGCGATAGAATTGCGCAATGAGAGGAGCCTAGGTTCGATCAAAGTGGCGATCGAAGAGGCCTATGTTCTGCAGTGAACTGCGGCAGGCAGATGATGAACGGTGTGGTGCATGAAGCCACACCGTTGCACGAGGTCCGCCCGAGGAGGCGAGAGGGATATTTGCCCTCCCTGGACTAGGCTGGTATGACTAGTACCGGCCGCTTGTCATCGCAGACAGGGATGCGGCCGTATTCTCTACCTGTGTCCCATTGGCGATACAGGGGGGTTTAGTGGGTCTGCCCTTCCATTTTGGGTAGTGTAAGTCTCACACAGAATGCCGACTCCCCCTAGAGGCGGCATGAAGGTGCCTAATGCATGATGATGATGATGTGTAATTTGTAACTAAACGGAGTTACATATTAAGAGTGTCTTTTAAACTAATTGCAGTTAATTATTCACGGATGTACTTTCACAATGATGAATTGTGAATACAGTACTATGTAGAAAATAAGGGTACCTACTAGATGTGAATCGCCCGAAAGTACACACTCATAATAATTCAGTTAGGTCAAACTATGTGAGGTGCTATATCAAAGACGTTTAAAGTTTTTGTACTTAACGATACTTCGGTGATTGGTTTTGGATTAAAGCGGCACCATCTAAGTGCACAGAAGTTAAAGCATAGTGCAAAAGCGCGTGAGAAAATACCGGTTTTTTGATTCTTAAAAATGCCCTTTATCTCGGTTACACGAAAATACAAGGGCTTCTCGTGTCAACCGTCGATACCGATTAATATCCGCAATTTAACTAAATTGATTTTTAATCATCTGCCGGCGCGTCGTCTGCCACCAATAATGCAGTCAAGTTACTCTACAAACCGCACTTCATATTACGAAATCGTTATCGTCCACAAACTTCTTTACTTGTTATAATGAAAACACATTATCTTGTTGTTCCAATTAAACTTGTACAGTCCAGGAAATTAAGAAAACAGCGTTTCCCCAGCCATTGTTTTGAATGTTCTGAAATTTCCTTCCCGTCGCGATCCTGGTCGGAGTTCAAAGATTTCGGTGTGGTGCTTATGAAATATTAAGCTAATGCTGCCATTTGGCGGTGTGCCAACAAATTTGGCTCGGAGTCTATTGGTGGGCGCGGGGGTCGTTTATTAGTTTCGCTGTATGTTGCCATGTTGCCAGTGACACCAGACCCGTAAATCTGGTGCGGGTGGTCCGGCCAGATTTGGTATAGTGTGATAGATGCCTAGTAGTCAGCCTGATTCGATTTGAGTAGACATTGTGTGAATGGAGCCTTGCCGTCGTAATTTCCTGGAGTGTTGTTGATAGAATAAGCTTTCTGTGCAATACAATGGGGGTGTTTTAAAATGAAATATCCGATAGTTGGTGTCATGTAGCCTGCGGTCCAGCTATCATGTGATTGGTCAGTGCCTATGAAAATGTCAGTGCCATGTCAAAATGAACCAATTACGTTACAGTTGGATCTGCTGCGTATGTGGTAAAATCTGGTGGATTTCTTTTTATAGAAAACCCTAATTATTAATTAGATATTTTTATTCTAAATGGGTTTGCGTTTGACTGCAGTTCGCCTGCTAAGAGATAGGTATCGTAGTTTAATGTATAAGTGCCTAATTATATGTATAATAGGCTACAATGACTGTAGAGTTTTTGAGATACCAAGTAACAAGGAATGTTGTCAATCGTTTGCAAAATAAAATTGCGTGGCATTTTGTATGACACCAAGAAACTGTGTAGTTACTAATTTTGCGAGGCAAGCGACTATGTATCTATATTAATGGGTTCTAATGAAATTAAATGCTTACAGCTTCTAACTAATTTTTTTTTATATTGGCTCGGCATAGTGGCTTCCTCTCGCCTGATGGAAAGCTGAAAAGGAAGCCCAAGTCGCTCTGGCCGCGGGCGGGAAACCTCAGTTTCCAGTCAGCCACCACAGCCATGCTGGCCTACAAGATGCTTCTTCACGCTTCGTATATGTGCGAGATGTTTATGTATATGTGCGAGATAAAGATTTAAGCGCTCTACAATGTAGACGGGTGATGTTTAAATACTGTCATGTAGTACCGATATAAAAAAAAACCGTTTCATTTTCACCCTAAAAAAAAGAACAGATATTCATATCACATCATCTCCACATCTCGATTGGAAAACTGACAATAAAGATTCAGCCGAATGGGGGACATGTCTCCAAAATCCTATTTGCGTGGAATTTATCGAGTAGCGTGGTGACCCTACACGTGACCGCGCGGCTCCTGCCCGAAGATTTGTCGCGTGCGGGTGACTTATAGCATTTATTCTAGGTTACAGTTCACAATATCGGCTGGTTTAGTAACGCTACTACCTACCGAATTATCGATAGTATAACCATCGAGTTTTCTCCTAAATAATCTATACTTTAATAAATCTGTAGAGAGGTCAATTCTGTACATGAAATATATTTTGACTGACTCGGTGGCTCAATTGGTAGTGACCCTGCCTTCTGAACCAAGAGTCGTCGATTCCCACTCGGGACAAACGTTTGTGTTTGTTCCGTGTCTGGTTGTTTATATATTTGTACCTAAGTATTTAATGTAATTTAATTAAATATTTGTAGTACGTTCG
The DNA here is from genome assembly GCA_031163375.1 of Conogethes punctiferalis. Classification (NCBI taxonomy): domain Eukaryota; kingdom Metazoa; phylum Arthropoda; class Insecta; order Lepidoptera; family Crambidae; genus Conogethes; species Conogethes punctiferalis. The sequence continues at coordinate 15,506,303 of CM062082.1, read as the reverse complement.
TTGTTCTGATACCCATTACACAAGTGCTTAAGCTACCACTACCTTCGCCTTTTCTTTAGCTATTGTCCTCTACCTGAAGGTTGTCTGGAAGAGATCCCTCCCAGCGATAAGACCGCCTACATCGTACCTACTATGTCTGTATACTCTTTCCTGTATATGTTTGGTTTTGTGCAATAGAGAATATCTATCTACCTATCTTACTTTGGGATCGGAGCAATGTATGTGATGTTGTCTGATATTTATTTTACCCATAATTGCCACGGTGGACAGGCGAGTTGGCGATGGCAGGGCATAGCTCCTCGCTCCGATGACACTGCTGCCCGTCATCCGCCTGCGGTATATACGTACAGTTATGCCTTGATACTAAGTACAACTATCGATAAACTATTGATCGGCAACACTAGACGCGTTTAAGTAGCGTCTAAAAGTTGTACATTCCTATGTCAAAGTAATAAGGTTCACAGTTGTACTGAATGATAGGGTAGGATGTGAGAAGTTCGGATCCATTCGTGTACGTCAGTGCGAGGAATCCTTTTCGATCCGGCTGAGGAGATTGAACGTTGGCTTTGCGATGCGACCCTTGGACTTTTATTAAGCAATGCGGTATTTTAGGAGCGGTGTAGATGGGAGAAGCCGTGTAATTAATACACATTTTGGCTAAAAGTATAAGAAACGAGATCAAAATTACTTTACGCTAATAATAAAGAGGAAAGATTTGTACTTTTGTATGTTTGTCTATCATTTATCTATTTTTTGTCTATTCGTATTGTATTTTTGCGTGTGTGTATGTTTGTATTGAATAAACTAAAAAAATATTGAGCAGATTCGAAAACTTCTTTTACTATTGGAAAGCCTGAGTAATATAGGCTATATTTATGCTAGAAAAGGTTAGGGACTCTTAATAAAATGCCAATAATGTAACCCAATGAAATGTTCATCTAAAACACTCGAAGCGAAGCGAGGGCGCCAGGTTATCTCAAAGCAATCATAGTGCAGCTATCAAAGTATATCCTACTTGCATATAGTTCAAGAAACAAATGAATTTTGAGAACAGCTTCTCACAGAAATGTATCAAGAATAGAACGGCTCTAAACGCACGGGTCTATAACCATAAATAAATAAGTCAGACAGCATCAAATACATTGCTTCGATCCCAAAGTACCTAAGAAGCACCTGTGTTATCGGTATCAGAACAACTAAGTTACTAAGTACAAACATACTTACACTTAAATACAAATATAAATACCTAGACACGGAACAAACGCAAATGTTCATCACACGAATGTCTGTCCCAGATATAAAAAATTTCTTATGATGTGCTAAATGAGCAGTATTATTTAGATGTTTTATCGTTATCGTGGTACCGAGCTTTTAAATTTTAATAGCGTGAAAAAGTCACAAAATGAAAATAATATGTGATCGCTCGTTGTGCTATCTAGGTATACTTTCTATGGTACGTCTGTTACGCGTAGTTTCGGGTTCTCGTACACTCGTCTCGGTCTTTTGAAGAAAGTTTCCAACTTAGCTTGTAATGAGTTTCGGAGTTTAAGTACATTCGCTGAGAATTGACGTTTGTTCAAGGATGAACTAAACTTTGTGAGGGAGCCCTCCATAATACGTTATGTCAGAGTAAAGGTGGCCATGAGATGTGTTATAGCGTTTACCTGTTAAAACATCTGGTAGTTCTCCCGAATCTTGATCGAACGGGAACACGAGACTTGCTTGTGGGATAAAGAAATTGATCATTACACACATAGGGAAAACAGGGTCTGACACGAGAAACAAAATACTTTCACTACATAGATGTATCACGAATGGTAGAAAGGTCACCAATTATAATCATCATCACCATCAGCTTATCGCAGTCCACTGCTGGACATAGGCCTCTCCAGCTGTTGTTCTCCACTTAGGGCAAACATCTGGAGGATATAACCATAATAAAAAAGGCAAATATTTCACACTATATTCTCCTATACTGATCGGATAGTTTGACTGGCTCGGTGGCTCAATTGGTAGTAAGTATAATTTATATCAGAAATATAAAAATAAAAAAATGTTTTTAATGAATAACATTTCTTGGTAGTTAGATAAGTTAGCAGCTTTTTAAGTAGAAGATTTTCTGTAATGGACTCAAACTTGTCACTTCTTTAGTGACAACAGAAAAGAAAAAGCCTTCACAAAAACTAAAACTACTTTTGGTAACAAGACATTTACAGGTAGTCATGGTGTTACTGAGGACATCCAAAGCTGATTAATCCTACTACTACTGAACAGTGACAAAAAATATCGGATCAGCTGTTGCATGCGCGGGATCGGAAATGACGCCAAAATTGTCAAATTGATGAAATTGATGATATAATCGTTTTCTTTTTCGCTCTTTTCATGTTTAATGTTCAAATAAAGTAAAAAATGTGAAATAAAATGTGTTAAATTAAGTAAGTGCATGCACTATTTAGGGAATTAGCCTAGACTTAAAACTTTATAGAACTCTGTTTATGTAAAATACTGGCTAATGTCTGTTTGTGTTGCCTAATAAATTAAAAAAAATAAATAAACTGGAAAAATTGCGTTGGCCCCTAATCCCGTGTACCAAGCCCCAATTCCATCATTTTATAAGCTTTTGTGTTGAAACTTTAAAAGGGGATTCGTCCCTTTCTATCTAGGACGGCGCCCATCCATAATTTCTTCACGTTTATGCCTCCCTTTGTTCAGGGCTACAACAGACTCGTGTTTATAATTGGTTATCTTTTTGTATATTCATTTCCTTTGAGAGAAGTAAGTTAACTGTTATCTTTGTAGTAATAATTTGATTGTTATTAGTGCTTTTGTTTTGAATGGACTTATTTAGAGTACGTCTGTCACTGTAATGTTCTTATTTTTCATTCTTGTACATTTTATGCACACACAATATAATATCCTGTGTCCTTAGAAATTTGAGGACACCAGCCACAAATTGGTCAGGAGAGGTAATAATTATGATTCTCAAACCTGAGTATGGGAAATTTAATAATGTTCAGATTTTTTGGTCAATAAGAACAATTTTTTGCTGTACATTTAAAGCATCATCATCCGCTTTAAGACATCCAATTCTGGACAAAGACCTCCCCCAATGACCATTTGACATTTGGAAGGAATTCGCCTTAGTCGTCACGCTTGGCAGGCGGGTTGGCCAGCGCAGTATGTTTTATTTGTACCCAGGTAAACGCTGCTGTCCTTCTCTTGATACTTATTGATTACTCGTCTTCTACGACAACCATGGGATGAGATCTGATGGTCCATTTCTAATTTCGGAAACCACACGGACATTTGTAGCAAAGTTATAGTACCCCAAAGCTGTCATCAGACGTCTACATCTCCAGCATTCTACGAACACTACAATAGATCAATAAATATCAAACTTCTCAGGCTCCGTCGGAGTTGAACAGAACTCGTAAATTTATATTTGATGATATCAAAAGCGTTGTTCGCGATGAGAAGCCGATGACGCGCGCCGCAAACTTCCGCCAACTATTCTAGTTTCGGCCCGATCCGACAACTTTACACATAAATCGGGCTTCGTTAATAATTTACCCATTGGTGTTCGCTTGCTGAACAATTTTCAACTGAGCGACGGAAAGGCGACTTGGGAAAGACACTTGTCTCCTAACTTATTTTGATGATAAGAGAAATATTCGTCTGAAAGAATTCAGCAAAACATCAGCCATTTGTTTGAGGATGTAAGGGATAGGCCCATAATCTTTCACTTGGCCGTGGTGCATCCTGCTGAATAACAAACGAGGTTCTGGCAACTAACTGGCGCAGGTATAACCGTCCCAATTGAAGGCGTAGCTAAATACCACAGGCTGATGACAGACAGTAGCGTCACCAGAGCGAGAAGCTACGCCCTGTGATCGCCAATCCGCCTGACTGTTTGATCAAAGTGACGAACAACTGGAGAGGCCTATGTCCAGCAGTGGACGTTTGCAGGCTACTGATGACGATGATGATGATTATTTGAATCATCTTGTACGACAGGATGAGATGGGGTGTTCTAAATTCAGAAAAAAATAACTCATATTGGTATAGGAAACTAATATGTAATGGCAATTGGAATTGAACGACAAGATATTTTTCTCTACATTTCTTATAAAATGTGAACAATATTTATACCACTATTTCGACCAAAGCAGTAAAACTTTATACAAGGATAACTGTCAAATTTAACTGGGAAAACACGAATGAAATATACAAAGGTCCAGTCGTAAATACAACGCTGCTCGTTTACATGACACGACTCTTGAAAGACACATTTATCATGAAATGTATAAATAACTATGAGTTCCCTTTTACATGATTGTATTGTCATCGCCGGCTCGCCGGCACATCTGTCCCTCCTGTTATTTATTTGTTCTTGTAAAGTCTGAAATGTCTTTAAGACCTAGTTTTAAGTCAGTAAGTATGGTGTGCAATAAAGGTTTTTTTTTTATAAGAAGAGCTTTCAGGATGATCACTCCATCTGATGGTATATCTATCTATCTATCTAAAGATGCATTGAGGTAATACTTACATACATAAGCGGGCCGGTTTAGTCGTTTCGGCAGGGGTTTAATAAGAGAAAAACATGAAACATGTGTTTTTATAGGATCACCTACAAAGTTCAAAGTTCCAAGCCCATTTTATATCTTTTCCAAATACAAAGTTCCAAATACATACTTTGTATAAATGGTTTTTTAGAAAATATTGATTTACAGTTTTATTAAGTCACATAAAACAACAATATCACATAAAAAAATTCTATACGGATTTGATCACAAAGTGCCGGCGCGCACTACGAGATTTCGCCGCGCGGCAGAATGTCGCACTGTAATACTGTACCTACCAATTGTATTGCGCGCACTTGACAGCACACGGATTACAGTGCAACATTATGCCGCTGCCCTTTTCTGCCACGCGGCGAAAAACTCGTAGTGCGCGCCTGGTCAAACAAAACGTTGATACTCGTTTCCCGATATTCGCTTAGTTCTCTACAACCACGGGATGAGATGGAGGATACAAAATATGCTACATGGTTAATTTTTTATATCTCAGACGCATTGTCGTGCCGTATGAATCCCGTCGCATGGGTGCTCAGCTTGTCCCGTCTTACGTCTGTATCGGCGTCGAGGTTTCGTTTATGGTAATGCCGATTGTGATGGTAATGCGCGGTCCAACAACTACTTTTGTTGTTTTCTTAGTTTCCCTTTGATGTATTATTGTTGGCGAACGGTTTATGGTCGCTGGTTGATGGTGATTGACGTTTTAAATAAAACTTTCGCCGCCTCTGTTTTGGGCGGAATAAGCTGGATGATATATTAATAGGAGTAAACACTGCGTCTTCTATTTATGTGTTAATTTTACATCGAAGAACTAGACTGTACTTTTTTTTCTAAATGACTCCGATGGTGGCCAGGCCGGCCTAGGCATCATCACCGGAGTGTTTGGGGAGCGGAAGGCTCTCACCCCTAGGGGTTGAAATATTATCTAAGTCCTAGGACTTAGACAGTCATCTAAGATTATCACTAAACTGCAAAGAAAAAATTATCAAACAAAATACAGCTAATACTCCATTTATTTTGAGGGTGTTGGTGTAAGAAATGTTACTGCATATAATTGCAAAAAAGTGCGTCACGGATAGTCTGTTGTCTGCGCTGCCCCTTAGAGAGATAGATCCAAAATGTGCGCTGAATAAATATTTCCTTTCTTTCATTTTTATTTTGTCACCATCTAATTGTATGAGCGATTTTAATTATTGTCTTTCTTTACAGATCACCATGTGGCTGCTACTTCTCTTGTTCATGGTGCCGGCAATGGGGCAACAACCGTGGGTGCCCTGCTCAGAACTGAACGACGACCTTCGGTATCCCTGCAGGTAACATCATCCCTACTGCCACTTAGTACATACATACATAACGTCACGCCTTTCTCCCAGAGGGGTAGGCACCATGGAAAAGACCACATCCTTCCATTTGCTATTGCTACGATCCTGGCACACAACTTTTGCTTCGTCGACATTCATCAATCTTTTCATACATGCCACTTAGTGGGTAATTTTTATTCTGATATTAACTAGACTAATAATTGGACATAGCTGACATTTTGATATCTTTGCATGCTGATAATTTGTGGTAAGGATTGTAAGGGATAATCTTTCCGCTCCAAGCTCCCCTCACCTGCCATCGATGCATACCGCTGAATTACAGACCAAACTATTGGCTACTCAAGACATCAGACTTCTTTAAGCAATAATTTATTACGCTTAACTGTGCTATCCTTCATAATTTGCACGAACATTTCCTTTGTTTACTATGAAAGTTTGTTTGTAGATGTCGAGTGCAAGTAGACCGGACCCTACAACTTCGGATCCTGATGAACTGTGACCGCGTAGTCTTTCCTGGAGACTTCCCGACCTTGCCGTATGGAGCACCCATCATATCCTTCAGCCAACGATGGGCTGGTCAACAGACGTTGCCGACACAGGTAGGTCTCTTAACCTAAGACATGCTTTCTTTTTTTAGAGGGGAATGCATTACGCACCTTCATCGACGGAGGTCATTTGACTGCGGTATTCTATAGGGAGGAGGGCCTTACCTCGGAGGGGCAGCTCAAATCGAGTGAAGATTCACTATGCCCTACCTCTCTAAAAATGTAATGAGAATATCTGAATATCGGAGTCCCAAAAACCAGGTATACCGTACTCGTTAATAAATATGCTTGAGAGAGTAAAAATTTTATAGTAAAGAAAAACAACTCGTCCGTACGAGTGCATTCAGCTCCACCAAACTTTCCAGCAGAGTAAAAAACAAAATAGCAGTCATCGAAAACTAAATTTGTGGTGGAATCAGTTCACGGCTCCGAAAGTTGGTCCCTTAGTTAGACATTTTTGTTCGGCTTTCGTATTGTGTGCGAAATATATTTTAGGACCTCGGTGACCCATTGTGTGGCTTTTCATTACTTTAATAAAAGCTCCTCTATATTATAAAAAAAAATAGAAAAAAACTATTTTCTCAATAGAGGTAGGTAAACATATAAGCCATCAATTTTTTCTTTGTTAGAAAAATTCTTTATTCATATAGAATAAGGGCGTGTTATTGTGTGAACTACTGTAAACTACTGTTTAATATAAAAGTTGTGCTAATTTGGTCTTAAAGAAATCAGGGAACAAGGAGCCCGGCAAAGAGTTTCATAGTTTGGCCGTTCGCGGTATGAAGGTAGAAGCGAAACGTGTCGTGCCAGTCTTTGGAACTTGCACCATATAACAGTGCCTATTCTCCGTATGCCAACTCGTTCGATGGTGAATACTTTTTATTAGGGCCTAATAATTTGCTTTAATTGATTAGTAACTATGACCCAACTATCGTCTGAGATACGGGCTTGCATAGGCATACAATGGATTTTTTTATATGGCCGCATAGTGTACATATTGGATAGCAAAGGAAAGTGAAAAAAAGCTTTGCCTGAAGTAGATTTGCAATGGGGTACTACAGAACTGTGAATCTACATTGTAATCTTTCAAAAATATCCGCACATAGTCTGGTTAAAAGCTGAAAATGTTGAACGTATCTATCTAGTAATGAATTTCCATTGTTTGTGGTAGATACAATGAGCGGATTTGATGCTGAACAATAACACGACAATGGGGCTTAATGTAATTCGGCTTAAAAAATCATCACTAATTAGCGTGAGGGTTAAAATGGACAATCAATAAGTATGAACTGTGACCTTTAACGTCAAACAGAAGCTTACCAAGAAATCATTATGCTTATTAACGGGGTTTGTACCCTGTAAGTATGGGCTTGATTTTCGAGGCTTGAATTAGGGTTGGGAACAATCAGGAGTGCTGGCCGCTTGTCATCTGCGGCTGGCCAGGGCATGCAAGGATGCGGCGGTATGCTTCGGCGTTGCCCGTGTCCCTGCAACTTGCTGCCCACTGGCGACACAGGGGGGTTTAGTGGGTATACCCTCCCATTTCGGGAGGTGTGAGTCCCACACACCATGTCACCTCCCCCCGGAGGTGGCATGACGGTGCCTAATGCATTCCCCTCTAGAAAAAAAAAGGGTTGGGAACAATAGTTACCTATATATATAGATAGCTGTTATTGATAGTTTTCATCTGAAAATGGGAATCCTATCGAGTGAACTATCGATAGGATTGCTTTCATGCGATAGTATAGTATTTACTGGTTCTAAGTTATCAATAGAATTAATAGTATCAATGCTATATATTATTCCCAAATAGCCCCGATATTTCGATACTGACCTGTGTGTTCAAAAACTTTAATAGGTACGCAAATATTTATAAAAATAAACGCTAAGGTATTATTATCTTTTTTTAACCTGAGCAAAAAAATATGTTTTTCTTTTATTATCGTAATTATTAATATGCAATTAGCAAAGGCATTTAATTTGCTTGTAACTACCAGTTTTTACAACACGGCAAATAAATTCATTCACAATTATCGTACTTTGTTTATAGAACATAGTTTCTATGGTCGAAGTTGTTCAGTTGTTATGTAGGGGTACAGTCAGCAAAAATTATGATTACAAAAATGTCAAAAAATTACTTAGCAACCAAGGAGTTCCGATATAGTATGTATTCTCTTTAATTAGTATTTTAGCATTTCTTCCAACTGATGTCCACATCCCTATTTGATTCGAGCGTTTGAATTTGGAACGATCGAAAAAGTGGGAAGCGAGCTGTGACTGTTTGAAAATAGAACGTGGTAGCCGTCTATTTCTTGAAACCCCCTACAGACTCACAGCGAGAAGTCTCGCTGAGAAGTGTTGGCGAGAACACAATTAAGAACGAACACAACGCCATGAAAGCGATCAGATTCACGCTTCTCGGTTATTCTCGAGCGTTATTGGCGTGAGTTTGTATGGGCTATGATATATTTGTGTGGGTAAAACAGTTAGCATTGTCAAACATTACTGACAACTTTCCAGTCTGACCATACCACGCGGACCCTTTTCAGGAAAGTTGTCATTCACATACTTTTAGCCTTGTACATGGAAATTGGGCTTAGGAATTTGGGGCGTGGTCCAAATGGCGACGTTTATTCGAGTAACGTGCCCTTTCTGAAATGTCGAGGTCTCGAGTGCTCGTTTGGAACGAGACTGGCAGATCTTTTTACACCACTTTGTTGGATGTTATTTTTTTATCCTGGCACAACATTGTGGTTATATCTCACGTTATAAAATGTGAAAGAAAAACCAAAGTCACTACGTCAACGGACGAGCATCCAAATCAATCCTGGTGGATGCAGTCCTATGTGAAATTTTACGAGTACAAAGCAAACTAAAATCCATTGCTTGTCGTGCGTGCGTTGAATCTAAGACGACGCAACTGTATTCGCCATGCAACACTACCGTATATTACATACGTAAATTGGGGCAGTTCTTCGGGTATGCAATAGTGGGTATTTAACTAGATAGGAGTGAGCTCCATATAACCTAAATAAGCGCTTGAAAGAGATGACCGTCGGGGTTAGTGGGTATTCTCCGATAAATAGGAATCAGCGCCACATAACCCAGGTTCCCATACCTAGGCCCTAGTGTATGTGTAAAGGCATACCCGATAAATAAAATAAAATAAAATAAGGGGTCCCGTACCCAGGGCCCTGGTGTATTCGATTACCAACGAGAAACAGGCAGTTCTATTTTGTTTAAGTGTTGGTAATGTGACCATGAACCTCTTACACTTTGGATACGAGTATTTTAAACAACAATCGATGTTTCAAATTCCGTAACTGTGTCGAGATTTAAATATAAATAAGAGTCGACATATAGGATAGGGATAGACAGGTTTGCAGATTAACAGTAAGTTGTTTCAGCACATTGAATTGATAAGGGTACGTACCCTAAAGCTTATGTGTCAACTCGACAACAAAAAAAAACTCGTCCATTGTCGAATTACCTACGGTGTAACCGTTAAACCTTCAAAAATTAATTTCTTCAGAACTCTTGGCATGAAATTGACAATAGCAATTTTTTTAAACAAAACAGGCCCGCGGACGTCGTTTTGCGGCAAGTTCTCACTAACCAACTCAGGGGAGCCATGGCCTCATGTATGAGTCATCAACGTCATCATAAGCCTGCAAACGTCCACTGCTGGACATAGCCTTCTCCAGTTGTTCGCTACTTTGGACATCTGAAGGCTTCACCCACACGCTGGACAGGCGGGTTTGCAGGGCGTAGCTCCTCGCTCATCGACCTGTGGTCGCTACGCCTTCAGTCGAGATGGTTTTACCGCCACCGGTCGGTTGCCAGATCGTTTGTTATTCGGCAGGACGCAGCGCAGGCAGGTAATGCATGTAATTTTTTTTATAGTAACTCGTCATAATGGCTTCCCTTCGCCTGATGGAAATCGAAAGAGAAGTCGATGTGACAACATGCAAGTAACTGGTCAGTTACCTGTCAGTTGCCACCGCCATGCCGGTCTAACCCTAACCCCCTACGAGCTCTGGAGACCCTACTCACCGGCAGAAGCATGAACCGGAGGTCATTTAGCTGCGGTATTCTATAGGCTGGAGGTTCTTCCCCGAAAGGGCGCGAGCGGCTCAATTCGAGCGAAGCTTTGCTATGCCCTACCTCTCTTAAATGCGTACTTGACGTAAAAAAAAAGGATCTGCTGAAACTACCCAATAGACATTGTTTGTCTACACAGACGGAGCTGTGATAGATGTGTAGTGGCGAGTCGCGAGTCGGGCACGCGATTCATGATCTGATAACTATGTTCGGTGGACGGTAAACACGATATCCACGCGTCACTGTTCCAATTCAGATAAAATTTATGTTTCTGTATCATTCGTACGTTTTTAATAACAGTTTAATGGTTAATTAAAATAGTGGCCGTTTTATGGTTGATTCATGTCGGTTTTAATGAGTTATTTTAACGTTGTATCGAGATTCGCGATATATTTGTTTTGGATGGTTGACATTTGTTACAATAATGGTAGGTCTAGAACACTAATTGATTAAATTCTGATAATTATTAAAAATAATAACAGAAATAATATCCGGCCGACATGCCATCCCACATTATATTTATTAAATTGTCTCCAGGGGCGTCTAAGTGTTGGTTCCAAAGGACCGGTAGTAACACCTTCCCGTGATACCCAAACGGAAACTACTATGATAAGGATAGCTTCTAGGCAGCTTCTTATCTTCAGATACAGCGGTCGCAAGCTAGGCGGGTAAGCTGAAAAAATCGCTTAGTCTCTTAGACACTCACGGGAAGATAAGGGGCGGGTCGATTTGTGTCTTACTGTCACCGTATGGAAAAATAGTAACGACATGTTCTTGACAGGAATGCTATGTCCTTTTTGGGAATCATGGAACGCTTCGAACGCGGGGTCACTACATATGGACTGACGCATCATTCAAAATGTTGATAACCTTCGCTTTAAATAGTCATGATCGTGACATAAGACGAAAGTAGGCAAAGCTACTGTCATTTGTATAGCGACGTCTAAAATAATTACAATGGTTGGTCCAGCTCCACATTTTAATTGCTGTAAAGGTCAAGGTCAAAGGTCAGGTATTATGTTACTTGACGTAAAGTACTAAACGGATTTTAATGAAACAACATCAGATTGTCATACAAGCTTTATATGGATATTATCGTTTTACCATGGAAGTATTAAGTACTACGTACAAATACTTCCATGCGTTTTACATCTATAGTACAGACAGACATATAGTTAGACATAAGTAGTACTAAAAGTAGAAGATTCATTGGTTGCTTAGATACAAATTACTCCAACATATAACAAGACATACTTATTTCCCATAGCTGAATATGAGTAGGTGATATCTTGTGAACTTAGTCGTAGTATTTTCATCATCATATCCTACTTATTTGCTTAATGATTTCGACCTTCGATAAAGAACTACAAACCACCAATACTAATCCGATTGCGTCTTATGATTGATCAGGCGGTGTTTTGCAATTTTTCAATATCTAGTATTCAGTTTGCGCGCTGCAGGCAGGCATTAGCCTTTGTTTTGCTGATGCCAATTCAATTTCGTCGTTTCGGCGGCGATCGCTTTGAACACTTCGGGGATTAGCGCAGCGTACAGTCGGCATGTATAGTGATATCAGCTGCATTCGGCACCGTGTTCGAGTTTATCCGACGTTTATTCTTCCATAACCTTTATTGTAGTACTCTCCTGATCGACTTTTCGCTCACAGCAGTCTAGCTTCACAATAACTAGTACTGTAGGAGATATAAAACGTGTGTTATTTACACGTATGTAAGAATGTAAGGGAGCAACCTATTATCTTTTCGCTCCAAGCCACCCTCCACCTGCCCGTGGTGCATCCTGTTCGATAACAAACAAGACTCTGGCAACCGACAGGCCGTGGCGGTATAAAGATCTTATTTAAGGCGTATTTAAATACTACAGGTCGATGACGGACAGCAGCGTGGCGATTATAGGTAAAGCCTCGAGATAATTTGCCCAAAATGGTGAACTATGTTCAGAATGTCATATGCTAAGACATAAGCCCTGGAAAAGTATTAGGTACGCGGGCGCCCACGCGGCGCTTCTACATACAAAAGCATTCCGTTCTTATCCCCGCACTGACTAAAGGAATTCCTTATTATCCATCTAAATATTGGACTAGACTAAGGAAGCATTGCTTGTATTAACAATCACATTATGTGGATTTTAAATGACAATTTTGTGAATGCCTATTTATCCTCGAAAATCAATGCACCAAGAGAATTTATTGAAACCATATGTGCAATGTGCCTGTGTACCCAGCGACAAATGAAGTTACCCAAACCAGTCAATATATCTAGATGGATAATAGACTCTATGTATTGGACGTTTAGTTGAAAATTGTTTGTGGAAATGTGACAGATCTGTATATGGAAACAGACCGTGAACGAGCCGGTTCGCGGCCGAACCGATAATGCGACGAATTAATCGCGCATTACTTAGCGGGCCTTAACTGTTGAATGGCATAGTCGCTGTATGCTGATGAAAAAGGAGCCTTATATCAACGTCTTTAGTGATGGTTTTTGTGCCCCATACGGAGATAATGACATGATTTTATAATCTAAATGTTGAGCGTAGGAAGTCCATTGCGGTACATATGCCTTCCCCAAAATGTTATTTACATAGCAGGTACTTTTTGTGTACATTTGTATTGACTCCCTCGTTATTATTAGGCTAAAACAAGACCTCCACACACAGAGCAAAAATTGGTCACGCTAAAAATTGTTAGGTGTCTTTTTCATCATCATCATCAGCCTATTGCAGTTCACTGCTGGACATATGCCTTCAGTTTTTCTCTACGGGTAAACATCTGGAGGTTTTACCCATAATCAAGTTAGACAGGCGGTTTCTTGCTCTGGTGACGCTGCTGCCCGTCATCGGCCTGTAGTATTTAGGCATGCCTTCTATCGTGATGATTATACCACCAGCCGGGTGCCAGAGCCTCGTTTGTTATTCGGCAGGATGCACCATGTGCAGGTGAGGGTGGCTTGGAGCGAAAAGATGATGAGTCGCTCACGCTTCACGGTAGCTAAAGGTTGAATTCACAAGTCTTCCGTACTGGCCGTAGTCATCGAATTAACCGAAGAGAGCATTATTAATTATATTAGCTTGTGTAACTATGTAAGAAGGCGAAAAGCTGGCTTTACCCCATAATGCTAATGAGCGCAAGAGCCAAATAATCCATGAAACCGTCCGATTTCCAACGGAATCATAACGGTTGCAATATTGAATCCCGTATTAAGCAATGAATGAACTGTTTCAGCATAAATCAGTGTAGGTTAAGGGGTTTATTCGATATTCACAAATGATTGATGCATCTCACGTGGAAAACATTTATGTGGAGTACAGTTGAATGGGCAAACGTAGAGTGGGATGCTCTGTGTCCGAGTGGACTATGGTCTTAGATCGCCAGCTGGAGCAAAAAAAAAACAGAAGATAGAGCTCTTCGCCACCGCTTGAGAGAAGCTTATGCCCAGCAGTGGACTGCGATAAGCTGATTTGAACAGTAGAAGTGAAATATACCAATCAGGTCTATATTGACCGAAGTACAAGTAGATATTTCACACTAAACTTAGTTAACTTATAACTGGACGTAGTTAAGCAAAAACATTTCAATCCACAGGTCACACGAACTTGAGTTAATATGATAAATCCTTTTATTATGACACTTTTTTGACAGAATTTCAGCTTCCAATTCATACTTTATGAGTTTAAGTAGAATGTAAAGTTGAAATTCTTTCAAATAAGTAAAAAAAAAGTGTCAAAATAAAAAGATTTATCATATTAACTCAAGTTCGTGTAACCAGTGGATTTATACGGTTTAGCTTATCTATGTCCAATTAGGTATCAATCAACAATCATCAGCCCTTCGCAGCATCCATGGAATCTTCCATCTTCGCAGCGTCCAGCAGTGGACTGCGTGATGCAATTTTTAATAACCTATTATGGTCTTTTTATATCTGATTTGCTGAACAGTTTTGAGAATGACGAGGTCCAAAGGTCGTTAACGGTTTTAGCTCTCATGAAAACATGCACAAAACCTTCGCAGATTTTTAGTCGATTCGAAAAATCTGGCCGGAGGGAGATCAGGCGCAAAACCAATGACTTAACGATGTTTCCTATGCACGTTGTATCGTTGCCAACTTCATGCCTCCAAGCTGCCGCTGATTCATTAACAAACAGAACAGACTGGACTTTTTAAAAGTCTAGTTAGAAATTGATCACTTACCTATTAACAAGGCAGTCACTTACTTGTATGACATTTTATATATAAATTTCACGTTAAATAATTCTGTTGATTACATTAATATTATAGAGGAAAGATTTGCATTTTTGTGTGTGTGGATGTTTGTAATGTATAAACTAAAAAACTACTAATATATGTATTTAAACACTAGCTGTGCCCGCGACTTCTTCCGCGTGGAGTAGAGTTTCATCCCTTTGGAGTTATAATTGATTAAAATCCTTTCTTAACGGATGCCTACGTTATAAAATCTACCTACATGCCAAATTTCAGCCCAATCCGTCCCAGTCCAGTCCGCCCAGTGTTTTAGGCTATGCGTTGATATAGTATATTTATTTCTAGAAAAGATTAGAAATCCTTACTAAAGCACCATTAATGTAATCCAATGAAATGTTTATCTGAAATACCCTAAGCGAAGTGAGGTGGTATATGTATGATATAGGTATATAATAAATAACATTCAGTAGGCCAAAAGTAATTTGTCATAATATGAAGCACAACAGCAATGTGAACAATGTGAATTCGTTAATGTATCTAAAACGATAATTACATTATCTGTTGCAAAATATGTTATGTAACATTGTGTCACTTCAAAGCTTAAAATATTAACAGAGCACAAACATAAAACGGTCTCGTAATTGCGAATAAAATTAAGTTAATTTTATCAAAGCACCGCCGCGTAAATTTTGATTAAGTTGTTCATTGATAATTGACTTTGAAATCCCTATAATACGAAAATTACTAGAAAACAGTTACATGCCTGTAGGAGAGCAGGAAATTTTGGTAAATTAATAGCAATAAACAAAGTTACACCGAAAACGTTTGGGAATTAAATTGGGACGATTCGCAAGTACTCACTTTGAACTAATTAACACACTTTCGAAATACCTTTCGAAATTAAAATGATGACTTAGATTGCGCATTAAAAATCTTCCTGCGAATTGTGATAATGCCAATTCTTGACGTTGTTTGGTCTATATTAATTAAAAGATTTACATTATATAGTTATTAGGTACCCTAGTCAGGGAGAGTCGGTAACTTAGTGAGTAAGCGGTTCAAACCAGTGGCGTAACTATACCATTCGAGGCTCGTGGCAAATTTATCAGATTTTCACTAAATGTGTAATAATAAATGTTGGAAATTTGGATTCTCCTCTGGCCGGGGGCCCCTTACGGCTGGGGGCCCGTGGCATTTTGCCGACATGCCACCCTGTAGTTACGCCACTGGTTCAAACCCTGGCGAAGTTTGCGTCTGTAGTGGCGTATCAAGAAAAGACGACCAAAGAAATGTTTAAACTTGCTACGTCCTATCATTCGATTCGCTTTCGATGATCATCCTAGGGAAGGAATGAGCAGTGCTTTATATTATTTTGCGTCACCGTATGAAATAAGTACCTACTACCTATACACAACCGTATGCGTACAGCCCAAATAAATACGCATATTGTAAAAGGCATTTGTTCTCATATTTTGTTGCACCGTGTATCATTAAATTAATTGGAATTTGGTTGCAAACTGGTTTCGTGGAATTCGATCATTAGAAAATGTTTATTGTTTATTTGTTCAGTTTGGCGTGAAATGCGTTGGCTATACTCGTAGAACCGGATAATTAAAATTTATTTGTTTAATTAATTAATTATTAAAATATTTGGTTAACAATTTCTGTATGAAAAAGGTGTAGAGGAAAGATAAGGGAAACATTGGATGAGATACCCAAGCGATTTACGTTTTATTACTTATACATATACAATCGTCATAGTTTCCGAAACTTTGAATCTTCTTTATTCCTTTGAAGGATGGACTATGATGCTATGTGCCAGCTCCTGCAGACAACACTGCCATAGCAATCGCCTGAGTAAAAATTAAGAATAGTTTGATCATCGGTGGAAAGGTAATAAGTACATTCCTAGTAGATTCCTTCCGAAGCGTAGACAGATCAGCAGCTAGATTGTCGGACGATATCAGAAAGACGGCAGGGTCGACTGCCGCATCAAGAACACTCTGGGATCCTAGAAAGGAGACATAATGTTAAGCAGTGGACACATAAATGTTAAGAAGAAAAAACCTTACTAAGTTAACAATAGGGAATATGCATGAAAAATAGTTTCAGGTATTTACTAATTTATCGTAAAATAGATCAAAATCTACTACGAACAGTGAAAACAAAATCAAAATTGGTTGAAAAATGGGCGAGATACAGTCATTGAAAGTGAATATATCCGTCTCTCTCTCTCGCGAAACAGATTTTTCTATGGAGTTAGTACGGCGCTCACGGTACGTGACGTCAACTACCGCATCGGATCTCTCTGTCTAATCAATAACTTTAACGCTTTATAACTCGCTTAATAGAAAAGATAGTTTAAAAATTCTTTGATATTTATGTATCTGGAAGACAAAAGATCTCAATAAATCCATAAAAAAAAGTCATGCATATTCCCTATTGTAAAGTTGAAATTTATCATATTACCCTTTTTTTTGTAACAGAGTGTGACAGAGACAACGCCATTTCGCTCATGTCTAGTGTTTTCGTTTGGTGCATTTCACGCGTGAATTGTGGCATCAATTTATTGGTAACGTCCGATTCACGGACAGACAAATTAAGTACGCACCTACAGGCCTTTTTTGTTGATGATAACGACCTTTATAAAATGTACTCTATCGATTACCTTTAGAGTAAGCATCGAGTTTTGTTCATGAAAGCTACTAATTGCCACCATGACTTGTGTATCGACACGCTAAAATATAATTCATAATTTGATATACATGTAGAATAGGTTCTATATCTTACACAAAATTCATAATAACCACCAAGTTTTGTTAATGGATAGCTACTTATTGTCAACATGACTCGACATACGAGAAATACGATTATTTTATTTCCGTTATTACTCACATCTATCTGTAAATGATATGTGTTTGAAATACAAAATAACCCCTTTATATAAAGGCTAAAATCAATGAAGTTGATGACCATCTATGGTTCCCATTTGACTAATCCCAATGAGTAGAAAATTAGTAATTATCAGACAACATCACATACCATCATTGATCCGATCCCAAAGTAAGTAGCTTAACACGACTTAAATTTTATGGGTATTAGAAAACGAAGGTATTTAGGTACAACAAATTTTATGTTATTAACATAAGAATGTAGTTGTTGTATTTTGTTAGGATTTTGATAAAGTAAACGAGGTTTTTAATGATATTCACTGTTTAAAGAGCAGAGAGAATAGAGTAGTCGGTCATAGACAAATTACTAAATAGACAACTGTGAAGCACATTAAAAAGGCGCTAAATTTAAAATATGTAACAGCTTTTTTATAATGCGTAAGATTCCTAAAGATTAAAAAAAAAAGTATAAAAATCCTAACGTGTAATTCCTCTAGACTATTTTAACGTACCTACATTAGTTCGTTACTTTGCGACGTTTTATACTTTGTTAGTAACGGATTCAGTACTCACATACTCGTAAAAGCCTAGGCGAACGTTATCATTAAGAATATGTATCTCTGGGTTTAGTAGGTACACTTATATAAACTCTCCAAGTTTAATAAATGTTGAGAGTTCAAACGGAATACATGTTTAAATATTAAATTTGCATTTTATATATGACTGCGAATATTTATTTTAAGGAACTCTTCTCTGTTTAATAAGTACGAGTATGTTAATGTATACCTATGGAACAAAATTTGAGTTACGACATAATGTAATCTATATCTATATCTGCTTATAATAAATCTGTAGAGCGGTCAATTAATAAATAAATATAAATAAATAAATAACCCAAGACATGCCACGCTGGGCCACTCATCGCCATCTAGCCCCAAACTAAGCCGAAGCTTGTACTATGGGTACTAGACAACTGATAAACTTACTTAGATACTTTTTTTTTGTAAATAAATACATATTATACATAGAAAACACCCAGACCAATACAAACAGACATGTTTATGAACACAAATGTTTGTACTGTGCGGGAATCGAACCCACGACCCTTGGCTCAGAGGGCAGTGCTTACTACAAAATGAGCCATCGAGTCAGTCGTATAATTCTGTACAATTCTGTACATTAAATATATTTTTTTCAAAATAACTATCAGGGGATGATATTAGTGATCGATACTGATGGCATCGTAGTCATTGGAAGCAAAAAAATCTGATGCTGCAGCGACTTTAAACTGCATACTACGCTGTGCTAGAAAAAAATATCAACCGCAACCGATAAATTATTTTTCGTTGATTGACTGACATTCACATTCATCAAATAACATCACTAATTATTTTATTAATTAGGTCAACATTGTTACTCTATATATTATTAGTACAACCCGCTGACAAAAGCTCTGTCATGCGCAGCGATTCTATGAATCTAAACTGATAACGATTTCACGTCCAAAATCTGGCTTCGTACTAATTATCAAATTAACCTCATGCTCATATACGAATACCTATCTGCATCCAATTTCCGTACCATTCTGACACGTATGTGGCTTTCGAAATTCCGTTGCTTGCTAATTTGCCTCCCTACCATCAATTTTAACCCAATTGAAGCGTCATTAAATCAGTTATCGGATGCCTGAAACCCATTTTCCTAAACAATAGCTTATATCATTTTCGACTCTCTGCGCTTTGGAATAAGGATTAGAAGAATTTCGAGTTTTATTCAACCCGTTCCACGCGCGTTTAGAGGCATTCAGTAAAGCGGACTAATTAAGTAGTTACTCTCGTATACAGTTTCAGTTAAGGGATGTGCGGCTACGTAACTCGTTCAAGTTTCCAAACAAAATATTTTTCCACTATTCTCTACGAACGGTATTCGTGAAACGTTGTTCGTTTGTCGGATTCGCTTTCGCTTTGATACATTAAGGCATTTGGACATAATGAATGAATCCATACTGGTACGTTCGGATGTTCTATTTTGAATTATGCCAGTTCGTAATGGAAATGAAGGAACCTTTAGTTGGTAATTGAAATTCTGTTGCTATATTTTTAAAGGTTTAATTGATAATCTTTCTCAATTTTCCATGATTAGATCGGAGTAAGAGTCAGTTTGTAAGTATATTGTGCATAGACATCTTTGCTATGTCCTGTCTTATCAAAAGTCTTTTTATTATTTCCAGTCGTATGTCCGTTTTTTATGAAATGAAATATAGTATAACATAGAAGATTATTATTTATTATCACTACGAGAAATTATTTTGAAGAAGTCCTTTCGTTCCTTTATTTCCATTTTACAATCTGGTGAACTTATATCTAGCGGCTCTGCACTAAGCACAATGCTTATAATTATCATGGACGCGGTTCGGTTTTGGGGTTACATTGTGCTACTGTATATTATGTGTAACACCTTTTTTCTGTACATGTTTTATTTTGGTAAAAAGTCCCTATCTATCATGTTTTAATACGTCTCAAACAATATCTTATGTAAAAAAATCCTACATGACTGTACTTTCAAAGCTTCTTGGTAGGTTAGAGTTATCAATCTAAGCGCAACCATTTTCGTTTTTCCAGATATTCTCATCGCATGGTCTTCCGTTGAAAGAGCTGGACTTCTCTCACAACAGTCTTCGGCGTCTCCCGGACCGTCTCCTGGCTGGCATCCGAGGGAACATCAGCCGGCTGGTCTTCGCAGACAACCTCTTGGGAGACAACTTAAACCCCATATTTTCTACTGCGGAACTCCACAATCTGCCTGCATTGGAAGAGTTGGACTTGAGTGGGAACAGCATTAGGGGTATCGAAGAAGGACTTTTGATTGGGTGCGATGTGCTTAAGGTAAGTCCTTTGATTGTGATTATTTTTGAATGACTAGGCTGTCCGTGTACTTTGCGTACTTAGAATACGACCACTCTATCTCATGTGGTTGCCGTAGAAGACGAAAAAAGAGATATCAGGAAACGGGCAATAGCGTTTGTCTGGGTACAAAAGCCTACAGCGGGCACCGCAGGTCAAACGCCTGTTTATAGGCCTGTTGCCGTAAAAATGTAACTAGTCCGTATTTTATATTGTTCAAATACAAAAGACACGTATTTTTTTATTTATAAATTAGACCAAAAATTACAAAGATATAGCCCGTTAAAATTACGCGTGACGTCAAAGAGTGGGAGTTTTTTCGCCACTGAGTGATGTCAAAGACTCCTACTCCTACATTTTGATGCCTTGAAAAATACGTGTCTAATATATTTTTATAAGTAATCTAAAATAAAGACTCAATATAATGTAATTATTTTGGTCCTGGAAAAATCCCTATTGTGGGGACTAATGACAACTGTTATTGGGGGAGGCCTACATCCAGCAGCATTTGCTTATGATGATGATTATCATTACAAATCAAATCAAATCAAAATCAACAAAAAGAAACAATCTTTGCCGCGAAACTCAGCGTAGATAGAGGGCTCGTAAAATCATTCTGATAGTGGTACCTTATGTTAGCAGATGCCTTCAACTGGTTGCATTACCATAATATCGCATTACTTGAGGACCCTCAGTGTTGTGGTGTCAATGGGGATCACATAACCTTCAAGGTCGCTCCGTCGTAAAAAAAAACTTTTGAGATATTTCGATGTCAGAAGAGTCTTCTTCAATTTTTAGATTCATAAAACTACCTTTTTAAACGGCTTCCATACATTATTAATACATACCTAAAGCTTTTTGGAACACGAAAAATTTACATGAACTACAAATAAAGTCTTAATTAAGTATTCTATGTTAAATTAATACAATTGTCCACAGGTATTCCGACTCGACCGTAACAACATGAACTCTGTCCCATCTTCGTCACTAAACGGACCTCAGGCGCTGAAAGTTATTTCTCTAAGAGAGAACAGAATCGGTAAGACATAATACACTAGAACTGCTAAAAGGTATTGGATAGTGTGCTTACCTCTGAATTAGAAAAACATTCCAGCATACATGATGCTCAGTTTGGGTTTCGGCCTGGACTTTCGACTGAAAGCGCTATAGTAAGTCTTAAGCACACTGTCCAATATTATACTGACCGTAGGACGCCGGTGTATGCCTGTTTTTTGGATCTCTCCAAGGCCTTCGATCTGGTGTCGTATGATGTGCTTTGGAGGAAGCTGGAGAGCAGGGGTGTACCGGATGAAATGCAAACCGTGCTCAAGTTTTGGTATGCAAACCAAACGAACCATGTCAAGTGGGGGGAATCTCTGTCGGATGCATATGTGTTGGAGTGCGGGGTGAGGCAGGGGGGACTGTCTTCTCCTAAGCTCTTCAACATATACGTAAACGATCTCATCGGGGAGCTCAGTAGCATGCGTGTCGGTTGTCGGATAGATGGCATTAGCGTAAATAACTTGAGCTACGCCGACGACATGGTGCTGCTGAGCCCCACGGTGGGGGGCCTGAAGGAGATGCTGCATGTATGTGAGACGTACGCAGCTGCGCACGGGCTTAGGTACAATGCCAAAAAGACCGAATACATGGTCTTTGAGGTCGCTGGTAAATGTATGGATAATACCACAAGCATTACACTCAACGGTTTGAACGTCAAACGCGTAACCCAATTTAAATATCTGGGGCATATCATCACTAGCGACCTGAAAGACGATGACGATATCGAACGGGAGAGAAGGGCTCTAGCGGTTAGAGGTAATATGCTGGCTCGCAGGTTTGCTCGTTGTACGGAAGAGGTCAAAGTGACGCTTTTTAAAGCCTATTGTCAGAACATTTACACGGGAAACCTGTGGGCCAAGCACACCAAGAAATCGCTGGAAACCCTTCGTATCCAGTACAACAATGTCTTTAGGATGATGTTGGGACTGCCACGGTTTTGCAGTGCATCAGGGATGTTTGCACAGTACCAAACAGATGGCTTCGAAGCCATCATACGCAAAAAAACAAACTCCCTGATAGGCAGAATTAGGAGCGGTCCCAATAGCATCTTGAAGACATTGGCGGACAGATATACTTCTCCGCTTTGGAGATGTTTTGTGCGGAGGGTGATTAGCACGGGAAATTACCCTCTCTTGTGATAGGTTTAATTTAAAAAAAAAAAATGTTAATTTTAATTTTTATACAATATAAAACTAACATAGTTTTTAAGCTGTATACTAACACGTATGGATTATGTGGTCTGAAAATAAACTTTTCATTTCATTTTCATTTCATTTCACTGCCCGCGTGAATCATAGCCTATGTGTTAATCCAATGTATAAGTTATATTCCTGTAAAAGTGTAAAGTGTCATCAAAATTTGTTAAGTAGTTTTTGCGTGAAAGAGTAACCAGCATCCATACATCTATCCATCCAAATAAACTTTCGCATTTATAATATTAGTAAGATAAGATAATCTTTAAGGCCCATTGCCTAGTCATTTATTTAAAGAATGGTATATTTGTAAATCTGTATATGCTGGGAATTATCCAATATTAACTAGTTAGGGAGCCAAGGTCTTATAATTCATCTACTATAGATCTACAGACAAAATAGGCCTCCAATCCCTGAATGAAGCACTGTAAGGTTAAGGTTTTAGAGTTTCAAATCGATCCCCGTCTGTAGACACCGTTCAAAGTTTCTGTCAGAAGAATGAGCAATAAAATAATATCATATCTATAAATATATTATCCTCTCACGCCTTCTACCGATCCTTCATAGAGAAGGGGAAATTGTTCTACTAAACTCCCAGCACCTTACATTATTATTCAGATATCCTATACTTTTTCTCTTATTTCAAAACAGATCGGTGGAAAAAGATTTCCGTTTTCGCGTAGCAAAAGCCTCTGGGAGCGTTCCCGGAGAAATAGTGTGGATTTTACTTCTCTATATTGAAAAAAAGTATTCAGTAAGCAATATTACGAGCGTAGATATTCAATGCAAATGGGTTTAATATAATCGGATAGGTGTGTTGTTTAATTTATTGTTTTTTTATGTTCATGTATAAATTCTATTTTAGTATCATTACCTGCATATTTGAGCGGGACTCTGTAATGAGGCACCGAGTTACGACTATGGTGCAGTTTTAAAAAACTCGCTCAAAGCGCTTTACCTGTACGTTCATAGACCGAACAGCTAAGCTTTGGAACTCTTCTGCAGAGGCCGTGTTCCTTGATATCTTTATGGTAAGAGTGAATCGGTTGTTGATCAGCGAGCACACCCCATCGTGGGCTCCAACGTCTAACATCAGGGGAGTAGGGGTCAAGAGCTACCCATTTACTTATAAAAAAAACCTGCGTAGCTTAGTTAAGTTACCAAAGCTTGACATATAACTTATTTGTTACAGCACTCATACGCCAAGCATCCTTCCTAGCCCAGAAGACGCTAGAAGAAATAGACCTCCACGCGAACATGATATCCACCATAGAGGGCGGAGCGTTCCTCGGCTTGAGTGACCTCCTCATCCTCGACCTGGGTCGCAATCGCCTCTCCAAGTTCAACAGCGACGTGTTCCAGGGCATCGAGAACTTGGAAAAGCTGGACCTCTCCGAGAACTTCATCACCGACTTCCCGACTGTAGCGTTAAAGTCGTTCGTCGCTCTCCGACATTTAAACTTGTCGAGTAATATGATCACGGTAAGCTTGGGTTTGACATATTTTTTCTTATGGCACAGCATAAAAAAAAATAATAATAATAAAATTATTTATTTTTCCACCAAAATATCATGCATTACATCAGTTTATTAACTACAATATTACACTTAAGAACTAGTATTTATTTAGAAACATTTAGTTGCTAAGCCATTGGAGCAAACGAATTTACTACAATATTACTTTCTACAACTAATTACTCAAATTCTCACGACGATAACAAAAGATTCAACAACCGAGGCCTATAACACATAATATTTGGGAGGACTGGAGCCTAATGTAGGATATTCCTGTATTTCAGGACTCCAGGACCTAGCATAATGGCCTGCTTTACGTTGATAAGTGAAAAAGTAATCTAAGATGCACTCAAAATAGGTTAATTCTTAATTTACTGTAAATTTAAGCTTGGAATCGATGGATACGGAAACTTTCGAATTCGAATTCTTCGGGACAGTCACCCACGGTTACCCACGGGCCGAGACTCATGAGTCTCTCAGAGAGTTTCGTGGTATAACCGTGTTTTGTTCGGACCGCAAAAACTTCCTAGTCATCGAGTATTTAACATGCATACCTTTTGCAACTGTAGATCTAAAGCTTATTATAATTATTACAATTCAAGGCTTAGCAGGTTTGGGCGACACTTCTGTTAAAAACTTTGAAGTTATATTCTTAACAAGTAAAAGTCTTGCCTAGGCTGCCGATGATGAAAAGTCTTCAGAATTTTATTTTAAGGCTGAATCATTGTATTATTGGCCCATAATTTTTTTTTCTTTTCATCACTAACCACGACAAAACCATAAGGTACAGCAGATAGAATGTCTAACCAGCAGAAAGCTCAATCCACTCAATTTCCCTACAAACGAATAAAAGCCAAAATCAATCCGAAGCCACAATCGGAATGGTTCAAATTAAAAAGTTTCTCTCCGCTCCGATCTTGTTCTCGCCGACTCAAATGTCGGAACGCTCCTTCAAGTCCGGCGTTAAGTTATCGTGAGCTTCAACTTTGCAACAGTTGGGAACATTGTTGCGGTTCAGATCGACTATCTTATACCGATATCTTATTAATATCGACTTGGCTGTTGAGTTTCATTTGCAGGAGGCGGGTATGTTTAAGTAGGTCATCGCAATGTCAGTTTGAAATAGAAGTAGGCAGGTATGTCAGTATCTTTTAATTTTAAGAAAGGGCACGGTAGCTTTTGTAATTATTGTAGCCGATATGGGCAAAATTTGACGTGTAGCTATATTAAGGCTAACGAAGAAGGTCGATGCAATGAATGGAATAAATAATAATGAGCAATGTCTTATCTCATAAAATGTAAAATATAAAAACGGATTAGTACGTACCTAGGCTAAATATACTTGAGTATTTTTTTTTGAATTTAAAATACAAGAGTTTTCAGGAGCACTTAAAATGCGACCTGACAGTTTCGCGTCTACCCTCCGAAAAAAACTTTGTTACTAGTTGTATAAAATACTTCATCCATATTAATGCCCTGCCTTCGTCAATTAAAGAAAAAAAATTACTTTACAACCCAAATAGTAAAACATCAAGAAACTTTCATAATAACCGTTAATTAATTCGGACCGACTGAAAGTAACAAAATACAGATTTATTTTAATGGAAACTTAACAAAAAGATCTAAAGCTAAAAGTTTAGAGAAATTCCCTAATTTATTGCTTGACTTAAGATTTCTCTACTTTAATAGGGGTTACATTTTATTGTGAAACTTCGGAAGTCTTTGTAGGGATTGCCGTTGAGTTAAGATTATGCATAAAAGTAGTTTCAATGGTTAGTTAAGCCTTTTACTGCTGTGAAACCAGACTGAATAGAAAATGTATTGTTTGCCGGACTCGCTCTTATGGTGAAAAATAACATCGGAATTTTGTAAGGAAACCTCGGAAGAAATTTTTAGGCTTTTAGGTTAGCGAAGATTACTATACTATAGCTCTGGTTTAGGGTAAGCTCTAGCACCTGAAAGGGGACATAGAAGAAAGTACTAACTTTCTTACTAATATGTACCTTTATAAAGAGCTATTTAATGCATTGTTACAGAACATAGACAACAGCCATCTAAGCTCCTTGACTTCTCTTCAAGTCCTGGATCTCAGCAGAAATAACTTAGTCAAGTTGTCGCCGGGAACATTCGTCGGCCTCACCGAACTACGGTATTTAGATGTCGGGGTGAACTCCCTTCGAACTGTGAGTAACTTAGCTTCTTATTACTTAGAAAATCTCATTTCCCCTAAAACGCTTCGCTTATAATTATAATATATAAATTACTAAGAAAAACATTGAAGCCAAAGAAAAAGAACAAAGAATCCATTGTTTAGTGAGAAATTAAATTTTAACGTTAAGTAAAACTGTTACACATTAATTTCCAGAGTAGGCAGGAAAAAAGGAAAAACGAACTGGAAAAATAACTCTTCATAGTTATTGTAGTTCAGTAGTATGCTCGTGTATTGTTGAATTGAGAAACCTCTTTCTCTTTTGAAGTCGGTTAAAAGGGAATATTTTTTTAAATACTGATATTTAATGTTTTCGCTTTCAGGTTGAAGACGATGCTTTCGATGGACTGACGAGTCTCCAAACCCTACTACTCCGAGACAACAATATTCTTCTCATTCCAGCGACAGCCCTTTCACGTTTACCTAACTTGGTATCTGTACATTTAGGCTTCAACAGAGTAACCGCTTTGTCTAGCGATATCCTGCGAGCTGTCTCGGACAGAGTTACTTCCTTAGTACTATCTAGAAACGTAATTAGGGAGCTACCGCCGGCTGCTTTTGAACACTTCAAAATGTTACACCATTTAGATTTGTCCGGAAACTTGTTGAACTCGATATCTGCTGAGGTGTTCAGCGGCCTGGAAGGATCATTGCAATTTTTGTCACTAAGCCAAAATAGAATCCTTGGCTTCACAACCGAGCAACTCAAGTTTGTAAGCTTATGGTTCTTAGATATATCAGGAAATCAAATGTCTGAAATACCAGTTAACGCTTTCGAGTTCATTCCGAGCTTAACCCATTTGAATTTGAGTCGAAACTCCCATATAAGTGTGCTTCCACAAAATGTCTTTAATCACAATCAGGCGTTGCTGAATATTGATTTAAGCCATGTCGGATTAAAAGCCCTTCCAGTTAATTTATTCATAAAAACTCCCAATCTCGAGGTGATCAACTTGTCAAATAATCTTTTGCAAGAGATATCCGAAAACACATTCAAGAATCTTAGAAACTTAACTTACTTAGATATATCCTACAATAATATAGTCAATATTAGGACTCCGGCGTTTGTTAATGTAATGTCTATTCAGTATTTATCTCTCAAAGGAAATCAGTTAAGTGCTTTTAAAGGCGAGTTCTTCAACACCGGAACGAGTTTGGAAGTTATAGATCTCTCGGATAACCAGCTAAGTTATCTATTTCCATCGTCATTCAAAATTCATCCCCGTTTGCGTGAGATCATACTTAGCGACAATAAATTTAACTTCTTCCCTTCGGAACTTATAAGCACTTTGCAGTATTTGGAATTGGTGGATTTATCCGGTAACGCTTTGAAAAACGTAGACGAACTTGACTTCGCCCGCCTCCCGAAACTTAGAACGATTTTGCTTGCTCGGAACGAACTGGAAACAATAAGCGAAATGGCTTTCCATAACTCCACGCAAATACAATATTTGGATCTGTCAGACAATAAAATCGACCGCCTTGGTGACAGGCTCTTTGAAGGCCTCATCCGTTTGGAACTTTTGAATTTGGCAGGTAACTTGCTATCTGAATTACCAGATAATATTTTTGATCGCTCGAGATTACATATGCTCGAAAAAATTGTGCTGAGTAGAAACTTATTCGAACATGCGCCATTGAAATCATTACAGAAACAATATTTCTTTGTTTCATCCGTTGATTTATCATTAAATGACATTGTAGATATACCCGCTGAGGATAGTGTGATGGTCAATATTAAAAAACTAGATCTGTCATTTAACCCCCTCTCTGAGAAGACTATCAATAATGTTTTGACAGAACCAAAAACAGTGAGAGAGTTGAACCTAGCTGGTACTGGAATGAAACGGGTTGGCCAACTTGAAACTCCTTTCTTATATAGCTTGAATGTGTCATTTAACAACATAACCAGTTTGTCCGAGAAAACCTTTACAAGAACCACCTTGCTAGAGTCATTGGATTTATCACATAATCAAATCACAGATGTTACCGGATCACTAGCAATATCTTGGCCTAAACTTAAAAATCTTCAAAGACTAAACATCTCAAGTAATCCAATAGTATCTATTGTGGATGGAAACTTTGAAGGTTTATCATCTCTTCGAGTTTTGGACATGAGGGATCTTGATAAATGCACTAAGATAGAGAAAAACTCTTTTAGATCACTTCCTAATCTTATAGAACTAAGAGCTTACGATTACCCAAGACTTGGATATCTGGATATGCAAGGTATACTTCAATACGTGTTGGCCCTTGAGAAGTTAGACGTAGAGGTAAAGGATACAAATATTGGGGCCGATCAGTTGCATTCAACCTTGCATCCGCGTCTGGAGGAGTTGGGTATAAGAGGAACTCGTTTGAAAACAGTGTCATCAGGAGTACTTGCTGGTTTGAAATCTCCAACTATTACGGTCCGTTTCCGGAACACGTCTGTGGCAACTCTTCCGCCCGCGTTACTTTTCCCGTTACCAAGATCGTCTCAAATAACAATTGATGTGGCTGGTAGTCAGTTGAACACACTACAGCCTCAGTTGCTTGTAGCTCTTGATGACCGGCGGGCTGACTTATCAATGTTTGGATTAGAAACAAATCCTATAAAATGCGACTGCAATGCGCGAGCGTTACGTAGGTGGCTACCAAACGTCGGTATCGATAACGTGAGATGCAATTCTCCAGACCATCTATCCGGATTTTTGCTCGTCGAAATCGGAGATGATGAACTATCTTGCGAAAACAGGCGTAGAACTACACTACAATCATCATCGTCTAGCATGATGACCACCACGGCGCCACCTCGTTTAGTTCACAGAACATCCGCGGAACCCGATATCATTTGGTCTGTTGCTCCTTCCCATGAACGGCCCAAAGGTCCTGGCGAGCCGAAAGGTGCGCCTGTAGTCGGTATGGCTTCGTCGACGAATGATGATAACTTAATCATTGGAATAGTCGGTGGTGTCGTGGCGTTTATAGCTATATTGATCATTGCAATTTGCGTGGTTCGATTGCGGATGACGACGACGTCATACCGAGGGGGGCCGCTGGCGAGCAGCCCCGCCACGGCCGGCGCGCCGTTGTGGGGCGCGGCGTGGCCCGGGTACGCCGCGACCCTGCCTCCCCCCTCGTTATCTACAGCCACGCTCCCGCATAAGGTCCAGCCCGGGCCCGGCTCGGTCCGGTATTTAGCGCCTCCTGCCCCCTACTTTATTAGCATGCCGCCACACGACGATAAAATATATCGGTAGGACCGCTTCGTATATTGCGGTTCTAAATAGTTTAGATTTATTGGGGTTATGCCATTCTGTAAATATTAACATTCCAGAAGAATTATCATATCAGTAATTAGGTGTGTTTCGTCTTATAAAAAGACACTAAATGCTATGTTTCATATCGTTGTAGATATCTGTGTATTTGTACTGAACTGCAAAGATTATATTTGTGTTGGTTTTGCTCAGACTGGATTTGATTTATCTAGTCACCAGTGACAGATTATCAGGGTAGGCACTTTTTACAAAAGTATATCATATTTCTTCTTAATTACGAGTCTAGACGATAATAATGAGTAATTCATAAGTTATTAAAGGTACTATAAGCAAGCTAGTAATTTAAACAATGTAAAATATTTATTTAGTAAGTGTAATTTCATAGGATTATTTAGATAAGCTGTGAAATTATTGCTGTTAACTTTTTCTGTAATAATATATGTTATAGAGAAAACTCTGGCATTTTAATTTCGTATTACCTTTTTAGAACTAAGACTACTTTACTGTAAGCTGACTCGAGCTTATTACACTATTTACATTTATTATGAGATGATTATTTGTAATAAATGTAATAAATAGTGCTGAATGCATAATTATGCATTCAGCACTATTTATTATGAAGATGTAACGTAAACACTTGACTGTATAGGTACTATTGAATGAGGTATTGTCTGCTTCTCAAAAGCACGGCGATTCACTGAGTAAGCCTGAAAACAGTATATTGAAATGAAAGCAGATGAAAGGTAGACGTCAAAAAGGTGGTAAAATGCTTTACACGACATAAAGAAATGTACATTTCTTGTTGCAAATATTTCGTGCATCGCTGATCACAGGAACGCGTGAGAAATTCGCCACTTTTCTTTCCTCCCTTTGAGTTTTAGCCAAGCGAATTGTGCCAACCCTAGCTGCTTCGAGGATAAGTCTTATCTCATTAGGGCTAAACATTTCAAGCCCGGGGCACGCACTTTGACTTCACTTCCCATCTCTTACAACCCACAATCTTTTAATGATATTTTTTATACATTATTAATTACAACCTCCGTCCAACGTTACATTGCTTTACAAAAATCTTTGTAATTTTTCCATCGTCCGTGCCGTTAAATGACGAGTAAACCGCGCGGTCCAAAAAAGGCCCATTTTGTTGGAATATCAAACAATGCGTTTAATAAAGCCTTTGTTTATGATCGTTAAAATTTGCATAAAATCCAAACGCTTGTCACTTTTTCTGGCAGCGTAAATGGAAATAGGTCTTGCAAACAATGTTTCGAACAGCGTGAGTATTTCAAAATTGAATTCTCCCGACCGTTGGCTGATTTGAATGAATACTGTTTACGAGCTTCTGTTGTACGGACACGTAGCTGCGAGTACCTACCGTATGCGTTTTACATTTTTGCCGAATGAAACGCCACTAACGAATTTTCCATTCGGAACAATCGAGCGTTCACGTTTTTGCCTCGTTTTTGTCTTGTCAATCCAATTAACAACGTTTTCTGTATTCTTTGCGAGTGAAATTGCCGTTCTAAAAGTCGGCAAATGAATCAGTAGAAACTACACACAAAGCATAGGAATTGGCTACATGGATGCCGTAGTGGAACAAAGTTTAGAAGTCAGATTTTTTGAATTTAATAAATTCTACTTGTGATTGTGGAGATTTTCGATAGAAAGAGTATACCTACTTAATTTACAAATAAGTACATAGTATTTCGATAGAGTATACCTTATTTAGAAATATGTAGTAAGTAACTTAATGGAAGCCCTTAGGAATACTGCTTTTTTGCCTACTTTAATGTAAAAAAAGTATCTGGTCAGTTTTGTCATCTATAGACCTATAGAAATGGGTTTGCGCTTGACTGCTATTTGTATTATAGTAAGCGATATCGCAGTCTACGATGAAATGCGTTCACCCAGCGAAACCCGGTCACTCTCGCCTTGAACATAGGAAGATTATATCTCTCAGGGAACAAGGAGTTCAGCAAAGAGTTCAGCTGTTCGCACTATGAAGGTAGAGGCGAAACAATTGTGATTGGGGGACGCCTATGTCCAGCAGTGGACGTTGGCAGGCTGATGATGGTGAACTTTACATACCAAGAGGTAACCTCTTAGGTTAAGAAAGGCATAGCGAATCTTAGCTCGAATTGAGCTCCCCGTCCGGGTAAGGACCTCCACTCTATAGAATACCGCAGCCAAATGACTTCCAGAGCGTATTTCTGCCGGTGAGTAGGGTTTTCGGAGCTCGTGGGGGTTAGGGTTGGGCCAGCCTGGCGGTGGCAACTGACAGGTAACTGACCAGTTACTTGCCCGTTTTCACAGCGACTAGGGCTTCTCTTTCGCTTTCTATCAGGCGTAGGAAAGCCATTATGTCGAGCTACTATAAAAAAAAAACAACCATACCTTATAGAAAATATTAGGATATAATAATATCTACTGTAAGTTTAGAGCTTACAATAATATTCCTACATCAAACCGACATCTGGAAATGATTAATTTACAAAATTAAACCAAATACGTGGTTGCCGTAACATCTATAGCTCATACGAATTTATGTAACACATCTTAAGCAAATATTAACAATTAATTTGGTACAGAAACTTTGACTTTAGCAATGTAAGTACACAGCAGTGGCCGAATCAGAGCATTCGAACCTTAATTCAACAACATAAGGTTTCTTTTTTAATACACTTGTAGTACCTCATGAAGACCTATGTACCCCCATTTCATACGGTTAGGCTTTCCACAGAATGTGACCTAAAGTTTAGACCAGCCTAAGGTTTAGTTTTGTTAGTCATTCAGACTTTCAACTGCGGGGATTTGCTTTTGTCACAAAAAATCTTCGTCCCCATTTTTCAAGAAAATTCTATGTTTTCAGGGCCTTTAACAAGTCTTGTCAAATCTAATAAAATAGATATAGCCTATATTGCTTTTCAGAAATGTAGCCTTCTAATAAAAATCCTTTTGAAAATCAGTTAAGTTCTTTCAGAATTCATCAATTACCAACATATCTTTGCGTTTTTTAAATAAATAGAATAGTTTTTAGCGTAGTATATGATATGTCTCTTAGTCATATTAAACTGGAAAAATGTAAGCAAAGAAATTAGCTTAAGAATGTGATTTCATGATAGAGACACGACAGAAGATATTAATTATATCAAAGCCAGAAGTGCCTAATTTTTTGACAGATATGTATGATATCAAGTTTTATGCCCAATCACACTAATCAGACGAGCAGGCGGCCTGTCTGATATTAAACAGTAATTGCCGCCCATTGACATCAGCAATGCCAGGGGCACAGCCATGCCCCTACCTATCGTGAGGATAGAGCTCTAAATAAAACCACGCTTAAAGAGGGACATGTCGTAGCGATCAGGGAACACCGCGGTTGGGAGGTCGTTCCTCCGTCGCATGTAAGTCCGTCGAAGAATGAACGCTGAGAACGAACAGTTCTAGACAAAAAAGGTGTATCCCTACGCGTCCGATGATAAAAAGATGATTTATTTAATATAGGTGCGAGATGTATGGACTTAATTAATTTCTGGAAATTTCTACCACTGAGGAGGCTTCAATGTTTCAAAGAATTAGATCAAGTCCGGGCGGGTGACTTCATAAAACGGGTTCGGTTCGCGAACGGATAATCCCCGATTCGCTCAGTGCAGGTGATGCTAAATTGAAAACCCGTGTCCGGGGTACCCGATTCGATCAGATTTTTAACTATGGAGCAAATTTAGACTTAATCCGTGAGTTGAAAATTCTATATCGTATCGAATGGATATCGATCCGGTAGAGATTTTGGTTCGAGTATCGAGTTTTCAATCCTCCGAATGTATGGAACGGTAGCTATTGACATTGTAAATTGCCAGGTTTTCAATTTCTGTCGGTGCTACCTGGTTTATAAATCAAGTAATTTGATGCTTATAATTGGTTGGTAGGTCAATTAAACTTGTTTTCATAGGTAGGCTTATTTAGATATACTGCATTTTTTTCAATACTCATATAGACGAGTTGTGCGTGGATTTAATAAAACGCCGTCTATATTTTTCAATTACTGTTCTTGCACAAACGTTGGAATTCAGTTATTTAACGATATAGAAAGGAAAGAACAGTGACATATAAAAAACAATACAAAGGCAGTAATAATAAAACATTATCAAGAAGTAATAATAAAACATAGAACATTTATCAAGAGTTCCCATTCGGGAACATGTACACATGTAGTTATATACAGAGATATGAGCCATTAGTAACAGGGGAGTCCTTCATAGTTTATCGCTTTAGTTTAGACCATAGGCGTGCTTAGAAAATTGTAGGATTTCTAGACTTAATACTCGTAGTACGGTAGTTCACGTAGATCGTATGAAAGTATTTAAGATTTCTTTATATGGAAACGACTCTTAAAGCTATCCCTACCTAAATAGTATTACTCTCTGCGAGCCACAACACTCAGTAACCGCCAAATATAGTCTACCAATAGCCACTAAACTATAGTCTATCTACGCCGAAAGATAAAACCTACAAATAAATGGGTGCTTTAGAACTTTTTTAAGGCGAAAAAGGCAGCATCCGGTGGGCCCTGAGGGCTCGTAAAATAAAAGTACTCATCAGGAACGCAATTTATTAGGAGAACACTTTTATGGTACTATTCCTCACCAATATCCTGCTTCATTGCACACCCTTGCGTATGAGTAGATACAGCTAGGGGTATGCTGGTGTCAGCACTGTGTGCGTTTATGGGTTATTTAGTTAAGGGCCAGTGGGGTTATTCACGATGCTTTTGGAAAGATTCCCTTCGGAAACTAGTAGGTTTCGTTCAGTCCAATATTCGAAAGGCAAACCTTTCGCCAGTATAAGAGCTCTTTATTAATAATTTAATGGAAACTGTTCTCTTTACGAGGTTCATACCTGTCAAAATCAAGTGAAAGTAATAATACAACTAGGGTGTTTAGAGTTGTATTGCTATCGTGGATTTTTCAGTAAGCAAGTTTCAAGTTGTGATTGGGTACAAAGTAAATTAACCACGCGACAAGTTGCTCCACATTCTATATACATAGAAAGATAATTTCTTGTTTGATTCTATACCTTTATCACTTCACTGAACTAACTGATTGAAACACTGAGCATAAAATAACACCAAAATGCGCTGACTAAATTATGTATAAATCAGATCCTATAAATCAGGATCAAAGCAGTCTACGCTTTTTGAAGGATGAAAACCAATCATGGTATTTCTGAGATCTTCACAAGCAACACCCATCGCAAACAAATCTTTCCCCTCCATAATTTTAGTATAGATGACTGAAACAGTTTCACCCCGTACACTTGTTAAGCGCGGGCAATAATGCGCACTTATTTACATGTAACAAGGGTTGGTCGGTTAACGCCACCCGGTGTTCTTCGCTGGGGAATACTGTGCGATAGAATGTTAAATGAACAACGTTATTTTTTACCCGACCACCGAAGCAATGAAGGTAGGTAATGCTTATTTTTTTGGTACGCCTACGGCTTGCATGATTTTGTATGACATGAGAGATATAAAGTTAAGTTTAGTTCTTAAGTATCCGTTTTGATTGTATGTAAATTTATGTGCCAAATAAACGTTATTACGTTATAAACGTTATAAACGCCTTCTGAACCAAGGGTCGTGGGTTCCATCCTCCCACAGTACAAACATTTGTGTGCATGAATATGTCTGTTTATATTTGCTTGGGTATTTACTATGTACAATATTATATTTATTTAAAAAAAATGTAGGTATCTAGGTAGGTAAGTTTATCAGTTGTCTAGTACTTTTCTTCAGCTCAGTTCAGGCAGTTCTTCGCTCGAATTGAGCTGCCCGTCCGGGGAAGGACCTCCACCCTATAAAATACCACCTTCGGGTCGTGTTTCTGCTGGTGAGTAGGGTGTCCGGAGCTCGTGGGGGGGGGGGGGGGGGGGGGGGGGGGGGGGGTTAGGGTTGGGCCGGCATGGCAGTGGCAACTGACAGGTAACTGACCAGTTACTTGCCAGTTGTCACAGCGACTTGGGCCTCTCTTTCGCTTTCCATCAGGCGTAGGGAAGCCATTATGTCGAGCCACTATAAAAAAAAAAAAAAAAACTAATAAATAATTCTTTTAACACTCGTCAAAAACCAATAAATTGCCGTTTTAAGGTGCCTATACACATGTCGGCGGCAATGTCGCCGGGTTCATGCCGAGCGGCTATGCCACATAGAACTGAACTGACGCCGACAAACCGCGTAACCCGCTGGCCCACCCCCACCCTTTGGGCGGCAAAGCCGGCGGCCAACCCGGCGGCCGTGCCGCCGGCACTGTGTATAGGAAACCTTTACATCAACCGACCGATCATACAAACCGCTCGCCGTCCTCATAATCCGTCTGCATCACTTGTTAATGTACACCATTTGCAGCAAATTGCGCTTCATGAAGCTTTCATTCGTATACACGCATTAAACGACCGGCCTGTATGGCGGGCCTCATCAAAAATTCCGATCGCCATTAACATCAAGTTACGGTTTTTGAGGCGGACTGAATCCGATTTTACAGCTGAACGTAACGAGTCGATTTTATGCGGCTATGAGAATGTTAAGTGAATGTGTTGTTAGCGGGCGAAATAGTATTTTGATTTGATTTTGAATTAATTGAATGTGAATGTTGTGATTGGGGTTTTTTGGTTATTTCAGGACTGGGGTAGCTCGGTGCGTTGAGGTTACGAATAAGTAGGTATGCAACTCAAAGCATTCTGCATTCATACATGTAATGCTATAAAATGATGTAGGTCCTTTTGTGCGAACATATTCTGTTCTATTGTATGTATCTCGAACAAGTGGACCGTTCCCAAAATTCTGTTACCTACTCGACAGATTATGATTACCTACTTACTCGTACATTCTGTCCAAAACCGTATGGTTTATTTAATGAGAAAATAAATATTATTTAAACCTTTATGTGTTTTTAAAAAAGGAAAAAAATTGCGTGGTGTTTTGTATGCCTCGTACCTCCTGCAGGATTTTTTTAAAAGACTTTTAAAAATAACCCTTTTAAAATATTTATTTCTTTGTCAGGCAAAAGTAGGGTTCTTATGGCTGCCACTTTAAAAATTATGACCATAAAAAATCTGTAAATTAGACGTCAACATAGCAAAAAATGTTCTATTAATTCCACCAACAAGAAACAGACTTAAGCATTTGAATAAATATAAAACAAAACGTAAGAGTAAGTCGTACACCACAGCCACCGCTGAACTCGAGACCACTTCACAGCCAGCCCGTTGTTCTCTCCAGCTGATTTGCAACGAGAGGCGATTCTTTTCAAATTAAACAAGTTAAAATTGGCCGCCGCTGGAACAGGCTCAAGTTACATCTAGGGTTGCCAGCTTGTCAAAAAAGCATATCAAAAAAGTTTTTACTACTCACCATATCGGCAGACGCAGCGTAGGACGCCCTTATGCCAGGTGGAGTGACCATTTGCGCAAGATGGCAGGAAAGCGTCCAAAGCCCATCGATCAAAGTGGCAAACAATTGGAAAGGCCTATGTCCAGCAGTGGACTGCAAAAGGCTGATGCTTATGACTCATCCTACTGATATTACCTATAAATTTTAAAATTTGTTTGGTTTCATACACCCATCGTTACTGTAGTAACAACTATTTGTTACACCTTCACTTGAAATCTACTGAACGTATCTATTGATCGAATGAAAGTTGTAGTAATATACAGAATCCTATCAACTGCCAACGAATGTACCAAAAAATATGAAATAAGTTGTTTCTTCAAAAAAATAGTAAGTACAAAACAAAGAGTCTTTAATGTAATATTTCACAAAGTATTGAATGAAATAAATCACACGAAAAATATGCAACCCTATTCGCAGCGACTACAAAAGAGCACAGGATCTTGTTAAACAAGAACTCTTGAACGAGAATCGGCGAAAAAGTTAAAATTAAAACTCATTCTTGTTCAGTAATAACTTGATATTGCACAACCGGTGTGCTGTCAGGAAGTGGCTGTACAATAACTTTATGTTTAGTATTATGACTAATGACTGAGTCTTTTTGGGATGGGAGCGGCCTATCATCTTTTCCCTCCAAGCCAACCTCGCCTGCCCGTGGTGCATCTTGCCGAATAACATATGAGGCGCAGGCAGCCGACTGGTGGCGGTATAACCATCACAATTGAAGGCGTAGATAAATACCACAGACCGATGACGGGCAGCAGCGTCACCGGTGCGAGAAGCTACGCCCTACGATCGCCAATCAGCCTGCCCAGCGTGGATATTATGGGTATATCCTCCAGATGTTTGCTCTAAGTGGCGAACAACTGGAGAGGCGTTATATCCAGCAGTGGACTGCATTAGACTAATTGATGACTGTATTGTGTGTCTTTGGTTAAGAAGTTTAAATTGACCACTCACAAACACTGTTCGTGTGGTTTTCGGATTAAGGATCACTATCTCATCCCGAATGTAGAAGAAGACGACTAAGGGAATATCAGGAAACTGGCAGCGGCGCTTACCTGGCTACAAAGTAAATCTACTGTGGTAACCAACCCGCCTGCCATGCGTGGTGGCTAAGAGGCAAATAACAATAATTGTTTTTAGGAGGCCGCTGTCCAGAAGTGGACGTTTACAGATGATTATGGCAGACTGTTGATGATGATTAACACTGTCGGTGGAGACTCACTGACTGCGTTGCCATTCAGCGACAAGAGCTATCAAAAATGAAATTTTCTTAGTCAAAGCTACCTTGGCACTCACGCCGTGATGTTGTGTCAAATCGCTACAGTACAGCGCACGGCTTTAAAAGTACACCACCATCAATGATGTCCACTTCTGGAAATAGGTCTCTCCAATTGTTCTACTCTAGCCACCATACTGCCACTTCCGTTCGCTAATGCGGTGAGCTATCTACACTCAGAGGCACAATTAACCGCCCAATTCTTTATTGTGGCATACCTTTGGTTATAATAACTAAGCGCTTGATGATTTTTATCGTCAATGTAAACAAGACCAACATATTTTAGTGTTTTTCATCTGTAATGATGTAATCTTTAATATTGCTAAAGATAATAATTATGTAATTCTAAAATAAAATTTTAAAGTTACAACGAAAAGCATAAGTGGTCGGATAATTGTGCCTCTGAGTGTATATAAATTTGTTTAAAATCACACTATTGTAATCGCCGGTCGCATTCACACACCCGCCCACAAAAACTACCGGACCTACACACTGTTCTCTAACTCGTTTGAAGGTTCTAGTTCTACTCGTACCCCGTTCATCGTCCGCAGTTCCTACTGCCTAAACCTACAGGTAAACATCCTGTAGTTCCAAAATTACATGCAAAGTAAATACAACATCATAACTTCTCAAACTAGTTTGGGGTTGGTATGTAATCGAATAACGACGGAATACTAATCGCCTAGGGCTGAGTAACTTTAAAATAGCCGAAATCTCCTCAGGCGGTCAGGGGAAGTTACTTCAACGCTCTTCAAAGTGGTTCCTAGATGGAGTTTCTCAAGTGAATGAAGGTATTTGAATCCGTTTAGCACCTATTTAATCCGTACGGCGATAGATAAAGAGTACAGATCATGGCCTGATCTATTTTGGTGGTTGTCGTACTTACTATTCGACTAAGGATCTCTTTAGATTTCAGCTTCTCAGCCTGTGGTGGTTTCTGCTTATTAGTATAAGCCACCCCAGCTTCGCAAGGGTGCAATTCTATATGCATATACCTACTTATTATACACATAATCCCTCTATCTTTAAAAAAACCGAAACAAATCCGTTGCGTAGTTATAAAGAAACAAGCATATATAGGGACAGACAGACAACAAAAGCGACTTTGTTTTATACTATGTAGTGATTATTTGGACCCTCATTAGCTTATAATAAAATAATTTATTTCTGCAAGTAGATTCACAAGCAATACACTTGTAAAGTTATAGTATAAACGGGGACAGAGTAATGTACGACTCAGAATGATAACCAAAGGATCAGCCTTACAGTACCGTACAGATTGCCTTCGAAAAGTAAGCTATCAAATAAATAATTGCTCTGCAATTGTCATTTAAAAGCACGAAATTACCTACAAAAACAGTATCTGGAAATTAAATTCTTGTCGTTACATTCAGGAAGCGTCTCATCAACTCTTTCATTACGTCCATATCGCATTACTCGCGACTCGCAATGCCGAATATATTGTGCGAAAATGATTCGACAACATTTGATCAAACTCAATTTGCACTAAACGTTTCGGAATCACCCACCCCGAGATGTTGGATAAAATATACGAGAAGGAAAAATTGATGAGCTCTCAATACCTATTATAAACGGAGATCACCTATCCCTTGATTTTGGAAACGAGATTTTGCCCCTTTTTCAATTTGCCATGTTTCGGGTATCGTGTTTTGCTGTCTATTACGTATATTAATTTTTTGCTTACAGTATTTTTGCTGGTGTACTTTCAATATGAAGGAGGTAATTTTTGCGCATACATATAATATAGGTATAAGTAGTTTGTTTATCGGAAAGTGTTAGATTGGCTTATGTGGGTCGTTGCTAAATAAGTAGCTATGTCGAAGCTACGTAAATAGCTATGTAAATATTGGAAGATGAACCTTATATCTGCGAGATAGGTAGGTAAATAATGTGTAAGGAAAACGAGTGATTCTCTAAGAATTGACGCGTTGTTTCCTCATAAATACGACATGTCCTTCTTCAACGGAGAACGTCTATTTCTTTTTATAGTAGCACGATGTAATAGCAACTAAACTAGTCACCTATCAGTTGCCACCGCCATGCCGGCCCATTATAATTATGCTTCTTCACGCCCCGTTTAAAGTATTCAATAACGAAGGTAGAAGAAAAACACATGTACTGGCAATTGATTCCACACTTTAACTACGCGGCAAAGATAGGAATTGCCGAACTTTTTTGTACGCGAAGGAATTTTCCTTTCTTTCCTTATGATAGGCGGGTTGAACGTGCAGTTTGCAGTCTCTGCATGGGATAGTCATATGCATGAGCGGCGGTAACCGTTTAACATCAGACGGATCTCTTATTCGTCAGCTATCCACAGCAATAAATTGTTTCCAAAAGAAAACTAGATTTTTTTAGTTAGCCTTTGTTGTCCCACTGCTGAGCGAAGGCCTACCCTAAGTTACTCCACTCGGGAAACAATTAATAAAAACAAAAATAAACACCATTATTTTCTTTTGCTGCAGACCGTGCGTCATGAAAGTGTTACAATGTAGACTAATTAAGCGTTCTATAAACCTCTTAATGTGTTTTTACGAGTTGTAAATTATAGTTAAAAGAGGCAACACTTAAACGTGGAGTATTTTTTGCTGGAATACCAACATAAATTGGGTTAGCTATCCGACGATAAATATAACGT
Organism: Conogethes punctiferalis; assembly: GCA_031163375.1. Classification (NCBI taxonomy): domain Eukaryota; kingdom Metazoa; phylum Arthropoda; class Insecta; order Lepidoptera; family Crambidae; genus Conogethes; species Conogethes punctiferalis. The sequence goes on along the minus strand of CM062082.1, from coordinate 15,465,131 downwards.
CTGAATCTTCCAATTTATTTAATGGATGTAACGCTTTTGGCACTCACAGCTATGTCTGGAATACTAAACTGGTTCTGATACTTTGCGCTAGTATTGAAATTTGGTCACGGCCTTTTGAAGATATTGTATTTGTTATATACTTATATGCCATTTGAATATTGTAAAAAGTATTCTCCTTATCAAACTGTTAATAATTTAGAATTGAATGTTGAATGACTTTACATTAATGTTCTCTCAGGCTCCCGAAAGGCAGATTCTTTGAAGAACGGAATATGGCGGTGGCAACTGACAGATCATATTTTTTTTATTTATTTCTAATAATGCTTTTGAAAACCACAATCACGCGTGGATTGGTTTTACTTTCCATCAGGCGTTGGGAAACCATTTTCATCACCATAGGGAAAACATCTGGAGGATATGCCCATAATCGCCACACTGGGCAGGCGAGTTGGCGATCGCAGGGCGTAGCTTCTCGCTCCGGTGACGCTGCTGCCCGTCATCGGTCTGTGGTATTTAGCAATGCCTTCAATCGTGATGGTTATTCCGCTACCAGTCGGTTGCCAGCGCCTCGTTTGTTATTCGGTAGGATGCACCACCGGTAGGAAAAAATGATAGGCCGCTCCCTTACCCGAAACCATTATTCCTACTATAAAACAAAGCCTAACAAATGAAAATTTCGCAGACTTATTGTTATTTAAATGGGAAATATAAAAGGTCTCTGAAACCATAAAAACAATATCCCCTTCATACACATGACATTGTATTTGGAAAAAATTCGTTACCAGCTTATATTTCGAGATAATAAAATTTAGCACGCGTGCCTACATATTGACGTAGAGGCAAATTTTATGGGACAATAAAATTTCACTCTCTCCGTTATATTTCCGTGTACAATATGAAAATTTGATTGCACAAAATATTGAGTCGAATGATTTCAGTGCCGGGAAAGTTACTTGTTTTCTTTACGTAATCGATGAATTCAATCGAGAAGTTTTATAACAATGTTTACATTGTCAGAGATTTTATTGGGATCGCATTTATTTACTTGTATAGATTTTATTATATCTATAAGATCAACATTTAATATTTAAAAAATATATTTACCTATTTTTTTAATATCAGCATGATGTAGGTAGGGTTTACTTCGCGATTTCGTGAATGAATCATTAAAATTCATTTGTGTCTGGTCTAAGTTATGGTGTGTTTGTACTAATTTATTTTGTGTTCAAACTAAATTATTTAATTCAATTTAAACACAACGTTATACACATAATCTAAACTAGTCCATACTAATTTAAATTATGTGTGGAGTACCTAAATAACTCGTATAAAAATATATAAAATATAAATATCAGACAACATCACATACATTGCTCCGATCCCAAAGTAAGTAGCTTAAGCACTTGTGTTATGGGTATCAGAACAACGAAGGTACTGTTCAATCTCTGGGAAACGGTCACGTTGTACATAATACCTAACTTTGTTAATAGATATTTACCGATAGATGTCACTATCCTCAGTTACATCGCGGAGGTATTGTGATCAGACAACTGTATATATAGGTACGGCGTTGACAATAAATTTGTCTTCTTTTCGAGCAAACGGAGTTTTATTTATGGTCCTTCGAGCCGGATATAAGTGAACCAAGCCGAAGTGTCAAAGGATGAACCACAGATGCAACCTATAACGGAGGATTTGAAAAAGGAACCAATGTAAATAGCGAGTTTGTATGGGCGGAAAAACTGTAAGTACCAAACTGACATATTTACGTAGAAGAAATTTGGGCTAAATTGAACCTTAAAGTAACGAGAAAGGTAACTTAGAGAAATTTAGCTAGAAGTTTGGACTTAGAAGAATTTTACGTAAAAAGTGATTCAGACGGGGAATCCATGCCCAAATTTCCTAAGTCGATAACAGCGCCAAAGACTTAGAAAATTTTTGACGAAACTGGACTCTGCCTAATTTTTCAAATCACGGGACTTAGAACATTTTGGAATTTTTTATCGCAACAACCTTGAACTTGAAAATGGAATGTTTACTAAGAGGTCAGAAAGATATTGGCAAACGAATCGAAATTAACTACAGCAATTTTAAGAAATCATCTCAGGCGAGATTGACAGCCAGCTATTTGGAAACCAGAATGGTTAATCTGGAACAACAGTGGATACTGTTTAACGAAGTTCATCGGAAACTTATTTGTGACTTCAGTGAAGAAGAACAGGAGAAACCGAATTATTTTGTAAACGATTTTTATGGTGTGACAGAAGAGTTTTATACAGAGTACAAATCCGAACTGACGGAAGGTCTGAAGAGGTCTCTCGGTACTTTGAATCAGGCATCTTCAGAGATGTCATGTGACACGGAGCAGATTAGTGTGCACTTGCCAAAGATTGCCATACCGAACTTCTCCGGGAAATATTCTGAGTGGACAACCTTTCGTGATTTATTCCTGTCACTCATACATTACAACAAATCTTTACAAACTGTCCAGAAACTGCATTACTTGAAAACTTATCTCACTGGCGAAGCTGAACAACTTGTACGTCATCTACCGATCACGAGCGATAATTATGCAGTATGTTGGGAACTTTTGAAAAACAGATTTAACAATAAGAAATTTATGACAAACAGTATTTTAGATAGATTTTTCGGCCAAAAGAACATTTTACAGGAAAATTCAAATTCGATCAAGGAACTATTTGACACTACCAACGAATGTCTCAATGCTTTGCGAAACCTAGACATTAAAACAGAAAACTGGGACATTCTTGCTTGGGACAAAGCTTGATAGTGAATCGCGTAAGCTGTGGGAGGCCAAAACTTGTGATTTGATTAATGAACTACCAACACTATCGGATTTTCTAGAATTTTTAAAACATAGATTTAGATCCCTTGAATTTTTGATCTGTGAACCTGTAAATAATCATATATCTGTAAATAACTCTCAGTGCTATCATGTAATCTCAAAAACCAATGTATCGAAAACATGTTCCTTTTGTTCAAATAATGGCCATAAGTTGGGTAATTGCAAAAGGTTTGCAAATGAGAACTTACCAACCCGACGTACCTTTGTTCAGACCTCCAAATTGTGCTATAACTGTCTAGGTGCAAATCATTCGGTTACATCCTGCCGTTTGCCAACTAGGTGTAAAATCTGTAAACGGAAGCACCATTCGTTGTTGCATTCAAATATCACTCGGGTATCATCTAACAATTTGAATGCAACCAGGGAACAAAACGATGGTAACCATGTTGTTGCAACAACAGCAACAACATCAACAGAGAAGACCAACATAAGCACTTGTTTCTCTACCAACAAGAGTCAAGTTTTGTTACCAACCGCGCTAGTGAAAGCCGAAACCGCTACAGGATCTAACATGACGCTTAGGTGTATATTAGACCAAGCATCAACAGCTTCCTTTATCAGGGAGTCTGCAGTCCGATTACTCGGGCTTGAGAAGATACAAAGCAAAAGTATCATATCGGGTATAGGGAGTGATGGTTTCCATCCACTCAAATCGAACCATGTAGTTTATATCAAACTACGATCTAGCCAAGATCCAGCATTCATAGTCAAGGTAAAAGCTCATGTTCTTGACAAACTAACGTCAGTTCTTCCTGAAAAGAAATTGAAGGCTTCATGCCTTAACATACCAAACTTGGTATTAGCAGATCCCCACTACAACATACCCGGGAAGGTGGACCTGTTATTGGGTGGAGACGTGTATAGTCAGGTAGTAACCGAAGGCCTAGTTAGGGGTTCATCAGGAAGCCCAATTGCACAGAATACCAGACTAGGCTGGATTCTCTCTGGTGAAATAGGTACCTGAAAATAAAGTAACCAATGAGTAGTATTAGAAAACAATTTGGATCTAAACATTTATACAATTACATACCTTACCATACCAAATCAAATCACTCTTGTCACAGAATAGTACTAATCCGGGATAGTCATCGAAAGGCACTGAGATCTGGACAAAGTTACTAGGTTTGTGGGTCTTAAATGCAAGTGTTTAGAAATTTAGTAATGGTTTACCAATGGCTGAAAAATATTTTGTTTGTGTTTTGTTTTGTTACCAATGTGAGCAATTTGAAGTTTATTTTTTAGTACCCTTTTCTAATCTTTATATCTAAATTGTACCTTATAAACTTTGGAATTTAGTAAACAACTTTTTGAACTACTACCTATTTGGATCCTAACCACCATAGCTGATCGAATCAACACTTTACCTTTTTCAAATAATTTCATTTGTTTTAAACTTTTAACCATACAGTCCGCTTTTATTGAAGAGGGTGTTGGTTCATGGTGGGCGGAATAGTAATGTCCATTCGGCCATGGTGGGCGGTATGTTCAATCTCTGGGAAACGGTCACGTTGTACATAATACCTAACTTTGTTAATAGATATTTACCGATAGATGTCACTATCCTCAGTTACATCGCGGAGGTATTGTGATCAGACAACTGTATATATAGGTACGGCGTTGACAATAAATTTGTCTTCTTTTCGAGCAAACGGAGTTTTATTTAGGTACCACAAATAAATACTTAAATACAAATGTAAACACCCAAACAAGGAACAAACACAAGTGTTCTTCACACGAATGTTTGTATCGGGTGGGAATCGAACTCACGACCCTTGGTTCAGAAGGCAGGGGTCACTATCAATTGAGCCACCGAGCCAGTCGTATGTATAATTATGCGACAAAAGACTCCTGGACGCTGATCTTTCGCAGATGTCTACTCTTATTATGTAGGTATTCCTGATAACCCATCAGGAAAAAAAACCCAATATCAGCTTGCCATTTCTCAAATATACCTACATCCGAACAAATGCATCAATTGTCGACAAAATAAGTTCTGTAAACTGGGTGGCGTAGCCTACCTACTATCCGCTGGACACTTTCAAACAAACGCGTCTGTGCTCAAACTTCTAACGACCGCGCTAAGTAATTTTTGTGAGCCCTCACCAAACTCCCTTAATATATTCATGAACCGTAATACATCAAAGTTACCGCCTTAATGAAGATAGCAATGCGTTACGTACAATTTTCTTAAGGAGTCGTAAAACTTATGGAGCGAAATTAAATTCGAAGTGTAGTATCAGTACTACACTTCGAATTTAATTTCGCTCCATATAACTAGCTCAGGCTAGTTATATAACTAACATGTGTTTATAGCTAACTTGTGTGATGTGTAATGACTACACATTTTTTTTAATGATTCCTGCCTCCTAAACCAAGGGTCATGGCGTGGGTTCGATTCCCACCCGAGACAAACATTTGTGTGATAAACATTAGTGTTTCTTCCGTGTCTGGGTGTTTGTATTTCAATTTAAGTATATATTTGTGGTACCGTTCGTTGTTCTGATAGCCATAACACAAGTGCTCAAGCTACTTACTCGTACTATGGGATCAGAGCAATGTATGTGATGTTGTATAATATTTAGTTAATTAAGTATAATTTGTAGTTAACATTTTTGGTTGTAATGTTCCTTTAAGGTTTCAAACGGAAATATAATTCGTTTCAATAATGCTTTGTGAAGGGAATGATCGCTTTATTCGAGTAATATTAGTTGTTAATATTTTACTATTCGTATCATGTTCGTATTTCGTTTTTATATCAAGACTGAACTAAGGCAAACATATTATTTTTTCGTTAATAATGTGTATAAAGGTTTTCAGCGAAAAACGAATCATTATTATGTTACGTCTTGATGATATAAACTCAGTTTCGGTGAGTTATTCTTTTCATTATATGTATTTAGGGAATAATAATTGTACACACATATGTTACAAGATCAATAGTGATAAGTATGATAGAAAAACGATAAATGTTGCTCAGTTGGTCCTGACCGAAAGATGTCATAGATCGAATATCGATCGAATGGTCTTATAACACTCTAGGTTATTAAAATGTATTAATTACGATTAAAACGGCAACACAGTAGAAATGTCATGCCGAAAGTACGCATTCTATTGTATAACAAATGTCGCATGTCGCGTTAATAAAAGCTTTAAGGTTGTACCTATTTATCTAATAAAAAATAAGTAGCAAAGACATTAAGAGCTTTGTACTGCCTAATCTCCATAATCTTTTTATAAAAAACATATATAAAAAGAAAAACCTTTTGGCCAGGATGTTTATTAAACTAAGTAGTTTTAACAAGATAGTATACCGTTGACATTTACAACATTTAATATTTTATCTAAACCGTTAATGATAATTCCAAAAAGTATTTTCACGTTCAATAAAATACGGAAATCTTTCTAAACGCGCATAACACTCAAACCTGTAAAAGTAACGCAAACGCCAAGTTGGTATTTTATGAGCTACTTGAAACAAAACGCCTGCTTGAGTTTAGAAAGCCTAGAAGTATTCGCAGCGATTACTAAACGCGTCTCGAGATAATAAAAAATACGTTATATTACGCGAAGCGGCGTGGAATATCTCGCGAATTGCCCGCTGAGGCATTTGCGATTTCAAATTGTAGGCATTATGCTCGAAACGTCGCTATCCGTGTTATTACATTCCCCGTAAGCCAGCGATATAGAAGCATGCTACGCCGACATATTGCAATATTTGGGCATCAGCCGAAAATATCGCATTACCATAGCAGTGAAATTGAACGCACAAATTGGAACCGAACAAACAAGGGCATGGGTGGGTTGCTTTCGAACGCTCTATTCTAGTTTGGAATTCGATCGACCGCCATCTTGTTTTCTTTCATTAATGGTATATAGGTAAGATGATATGAAACCCTCTGAAGATATCAGTTGTCAATTAATAGATCGGAGTCCGGCCATGAAATGGGTATTAAATTAATGTAGGTTGCGAATAAAAGGTATTATTTAGTGTTTTCTTTGTAGGATAATTCTTGAATTCAGGAGACACATTTTTAAAATTCTATAGCCATTTTGAGCTTGTGTCGTGTTAGAACACGTCAACTTCGTTATCAAACTAATCATAATACTCACAATATTTCAGAAATTTTAGTAGAAAACAGTTGGGCCTTTAAACCTGTTCTTAACTGGAGACTTTAAAATCTCTCTACTTTTTCCTGAAGTAAAGGCAGATACTTATCAGAAGGGTCCTGAACCATACCTAACTAGTATAAACCTCAATCCAAGGTTATATAATAATAATAGTCATAATAGTCATTGTCTTAAATAGAATCTAATCTAGTAGAAAATAATCTACACTATAAATTATTTTCTTGTGTCTCGATAGTCATTAAAATAATGGTGCTCACAGATTATAAGACCCCATCCACTGAGATATTTACGATGTTGTGACGTCACATCCCATTCATATTAAATGAACCGTGGAATTGTTTTCTTTCCTATTTAACAAGAAGGGCATCTGTTCTAAAAATAGCTACTTTATTGGTATAAATGTATGAAAATATACGATTTTAGTTCGAAGTTGTTTTTAATACTTCGTAAATTAGGAAGTTAGGGAGATAGCAATCTGACAAAATGGGATATGTTATGGTATGCTTATCTTATTATGTATATTTACTCATCATCAGCCTATAGCAGTCCACTACTGGACATAGGCCTCTCCAGTTGTTTGCCACTTAGGGCAAACGCCACGCTGGGCAGGCGGGTTGGCGTTCGCGGGGGGTAACTTCTCGCTCGGACCCGTCATCGGCCTGTGGTATTTAGCTACGCCTTCAATCGTGATGGTATACCGCCACCAGTCGGTTACCCAGAGCCTCGTTTGGACCACGTCCCTAGGTCCCTTATATGTCCATTCTAAGATCCCGCTTTAGACCTTCGCCGAGATGTTTATTTGATGAAATTGATTTGATTTTTTATTAAATCATCATCATCCTAGCCTTTTCCCGATTGTCTCAGGGTCGGCTTCCCAAACTGAGAAATTTGGCGAGGGCTAAGCTTTTACACAGAGCGACTGCCATCAGACCTCCGCAACACTTAGGGTAAGCTATACCCCCATTCCCAGTTTAGGCGTCAGAGTTATCATCATCTCTGATATGATGTAACGACTGCTATCTGAGTTGGTAAAGATAGCACCCGGGACCAACAGCTTAACGTGCCTTCCGAAGCACGGAGGAAATCGGTGTCAAATTTTGGTCACCCATCATCGGATTGACCGCGCCAATGGTTGCACAACATTTGCGATCTTTGTTAAACGAACAAGACCGCGGCGCCACCGAGCTCCTCCTTGATTTTTTATTAAATATGTCAATAAATATAATGCATATGGGTTGCCGATCAAATTTTAGTCCAGAACATAATTTGCTGGATGGTGGAAACATTGTCCATTCAGACGACAGGGGCACGCACCACGAGGTTTAGTTCCTCGTTCCTGCCCCGTGCCATAAGTCGTGGAACTCCCTTCCAGCTCATGTGCTTCCTTCCTCTTACTATAAGTTCTTTAGGCGAGGTGTGAAACAGCATCTCAGTGGGCCTTCGGGGTGAGGGTGACAGGCGCGGTGGGTTCGTCCTATTTAATAGAATAAAATAGTACTTAAATTCTATTCTATTCTATTTTGCCTGTCGACCTAACATTTGGACCTAACGACCGCCTATCATCACGTGGAGTGCGGTTATCATGGACGCTCTTTTTATAAAAAAAACTAAAATTTTTAAACATGTGAAATGTTTCCTTAGGCATACAATTTCGTAATCATAGTTCAAAAATATCACTTGAACATTTCATAAAAAAATGTGTGAACGATGTAAGTAACACATCAACCTCGTAACAAGACACCTTTTTAGGCAGTTCCAAGTATAACGAGAAAACTTCGCACATTCATTTTCGCCTCGCGCTTTTATTTTGAATACTAGCTGTGCCAGCGGCGTCGCTCGCGTGGATATCGGGTTTCAAAAATAACGGACTTCCATATAATACCCATCTATACCTTGTGCCTAAGTTTTAAGTTAGACCTCTAGCAATACATTGGTGAAAACCGCATTCAATTCTATGCAGTAGTTTTCGCGTAATGCGCGTTCAAACATACAGGTTTAAATTTCTCGCGTTTTCCCAACACTTCCCGTCACTGCTCCGCTCCTATTGATTGTAGCGTGATGAAAAGTATCCTATAACCTGCCCAGGAGTATGAAGAATAATTGTACCAAGTTTCGTCAAAATCTGTTCAGTAGTTTTTTTTTTCTATAACGAACATACAGACAGACAGACAGACAAAAATTTTACTGATTGCATTTTTGGTATCAGTATCGATCACTTATCACCCCCTGATAGTTATTTTGAGAAAATATTTTATGTACAGAATTGACCTCTCTACAGATTTATTATAAGTATAGATTGACCTCTCTACAGATTTATTATAAGTATAGATAAAAATTTTCTTGGAAAGTCACATTTTCTGGTTATTTTAACCATTTGTTATACGTAATATTAATTGTTTTTATTTTACCGTCATGTATAATAGTTGTTTGCCACTAACTAAGGTGGCAAACAAAGCCTACGGCCCACCTGATGTTAAGCGGTTATCGCAGCCTATGGACGCCTGCAGCACCAGAGGTATCACACGTGCATTACCCACCCAAACCCCCGGCTGCCAATGCAGCACTTCTCCCACGAGCTCCGGAAACCCTACTCACTGGCAGAAACACGACCATTTGGCTGCGGTATTCTATAGGGTGGAGATACTTCTCCGGCCGGGAGGCTCAATACGAGCAAAAACTCGTTATGCCTTACCTCTCTTAATTATTTATCGATTATATGTTACGTATAACTTAAAAATATAACATTCTTCAACGTAAAATTTCGCTCTAAAAATGTGGTTTAAAGAGAGCTTTTTCCCTACGGCAGGCAGTGGCATGGCTGTACCCCCGCCCCGGCATTGCTGATGTCCATGGGCGGCGGTTCCTGTTTAACATCAGACAGGCCGTTTGCTCGTCTGCTAACAACAGAAATAAAAAAAGCTATGTCTATAAAATGACCCAAGACATGCCACCCAAGACATGCCACGCTGGGCCACACAGCGCCATCTAGTCCCAAACTAAGCCGAAGCTGGTACTATGGGTACTAGATAAACATAAACATACTTAGATACTTTTTTTTTGTAAATAAATACATATTATACATAGAAAACACCCAGACCAATACAGACATGTTCATGGACACAAATGTTTGTACCTAATTAAATAAATTTGTAAAATTGTTAGAAATGTAACTATATGAGGAAAATGTATAGGTAAGGGAAAAAAACCAAAGAAAGACAGGTTCACCTTATCGAAATGTTAAAAAAAGCATTATCAGTATATCAGCATAATACTTTGCACAATTGTATAACTAAATGTATTACTTATTCATGACTTTACAGTACTTTGCTCCGCAGTAACAATATTTTTTTTATATAAGTGCAGTTGAATTATATTGTTTGAATTTGCTAAAAGCATCCAAGCTTTACTTAAACTGAATTTGTAAGCAGTAGATTAACACTAGCAAAAATAAATATTTAGTTAAGGAATATTTTTATTACGTTTGAAACAGACGGAGTTTCGAGTGCCTGCATATTTGATACGAATTACTCAATGGATATAACAGGTACATGTTTTTACTTTTTAATGTTATTTTTTCCAAAGACAGTTGGCAGTTGCTTTTTTTAGAATCATAGAATATTAAAAATCAGATAAAGATATGATAAGAAATAACGGATTCTTTATCTGTCACAGTACCTACGCATATTTGTGTTCATAAACATGTTTGTTTGTATTGGTCTGAGTGTTTAATATGTATTTATTTACAAAAAAGTATCTAAGTAAGTTTACCAGTTGTCTAGTACCCATAGTACAAGCTTCGGCTTAGTTTGGGGCTAGATGGATGTGTGGCCCAGCGTGGCATGTCTTGGGTTATTTATTTATTTATCAGCATCCCTAACTGTAGTTTGTGAAAGAAATGAAAGATTTTGGATGTTCCATTCAACATTTCGAGAATAAGACTAAGATGACGGGCAGCAGCGACACCAGAGCGAGAAGGTGCGATACGCCCTACGATCGCCAACCCGCCTGCCCAGAAAGCGTGGCGATAATGGACAACACCTCCAGATGTTTGACCAAAGTGGCGAACAACTGGAGAGGCCTAATGCCCAGCGCAGTGGACTGCGTTGCAATTGGCTGATGATGATGACTACAATATAGTCCTAATGTCCCAAATACTTTTGTGGTACGGAACCCCGAATCACAATCCAGAACAGGAACAGTCCTATCTTCTACAATATACGTATCTACATCATAGCGAGACAGCAAATATTTCCAAGCCAACACTGAAAAAGTTAGCCGGACGAAATGTCCTGGGAACCTCAATGCACCCTGTATTTATGGGCAAAGTTGAATCATGTTTAACGCATCCTGTATACGCGGAAACTTACTTTTTATTGGTTTATTATACAGGTCGTTGCGGATTTTGGCTTACGGGAAATTTATAGGGAGTTAGTAACAACGAATACGGAGTACTTTGGCTTACAATTTTAGAGCAGAAAAGATATAAGCGAGAAATATATTATTATACACTGATTTTTTCTTCGTCATTGCTTTATAGCTAAATACCACAGGCCGATGACGGCCTGTGGCCTGTGTAACAGAGCGTCACCGGAGCGAGAAGCTGCGCCCCATGCGATCGCCAACCCGCCTGCCCAGTGCAGCGTGGCGATTATGTGTAAATCCTCCAGATGTTTGTCCAAAGCGGCGAACAACGGGAGAGGCCTATGTCCAACAGTGGACTAGAATGGGTTGATGATGATAATGATTGCAAGTAGCCCAGGTTTGAGCAAAGTGGCAAACAATGGGAGAGAAGTCTTTCTGCCACATATCATCAGCCGATGATGATGTTGATTTTCTCTGTGTATTTGTATTATACAAATGTTTGAAGCCAGATATCGGTGAATATTTTATGACGACATAGTGCCCACGATCCGAAGGTCTCGAGTTCGGTTCCAGTCGAATCAATTTGGACTGGCTCGATGGTTCATTTGGTAGTTTATCAGTTGTCTAGTGCCCATAGTACAAGCTTCGGCTTAGTTTGGGGATAGATGGCGATACATGGCCCAGGATGGGTTATTTATTTAGGAAAGAACCTTTATACGTTTTTTGGCCTTCTAAAGATTTTCATTTACTTTTTGGGTCTTCGGAAATTTGCTAGATGCAACATACTAACTGATAGTTACCTATAAAATAACACCTTAAAATTTCAATAGCCTTTAAACCTTTGGAGCGTTTATTAAAACGTAATAAGCCGGTATGAAGGTGTCGTCAGCTCTCGGCCAGCGCAATATGGCGTCTGGCTATCGTCCAAATTGTACCACTTGCTTCCGTGGTGACACTTTATGACCACAAACTTTATGAAAATGAAAGAACGACCCGCTTTATTGCTAAACTATGAATCTTTGTTATATAGTTGTTTGTCGTGTTTGTGTTTGTACTTACTAGAGATTCTCTTGTGATCTGCATTTCTTATTAGTCGTATAAAGAATTTTTCGAGTGAAAGACTATCTTCACTGAACTGATTAATTTATGAAAAGTATTTTATATTAAATTGAATGTGTTATTACTACATAGTATAAACAAAGTCGTTTTTTTCTGTCATCCCCTATGTATGTTTTAACCAACATGCAACAAAAAAAAGGCCAATTAAGAACTTTTTCCCTTTTTTGAAGTCGGTTTTTTAACCTGTATTTTTATACATTCAAGACTATTTAATATTGGATGTAAACCATTCCGATTTGTTCAAGTTGACCAACTGTATGCGCTGACAGAATTAACGCTTTACAGATCACGCACAGTAGTGCACGATTGAGTAACGCTTTTAGCGAACACAGAGCCGTCCAATCGTATCTGTGTAATTTACGGATTTGGACTATCCCATCTCATCCTGTGGGTGTTATCAGAGTGTAGATATGTCCAGAATACGCTATACCCCGACTTTTTTTCAAATTACTACGCTGACGGAAAAAGTTGCCTTGTCATTATTGTTTAGGGATCGAAAGGCACTCATAGCTACGAGTATTACCCGAAGGTCGATATACCCGATGGCTCATTTCGGTAGTGACCTGCCTTTAGAACCGTGGGTCATGGGTTCACTAGGTCGAGGCTAACATTCATGCGATGAACATCTATTGCTGTTTCGTCTCTGTGTTAATATTGTATTTAAAAGTATACATTTGTAGCACCTTTTCGTTTCTGAGTAGCATACATGTGATTTACTTCGGGACTAGCTACTTATTGCACATAACGGTTACAGGAGTACCTACCTAAAAATGACTTAGTTAAATTGGTACAATCTTGGCGGTTTTGATACTAACTAGCGACCTGCCCCGGCTTCGCACTGGTGCAATACTCTAGGCATATTATCATACACGTAAATCTTGCTCTTGAGTCCCTCTATCTACTAAAATACCACCTCAAAATCCGTTGCGTAGTTTTGAAGATATTATGCATGCATACATAAGGACAAACAGACGCAAAAAGCTACTTTGTTTTATACTAAGTGTGGTGATGCGCGATCTCTTCAGACACCTTCCGGTATAGGCAATCAATGTATTTAGTTGAAAACCAGAGTAAGACTGTATAAAACTGTAAGAGTGGGCAGTTCTAGTTTAGTGATTTATTTTTTGTTTTATCACCATTATTATAGCAAGGCTTCTCATTTCACAAGTAAAAACACTATAGTATTTTCTGCATTACTAAAATAAATAGAAATAAGAAAGAATTTATTTTCATGATTAATTGCTACGTTAAGAAAAGCACAAAATATTTTAGCACGAAACTCTCATTACAAACTATTTAGCTCGTAATAGAAGTGGCAATATTAATTACCTTCTTGTACCGCAGAGTCGATTAATCAAAAGGATTCGCTACCAATTTAATGGTAGCAAGTGAGTTTATTGTTTAGGTCATAAATCCACAGTTTTGGTACATGCTGTGATGGATGGGTTGTTCTGACTAATGAAACATGAAACTTCGGACACGTACAAAGTTTATGAAACTCGTAGTTGATGTTTAAGGTGAGGGTCAATGACCCGGTCTTGAACGAACGTCCTTAATAAATATTATCCTCTAAGGGAATGGGATTTAAAGGTTCCGGAGTTCATGTCCGGAACGCTTATAGTTTAGTCATGTCCTCGGCTTATCTTCCAAACGATTCTAGAATGAAGATGAAGAATTCTAGAAGAAGCATGGATTGTGTGTCGTCTACGTCGACAAAGTATAGTAAATATTCATCATCAGGGTATCGCAGTCCACTGTCTCCAGTTGTTCACCATTTCGGTTAAACCCCAAATGCTTTGTATTGACTGAGTTATCGACTGCCTAAATTCGACCAATGAAAATGCGCCTTTAGTCAATCATGTTGGCCCGGTGTCAACTTTAAGCAACCTTTAAATTTTTTAAACGTATGCGCACAGGTTTTCTTTTTTTCCTGATTTCCTGACAAAGTTTGTGCTAATATTTTTCTAACAACCATCGTTTAACAAAGCCACGACTGTACCGTAAGAAGCTCAATCATTTTTAACCGACTTCAGAAAAGGATGAAGGTTTCTCAATTCAACCTCCAAAAACCTTACGCAATTCCGTTCGTGATCCAAAAGCCGTTCGGTCGGATCCGAGGCCTTCGAAGAAAATTATAATTGTCTTGTAACTGAAGATGTTAATTTGGGCCTCGATTCCGAGACAGTTGTTGATTTAATCTTCGCCTTCACCTGACCCCATTAATCTTTCGTTTTCGTCTAACGAGTTCCCGATTTCAGGGGGATGTTTTAATTGAAACTGTTCAATAACAATTCTGTTTCTGAATCGTTTCCTATTTTCGGTTGTTTGTTTTTAGAACTTTTGTAATGATCGTTGAAAGATGATCGGGAGTGATGTTGTTGTTGAGAATATGTTTAAAAATAGTATTGATTACTAGATTTGTATAATACAAAAAATAAATAATATGTATTTATTATAGTCAGGAAAAAGTATATTTAGAACTAGCTGTGCCAGCGACTTCGTCCGCGTGGAATGGTTTCTTGGGTAGTGATTTTAATGACCCCCAGTGCCTGGCAGCTGGCAGCGGCGCGGCGCAGATCTCGGCGCGCTTTATATACCTACCCGCGCAAACGTACAGCAGGCTCGACGTGATTAGTTAAATGGGCGTAACTTTTTTATTTATGGACCGATTAACATGAAATAAACACTAAATGTTAAGGGAAGCTTCCAGCAATATAGTAGTGAAAACCGCATCTTTATCGGATACGCGGTTTCTGAGATTAGCGTGCACAAACATACAGACAAACAGACAAACAGACAAAAATTCCAAAAATCATTGTTTTGGGTACTATTGCGTTAATAAAGGCCTCCCATAATATTTTTTCACAAATATCTTCCATGTACAGACAGCGATTCGTTACATTTTTATTATATGTATAGATATATAGATATGTATAGAAGATTAGATTTTTGTACGAAGGTATTAAAGATTAGATCTATCTAGAAATTGGGATATAAGAGAGCGACCTGTCATCGTTTCGCTCTAAACCACCTTCAACTGCTCGTGGCGCATCCTGCCAAATAACAAACGAAGCTCAGGCAATCGACTGGTGGCGGTATAACCATCACAATTGAAGGCGTAGCTAAATACAACAAGCCGGTGCACACTACCCTATTGCTAGTTTCTGCTTAGCCCAATGGTTGACTGGTAGAGAATGCCTATGTGGCATTAAGTCCGCCTTTTGTACACTACTTTACTGTGCAATAAAGATTAAATAAAAAAATAAATAAGCCGGTAACGGACAGCAGCGTTATCGGTGCGAGGAGCGATCGCCAACCCACCTGACTAGGTGGCGACTAGGTATGTGTAAAGCCTCCAGATGTTTGCGCAGAGTGGCGATCAACTGAAAAGGTCTATGTCAGCAGTGGACTTCCATTGGCTGCTGATGATGATCCAGACATTACTCAGTAGCAGCTTCGGAGGTAGGAAGTTAGTCGAGATGCATCCCCGTGCATCAGAATCACGTTAACCCGTCGCATCCTTCAACCAATGTTCACCAAGACAATTAAAAACCACTACGCTACATATTTGCACCGCCATACATCACATACGTACAGATATCAAAAGCCAATCCGTCCGTAAGCGATAATGGACATTTACATTCCGTCTCGATTACGCGAACGAGTCCCGAATTCGAATGAAAACTTTTAAAATTGGTTTTAAACCGCAACAATTGTTGGCTGCGGCCGGCGGGAATCGTATCGGTTATGTACCGGCGCGTTATTTACAGGCGGGCTTATGCAAATGAGGTGTGATTGCGGACTTTGACTGAGCGCAAATAGCAATAGCAATTATTATTATCTGTGACTTGAATATGGCCATTCATCTCATGCCGCGGGTGTCGTAGAAAACGACTAAGGGGATTCCCTTAACCGTTTTCTACGACACGGAAAACGGGCAGCTGCGTTATATCATCATCATCCCTATCGATGTCCACTGTTGGACATGGGCCTCTCCAGTTTTTAACCACTTTAGTCAAACATTTAAAGGTTTTACTCATATTCGCCATCTTGGGTAGGCGGGTTGGCAATCGCAGTAGCTTCTGTTGTTGTATTTAGCTACGCCTTCAATTCTGATGGTTATACCGCCACTAGTCGTTTGCCAGAGCCTCGTTTGTTATTCAGCAGGATGCACCACTGGCAGGTGAGAGTATCTAGAAGCGAAAAGATAATGGGTCGCTCCCTTACATCTCTTACAGTAATAATGTATTTATCAAAGTACTGAACAATGAAAATAATACTCAAAGCGGAGAAGTACAATGTAAAATAATAATATTTCTCTAGAAACCCTTTACTCGTATTCAGCGCAAGTTGTAGTACATTATTTGTTATAGCAACAACAAACAAAAACAGTTTTAATGTGAAAGCTAAATTAAAACAATTTGCTGAAAAGCGTGGAGCATTGGAGTGAGAGCTGGAGGCTTAAGATATTTGCCTGCGAAGCGCCCAGACAGCTTCAGACAATACTTGGCACTGCTCTTAATTATGTTTGTAGTGTTTCTATGATTAGTTTTTGTTTCGGCATGAAACGGAACCTTTGGGGATCTCGTTAACATTCATTGTTGTGTAATCGATGTTAAAACTTTATATTCAGATTTGTTATTGACTGCCTTCAAGAGTAAGAATTTCCACTTTGGCCTGTTCTGCGTCGCCGTTTGTCATAATGAGTTTTTCTATGCTTATGTAGAATTTTGATCCCGAAATATACTTACATGCGTCCTATGTTGGTCTTAGTTTACTTTTATTTATCTAAAACCTTAGGAAACGCCCAGGAAACTTTATAGTAACCAGTAGGTACCGAGTTTCCATTTTTACGAATGCGGCAGTAGAGTATTTTTTTTATTTGACAATACGATACGAGTTCTTCTCTGAAGTCTATAGGAACAATGATATTTTGAGTTGTTTTGGTTCAAAAACAAGAGACCAGGTTCTTTCAGTACGATATAGACAGAGGTACGAGTAAAAATATATAAGTTCCCTAATCTGCAGATTGCGAAGTGAAGCAAAAGATATGACTGAAACCATGCGACACTGGGATCAAATTCACATATATGAGAATTCGGAACTTACTCGCGTCAGCACTCTCTCGTCAAATATTAGCCGAAATCAGATCGCAAGAAAGTCTTAATAAACGTACTGTTTATTTTCCTTCCAAACATTTACCTTGCGAAGGAACATAAAGATACATTAGCTGAAGGAAAAATAACCCGTATAAAGGATCGGGCACACATTTATTTATCTCTAGTAATGACAAGGCAATGGTACGGTTGTTTCAAAACGGCCGTTACCGTTTCCCGAGCACAGATTGAAAGGGTTATATTATATGCTTTAAAAGCCCTTTATTTTATGCTCAGAGTTAAACGTTAATCTGTGCTTTATCTCCGTTTCAATGTGTTTTATTCTGTTTACGTTTTATGATATGAGAGATTTTATTGTGTTTTTATGAACTTGTGTCAAATGTGGACGAATTTGTTGCGTTTGTAGAGATTAACGTTTGTGATTTTATTGCGTAACTATTTACTTGTTGCTTAATTAAATAATTGATATTATTATTACAAACTATGACTTGTACTCGTAGTCGCAATAGAGTGTACCTGTGTTTGTGCACATATATACTTGTGCCCTGTATCACCTGCGTACTAGCCTAATTTCCTTAGAGATAGATAGATAGATATTCTTTATAGCGCACCACACAATTGACTTAAAAACTACGTATTAAAGACACTTGTTGCACAATTTAGGCGGCCTTATCGCTATAAGCGATCTCTTCCAGACAACCTTAGGGTAGAGGATAGAGATCGTCTGCTTTGTGGCCGAAATGTAGTCACTTTGCACTCCGGTTAGCGGCCCTAAAGGAAGACGACGACACGTGTTTTCAGGTGCAGGAGTCAGTGGCGTCGTGCGCCGCAAGGAGCCGTGAGGACACCACATCGTCCTCCCAAGACATGCCACCCACGCTGGGCATCGGGTTTAGTGGGTATTCTCCGCTAGGGAAAGGTGAGCCCCATATAACCCACGTGTCCAGTCCCCAAGGTACTGGTGTAGGCGTAAAGGCATGATGAAAAAAGTGAAGTTGAAAATGGCAAGATGTCTTAATGTACGACTGTAAAACGCAAATTTGCTTCGAATCATAAATGAAGCGCAACGCTCATATAAATTAAAACGAACTTTCCCTTAGGATTTACGTAAATTACCGTGAAACTTCTAAAACTACGGGTATTATCTTCCGCGCTCTATTAAGCTTTGGCCCGAATCGCGAACCATAAACAACTTTTGCCGTTCGTATCGAGTTAGCGTTGCAATTACGTGCAATGTACGTAGCTGCAGATGGATTTTATTAGCATGTAAATTTGCTCATCAATTAACTCGGCGTACAGCCTGTTTCGCGAACATTTCATAAGCATTTGCATAATGGGATTGGCCTCGCTGTAGTGGGGTGTGGGATCAACGTTTTTAGGGCACCCTTGTTATATAGACGATATGCGAGAGTAATGGCCTCATATTGCACCTTTGTTCCTATATCTGCCATTTTATTTACTTGTGTTTTTACAAATAAAAGTATGCAACATTTTTGTTAATAAATATTGAAGTACAAATACTGGCCTGATGGGTTTCTAACCAAGAATATTTGATTTTTCCACGATTGCATTATGTAGCACAATCCCACCAAAACTTATTAGGTGTACTTACTCTGACATCAAAACAAAGAATCACGACAGACTCGAGTTTCCTGCAGATTTGATACATATTATTGTGTTAAATTTTTTTATTACATACAAATTACTGTATCGTAGATTATAGAACTTTGCTAATTTTTCTTTTTTTTATTTAGTTCTAAGAAAGCATTTGACCACAATTACACCTGATGTTTAGTGATGATGTGGTCTAGGATGGAGCATGATTACTTACTTAGATATAGCCTATTCACTCTAGCCTTAAAAACCTCCAAGTTGTAATACTCAGGAAAGACGTCAGCTGGCAGAGAATTCCATATTTTAGCCGTTCGCGGTAAGAAGGAATTTGCGAATCTTTTTGTACGGATTTTATAAGAATGTTGTTGCATTAGCTAAAGATAATTAGCAACTTAATTGTAACTACTTATCTTCGT
Source organism: Conogethes punctiferalis (assembly GCA_031163375.1). Taxonomy (NCBI): domain Eukaryota; kingdom Metazoa; phylum Arthropoda; class Insecta; order Lepidoptera; family Crambidae; genus Conogethes; species Conogethes punctiferalis. The sequence goes on along the minus strand of CM062082.1, from coordinate 15,445,509 downwards.
CACAACTGACCGCTGCCTCCTCTAGTAGAACTTCATAACCATATAGATTCATGTTACTAATAAAATCTTAATTGGCGGGACTTAAGCACGAACTTTAATGGTTAAGACACGTCCAGCTGTAAGTAGGATAGAATACTACATAATAAAAGTCGCTCTTCAATCAATCAATCAATCAACAGCCCTTCGCAGTCCACTGCTGGACCTATCCAATTGTTCACAATTCACGATCTTGGGCTTCTCGCATCCAGTTGCCAGTCTACCTTGCGCAAATCGTCGTTCCACCTGGTTTGAGGGCGCCCTACATAACGTTCGAGACGACGCGTGGTCTCTTAAATTCCCATCAAGTTGCTCTGGATTTAAATTATGTAACTTTTAATTGTAATGTAACTAAAACTGTAACTAAATGTTTGTTTTCGCTCCAAGCCAACCTCACCTGCCCGTTGCGCATCCTGCCGAATAACAAACGAGGCGCTGGCAACCGACTGGTGGCGGTATAACCATTACAGTTGAAGGCGTAGCTAAATACCACAGAGCGAAGACGGGCAGCAGCGTCACCGGAGCAAGAAGCTACGCCCTGCGATCGCCAACCCAGCGTGGCGATTATGGGTATATCCTCCAGATGTTCGCCTTAAGTGCCGAACAACTGGAGAGGCCTATGTGCAGCAGTGGACTGTAATAGGCTGATGATGATAATGTAATGTAACACAAATACTTAAAGCAAAATATAACCAAGTACAATGCCCTGGGGCAGTGTTCTCAGACATATTTTTTATTTATAACATTAATATATTTTTCTTATAATTTTGTTCTGTTACTTTTAGTGTCTAATCTCATCTGTTCTATCTTCTATATAAATAAAAATGGATAACCAAGGACATAAAAATGCAGTAGTAAAAATAAAGATAACGTGGTAAAATGTGCAAATATCTCGTCTACACTACCCTTTACCGTGCATATTCCGGCATTCTTTTGACCCGCCTTTGTCACTGACTTTACAACGGCAAAGAATAGATATGAATTTGAGGGAACGTTTTATTACATGACGCCGCGGAAACGGGAAGAATGAGCACCGTGATAAGTGAAAGCCGTAACGAAGCCGGAGCAAAGGCTAATGGTTTGGCCGCATCACTCTGTTTATTGTACGGATATTAAAATTAACGGTAAGCAAAATATGTCCTCTTTTATACTTATGTTAAAAAGAGGTAATGTTTCGTTTGGTAAAACTGGGAAAGTGTTAATTTTTTTATAGTAGCTCGACATAATGTCCTTCTTACGCCTGATGAAAAGCAAAAGAGAAGCCCAAGTCCCTGTGACAACGGGCAAGTAACTGGTCAGTTACCTGTCACTGACACGCCGGCCCATTTTTTTTTAGAGGGGAATGCATTAGGCACCGTCATGCCACTTCCATGGTGTGTGGGACTCACACCTCCCGAAAAGGGAGGGTATACCCACTGAACCCCCCTGTGTCGCCAGTGGGCAGCAAGTTGCAGGGACACGGGCACGCAACCCTAACCCCCCGAGCCCCCTAACGAGCTCCAAAAATACCTTTTTAACAATGGCCACTTACCTTTAGTCGCTAACACCATCGGTACCTATAAAATGAAAAACAAAGTAAGTACAGTACAATAATGCAAAGAGTCCTTAATACATTTTTCGTTAAAGGAGGAGCGCCGTCATAGCCAACGTCAAAGTTCTCGTCAATCTCTACTGTGTGTCACCAACTGGGCGGACGGAACGACAGACGTGTGTATGGTTAACGTATCAGTTTAAAATCTTATTACTGCTGTATATAAGTGTCCATAGGCTACGGTAACCGCTTAAGATCAGGCGGACCGTAAGCTTGTTTGCCACTCTAGTGGTATAAAAAAAAATATATAGGTACATAACTCAGTAGCAGCCTAGACTCAAAACGTTGGCGGTGAGAAATCCCCGTGCAACGGAATCACGTTAAAGCGTTGATTTGGCGCTTGCTCTTTCCATGTCCCCTAGCGCCTCAAAGTTACGCCCCATCAGATTACAGGCTGCCTATTTACAGAAGCGGAGCGAGAATGCGGAGCTTAAATCAACCAATAAAATCGCATAAAGTCTCCGCTTCTATTCGCGCTTCACGATTTCATTGGTGGATTTTTTTTTCGCCCACCATCCTGTGCCTCGCTCCACTTCGGTTGACTGGCAGCCTTAGAGTGAAGAAAAAGATAGTGCAACTGTGCTATCGTAGGTATATACTCGTGCACTACATCATTTCTGCTTACTTGGCCTCTAAAGCTATACACGTACATGCTAAATATACTAGCTAGCGTATATGGCTGGTTTGCTTTAGATATTGGCTGCTGCGTTGTTGGAACTAAGTTAAGAGACCATGAATTAATTATGCTGAAAAAGTAACATAAACATAATGTAGGTATAATAAAAACCTCTATTAAATATTACTAACCAACCCGTCATTAAATTTAAATAGGCGTGCCGAGTAGATAAGTACATATCAGCCTAACATTATTTTCACATCAATTCTAAATTAAGGAGGACATAATATATAACCTGCGACCGCCCTCATGAAAACGTAACAACTATCAACTAATGACTGTTGCTTCTCTGAAGCCATTATGCGGCATTCGTGCACATTACACGCGACATTGGCGTCCAACGCAGCTTATGTACGTACGTTTTAAAGAGAAATGTGACCAAAACAGAAGGAAAACAAGAAATGAGAGTGTGCGACTGAACTACACATTTTGATATCCCCAGTCCCATTTTACAGCACCGGACGAGTAGAGATACGGCCACGAGACACCGATTTATGGTGCAGGTCCCAAGGACTCGCACGGTGCGGTTTGCCTCTATTTTCTTGGTGCGAACTTCCAAACTATGGAACTCCTTGCCGGACTCTTTGTTTCCGGAGACATATAATCTTGAGGTGTTCAAAGCGAGAGTGAATCGGTATTTCCTGGCTAAGCGTGCTCCATCGTAGGCTTCAATATCACTTAACACCAGGTGAATTGTGGCCGATTAACACAGGCCTCATTTCTGCCATTTATCTTCTTTTCAGCCTTTCGTCGTAACACGTAACATCTGTTTCGCTTAGCCGTCAACTTACAACGCATTAACAAAGCAGATGTAATTAAATATACCGATCCAACTAAGCGGCTCGAGCCCGTATCCTTGGCAGCAAGTTTGGGAGTTCTCCGTCGATTAAAAGTTGCTAGCGGTGTGCCGCAACGTAGAAGGGACTACAGTGAAGTAACGTGGTACCACAGACCGACGGCGGCCTGCAGCGTCACCGGAGGGAGGAGCTACGCCCAGCGATCGCCACCTCGCCTTCCCAGCGTGGCGATTATGGGTATAACTTCCAGGTGGTTGCCCAAAGTGGCGAATACCTAGAGAGAGGTAGGGCATAGCGAATCTTCGCTCGTATTGAGCTGCCCGTTCGGGGAAGGACCTCCACCCTATAGAATACCGCAGCCAAATGACCTCCGGGTCGTGTTTCTGCTGGTGAGTAGGGTCTCCGGAGCTCGTGGGGGTTAGGGTTGGGCCGGCATGGCAGTGGCAACTGACAGGTAACTAACCAGCTACTTGCCAGTTGTCACAGCGACTTGGGCTTCTCTTTAGCTTTCCATCAGGCGTAGGGAAGCCATTATGTCGAGCTACTATAAAAAAAAAAAGGAGAGGCCTATGTCCAGCAAGGAGTTTCGCAAAATTTTTAAAGGATGTTTACTAGTGATAATATTGTTCATAAGGAACCTATTTGCCAAATTTCAAGTTTATTTATTTATTAAGTTTATAGGTGTTATAGTGTCTGAGATTTCGTGATAAATCAATGAGTGGCATCTCCTTTTATATAAACGAATACTTTTATAGATTTTAGTTGACAGCTTGGTTCGAAGATAAGCCCTTGGTTAACAACGGGGGCCCAGTACGGGTAGGTAGACTTCGCATAAATTCACAATTTATTCACAGTTGTGCAGGTTGTTCATATAATTTTTCGGGCAGGTTGGTTCTCGCAATGTTTTTTATCTTCTTCGCAAGAGCACCAGAATAAGATAGATAAATAGATAGATATATTCTTTTCTGCATTTATATGAATTTCAAGTTTGGAAACAATATAATTATTGAAGTGGTTTGAACCTCTGCTTGCAGGCATAAAAATCACATGCCATAACTAAAATATCATCGATGATACTCTACTGCTTCTCAGTGCAGTATGATGCTAGTCCCTAGGAACTTGCTGTCCAAGACATTAAACTTATTTTTAATCTTAAAAAATAAATGTTTTGTCAACTTCCTCTTCCGGTCTGGCCTCCGGTCTAGCAATACGCATCATGGCTACTAAGGACAAATAAATTCATTCTTCTTCTTCAAACCAGCCTTTCAATCCACAAAACCAGCATCTACAGTCCGCTACAGTCTCCGACATGGTCCAATCGAACCGTGAAATTTCTTAGAAGAGGAAGATTGCGGAAATTCACCACAACAAAATTTTGCAAAAGACGCCTATAGCGTCGGTCGCCATGTTTTTTCTTCAAAGTCACGGTACGAAAATTTTCGCAATAATTTATTGAAATCAGAATATTTCTATATATTTATGCACTGATTGCACGAAATTCGTAACCGCATCATTTCAACGATGAAGAATAATTTCAAGACGGACATCAAAACCAGTCGAGTGGTGCGTCGTATTACTCCAACCAAGCGAAATAAATATTGAAACGGAACGCATCTATGCCGCCGGATCAAGCCTGATTGGACGTCGCCCTGCTGCATTACGCTGTGTTTGTCTCGTCCCCGCGACCCCCCGCGCTACGCTGTCAATGTCAATATAAGTTTTGAATTTTCGTGTTTAAAAGTTTTCTGTGTGCAAAAATGTATAGTGTTAATAGTTTAAGTTAGTTTCTAAGTATATTTTGTGTTCAATAGTGTACAGTACAGTAACCTAGTGATAATGTCACATCTCAAAGCTTTGGTGGCAGGTTGAGGCTATGTGCAAGCCTCCAAAACAACGTACGACAGTTTCAGTACTTCTATTCTAGAATCTAATTGCCAAAAATAGTTATATATTACTGGTAAGTACACTAGGGATCATTAGTTTGTTTAACACCTTAATCCACATTGACTGATTCATTGTCACTGGTACACAAATTGTATTTGTTACTTTCTCAGTGGTGAACAACATTCAATTGTAAAGAGTTTGCCACTGCAATATTGCTCTGAACTTGCTTAGGAATAGATATGACAACAAATCTAAATCAATACAATGTCATATCTATGTACTACTTAACTTTCCTACTAGAATAGGTAAAATGTAACTTTCCATGTATACATTTCAGATGTTAGGCAACAATAGGCAGCACTTATATAATGTAGGTGAGCCGCACAGGCACTTTCCTTTGAAAGTCTACATGATTAAGTAGTCACACTGTAGCTGTCACTCCTGCATCTGCATTATCATCATGCCTATACCGTAAGTCTGCACACAGATTATGTATATAAATGTCCTAGCTTCAAATTTGCAACCGTAAAGAGCCGCTTAGAGTTAGCATCAACAAAAAACTTATGCTTTATTTGTTTGAATTCAACCTAAGCGTAATTGTAAATATAATTCCATATGTATATATGTAAAAAGGAGCACTAAACACTATTCCACTAAGACAACTAATCTCATGAATTAGTGTCCTTCTGTGTCTTGTCTGCCGTTACCCAGAGTGCTGGTTTGCCCAGTCCTTGTCCTCTCTATGTAGGAGCTCTACTTGAAAGTGCATCACAAGCATCATTTAAAACACAGAAGGATGTGGACTTATAGTAATAGCCTCCTCAAAATGCATGCATTATAAGTTTCATGCATAAATATATTTTACAGTTCAATTTTTAAGATAAAAATCTAATCTCATGAATTAGTGTCCTTCTGTGTCTTGTCTGCCGCTACCCAGAGTGCTGGTTTGCCCAGTCCTTGTCCTCTCTATGTAGGAGCTCTGCTTTAAAGCACATTACAAGCATCATTTACAACACAGAAGGATGTTAACTTATAGCAATAGCCTCCTCAACATGCATGCATTATAAGTTTTATGCATAAATATATTTTATAGTTCAATTTTAAAGACAATTGTCATTTATTGTAAACAATTTATTTACCAAGTTGCCTATAAATTGGATAGATATGTTCAAGGTTACCCTAAGTGTAAGCACACTGATGAAACCTTGGCTTGTAGTGTGCTGGCGTAAGTTAAACGAAAGATGTAAGCACACTCATGATTCCGGTAGCTGGTAGGGTGCCGGCTCGCATTGACCCTAATGTGTTCAATGAAAGACTTAAGCACTCTCATATAGCTTTTGGTTTGCCGGGTGCTGTACACCGGGGCTGACATATTCTTTCCTCATTAAAATTCTATGAATATATGAATTGTTAGTTTATGTAGTGCACTGACTAGTTTACAATAATAATAATAAGAGTTTTTACTATAGGCTTATTTAAAACAATGTAAATAGGTGTATTATAGTTAACTATGTGTAATAATTCCATAGTGAGTTGTTATAAGTAGCTATAATTCATTTATTTATATATCATTCATTATATTTAGAAATATGTATACATTTAAATTTTCAGTTCATAATTATAGTGTGTTTGATATAGTATGTATATGTATGTAAATGGGTTATAGTTAACTATGTGAATAATTCCATAGTGAGTACTGCTATACAGTAGCTATAATTCATTATTTATATATCATTCATTGTATTTAATAATATGTATAATGTTCTTAGATTCTTTCTCATATCTTCTAACCTTCTATGTATGTATGTATAGCTTTTTAGACATCACCATCATCAAAGTGTTGTGGGCAAGACGTCACATATGGACGCACAAATCAATATCATATTTGTTGATATTGAAGATCTATAACCCGCAACTTCTTAATTCAGCAGTATCTAATTTGTATAAATATATTGCTCTAGGTCTTCTTACTAGTGCTCCATTAAACGCCTATCAAGAGCAGTATTTCAGTAGCATCAGTGCTTATTATAATTCAGTCTACAACTGTGAGTATGAAGCAGTCATTGTGTAATCATCCGAATTCAGTGTTACATAATATAGCAAATCTATTTTTATCTTATGTATTTTAATAGGTATTTTGCATTGATAACACTGTATCTTCAAAGGTGTGCATACTGCAACTACTAGATAATCATAACAGTTCTATGACAGTAATTTATGTTTCAGCAATATTGTACAAAAATTTAATTATTATAATATACCTTCTTCACAAAGCTGGTTGTAATAATATAGGTAGGCATTTAAATGTTCTTTCCATACATTTTCCTTACCTATGTACCCCTTTATAATTTTATACAATGTTTACTTTACTTTTTATCTTCTTTGCAATGTAAGTAATGTAACTTGTTATTTCTGAACGCAATATGTCCAATTCAGTTGGGTACTACTAAATTTCTATTTTTTAAACATGCAGTTAAACACTATGTTTTAACGCTAGTTACCTAATGTATTAGCATTAAATTTTATACCTCTACAATGTTATAATTAGTGTTTTATGTTAGTGGATAACTTTATAAGTTGTGTGGCCCTAATTCCGTTAACTATTTTGTGAATTTTTGAGGCTCGCAATATGTCCAAGACATTAAACTTATTTTTAATCTTAAAAAATAAATGTTTTGTCAACTTCCTCTTCCGGTCTGGCCTCCGGTCTAGCAATACGCATCATGGCTACTAAGGACAAATAAATTCATTCTTCTTCTTCAAACCAGCCTTTCAATCCACAAAACCAGCATCTACAGTCCGCTACAGTCTCCGACACTTGCTTTAAGACGCCTTGGGGGCTATCGCTCCAAATTTGTTTCAAACATTAGCAGTTCTTATCTATTGTCGGTTTAAAGTGACTTTGGGTTTTAGTGCGGAAAAATATTGGTCCAATATATTGAGCCATTAAAACTTAAGACTTGAACATTTTTAGTCAATAACCTAGCTTACTCATTGTCTAGACAAAGAATTTGAAACACTAATAAAATAATGATTGATTTCGCGCGTATTCGCGGAACGATAAAGGAAGATTTTTCTCGCCTTCCAAAACTTAGACTTGTCTTCTGCGCAGGAACATCAAAGAAACTTATTAAGCAATACCTACTACTATAGTTATTTCTTAAATGAGAGCGTAAACTAAAATGTACAGACTGATTACCCACCTACTCTAAAACAATGTTAATTTTCCTCAGTACTAACGAAGCGATATTATTTTAACCGACCCCCGTCTGAGCCTAGTGCAAAATCTTTTGTAATTCAAATTCCGATCCTGAATACAAAATAGTGTGTTAAAGATAACCACGTCAAAAGGGGTTCGATGCATACAAATTGTGAGTTATACCCTATTTCTACCGTATGAGAATATAATGACCACAATCCCTCTGTCTGAGACAGGTAAAGGGAAAGACACGATGTTATCTTTTCATTACAAGAGAGTACCTAGTCCTAAACAAACTAGAGGCCGCTAGGGAAGGCTGTATGGCCCATAGGTTTAATAAATATGGTATTTCGGGTGTATGGTAAAGTCATGTTTGTTTGTATTCTTGTTAGGATGCGCTTCCATAGAAGCGGGGTTGCGTGAAGCTGGCAATAATTTGCCAATGATATTGTTTCACTGAAGTGGGGCGGAGATTGGTGATTTGAGTAACATCATAGGTAATTATTTGTAAGCTCGGATTAACTCCGAGAAGCCACGCTAACTATCTATAAAACACATTTATCTGCAAGTTTTATATAACTGTGAAGAATCCTTGAATAAAAAAGAAATATTCCATTTTAATTTCCACCCATTTCTGTCAACGCTCGTATTATAGCTATTCCTTTTTTCATAAATAACCAATTCTGAAATACACTTGAGTGCGACAACACTCGATAACAGTGTCGGGCCCCGACATTTGCATTAAACTCACATCAATTGTAACCAGAAACCTCTGGAAAAAGTGCCTCACCCTCCCATCATAAATCATTTTATCTCTTCTAAAGAATGACTAATGAAGACGGAAAAATCCCCAAGAATGGAAATAAAAGATTAAAGTAACAATCTGTTTGAAGCGAATTCATGGGCCGCGGTGGAGGCTCATCACATTCGGAGTAATTTTATTAGTTCGCTTATATGTTGGGGTAAGCCAACGCATATATTATACGATTACTTGGCGTGTTTGGTTAATGTTATATAGTAGACGATTCACACCAAACGAAGTACAGGGTAGAGAAGTGGGGCGAGAATTAAAGAAGGTCTACGTTCAGCAGTGAAACCTACGCTGTTGATTGATTGCTTGACACCAACCACTAGTCTCACTGGGGATGTAAGGGCGCTCCCTTACATCCCCAGTGAGACGCGTGGTTGGTCTATCATCTTTTCGTTCCAAGCAAACCTCATCTGCCCGTGGTGCATCCTGCCGAACAACAAACGAAGCGCTGGAAACCGACTGATGGCGGTATAACCATCATAATTGAAGGCGTAGCTGAATATCACAGGCCGATGACGGGCAGCAGCGTCATCGGAGCGACAAGTGGCGATTATGGGCATATCCTCCAGATGTTTGCCCTGAGTGTCGAGCAACTGGAGAGGCCTATGTCCAGCAGTGGACTGCAATAGGCTGGTGATGATGATGATGATTAGTCTCATGTTAAGGATTTTGTTAATCAGATGATGATTAGGAGCGTCTCCTAAAATACCCACTGCCCCTGGCATTGCAGAGTTTTCTAATTCACCGAAAGGCCTGCAACATATACTGTATCAGAGGTTACTAGGTAAGCTTTCACAAAGCGCAGCAGTGTACTACCGGCAGCTGTGGCAGACATCAAAGGGCGCAAGCATGGAGCAAATACAAATAGGAGACGTTGTAACCAATATTTTTTATGAAACAATGCGTGTTATTTACAGGGGGTATTATTTTGGCACTGCGTTTTTATATCCATCTGTTGGGTAAAAGCACGACTATTAGTCACGTTTTTTTATATGTATTAATCTTATACTAGATGGTCCGTAAATATGCATCGTCTGCATTCCTGAGCCTCACCTTCGTGCCCCGAGTGGTAAGCGCGGGGGCGTGACGATGTGGTGGGTGCAGCTACACCGTTGCACAAGGTCCACCCGGTGTGCATTCCATCACTCCCCAGAAAACGAGGGTAGAGGTATTTGTCCTCCCTGGACCTGGAGTGCCGGTCGTTTGTTATCTGCGGCTGGCCAGGGCAGGCGGGGTGCGGCCGTATGCTTCGGCACTACACGAGTACCTGCTAATTTCAACCCACTGGCGACACGGGGGGGGTTTAGTGTATCTACTTAGAATAGTTGATATTCTCCGTTTTTTACGAGTAAGTTCCACATAAACTAGGTGTCCCGTAACAAGGGTCTTGGTGTATGCGTAAAGGCATTTCTGACGTAAAAATTCCTCGCCTTTTGTCCACGTCACGATTGCTACCGGCTGATTACCGGCTAAGAGGCTGACGAGATGACGTCAGGACCTAGTCGAGAGTCCCAGTGTACAATTCCTTAGGCCGTCTCCGTTTTGTATTAGCTCTGTGGGCGCAGATCACGCGCGGGCTATCACTCGCACCAGACCCCGCTGTGTCAGACCGCGCCGGCTGTGCTGAGGGACCCGTACCTATGGCTATACTGCTGTGAGCATGATATAGTTTTGAAGCGAAATAGGGTTAAGCGTAATGAGGGTGAAATGGGCATTATGCAGACGAGGGGTTAAATTATCAGAAATAAAGAATAGTTTATTAGTTTTTAACGTCAAAACTCTATACCTGTGGCTACTGAGCAAAGGGTCTTGATTTTGATTTCCGCACAGTATAAACATTTATGTTCATGAACATGTCTTTTTATATTGGTCTGGGTGTACTATGTATAATATTATGTATGTATTTACAAAAAAAATACCTATCAGATATAAGTACTTCATTGAAAAAATTTAAATATACTTACTTCAATGACTAAACAAGGAAATATCAGACTCGCAAAACGAATATTCTACAGTTACTTTAAATGACCAAAGAAAGCTTTTATTCATGAGTAGAGTTATATATAAGTAATCATTAAACAATATTTGACTATTTTAACCCTAACACGGAAAACCAAAAATCCGAGCAAACAAGTTCAAATCCCCCTGTAACGTTAATAATGTCAAGCCGACGTGTTGTTACTCAAATTACAGGCCACTACACCAGAGGTTAGAAGCTATAATTTGTCCTAATATTTATGTGCACCCATTTGGAGACACTATAAACAGGCCCACAGTGGAGAGAGGAAGCAGTACAGACATCTACAATCACACGGGATAGTATTAGATACTAACTGTGCCCCTGCGGCTTCGCCCGCGTTTAACCGCTATTTTTCCCCTTTAGCGGGTGAATTTCGAAATACCCCATCTAACCTACATGCTTTCGGCTCTGCGTTGCTCGTTCAGTCAGGACATATTCTTCTTAGGATCTATTTAGGAAATGGGCAAAACAGTCATATTCTGGTAAACATAGTACGAAGGAGAATAGTAGCAGGTGTGCATTGACCGGCGCCAAAAAAAAAAGAAGTACTCGCCTTGGTAAAAACTTGAAAACAAAGCTAGGTAGATATAACGAAAAGTTTTATCGTTATACTTAAAGTCTTAAGCTGTTAATTATATTACACAGAGTGGAGACGTTTCACCGTCTTCCCTTCTAATGTAGCAAGTCTCATTGTCATTACATATGAGCGTAGTAGCTCGGCAGCGGGGTTAACGACCCAGTATTGTGTTCCATAATTCACCCGACCCGGGAATTATGCGTTTCAGTTCAGGTGTTGTGTCAATAAAGCTTATTTCCACTTGCGTCCGGATATTCGTTAGGGAAGTGATTAAAAAGTCGACGCGTCGCGGGTTAATCGTCTAACAATTCGAGCGTGGCTAATTGAGAGATTTGTCGTATTCCGGAAAACGACTGTCGGGCTTTCAAATGTTGGTACGTTGCGTTTTTTAGTACATATCATCACATATCGTCTGGTCTGTACTCAATTGAGTATATAATTAACCAGATAATTATCTGGTTGTAATTACCAGAACCTAAAGAGTTGGTAATAATAACCTAATGGTAATTGTAACCAACGGAATCTGTAATTCACAGAATTGTGTATTAAACAAACATTGGTATACACAGCACTGAAATTGTTAATGGTGGTGAGAACGACTTACAAGTGGTTACCAAAAAGTTGATAGCATCACTATGCAAGCGTACCCTTCTCGATGGGTACGTAATTATGAGCTGTTGAAGATTACCTACCAAAAGATGTCGCTTTATATCAGGCGGATTAGGTTCAAGTTTAAATATTAAGTAGGATAAAAACAAATGATTGCATCAATAGCTGTTTTTCTTTTATTTCGAATTCCTTTGACAAAGCATTGCAAAAATAAAAACTTTGATACTCCAAAAATTAATAAAAAGCGGCTATTGTGTTTCCTTTTGATATTATATTATGAAGTGGGAATTGGTGTCAACAATTATAATTTATTTAATTTCAAAACAATGTAAAAGCAAGTTCATTCCAATTATGATTTAATTGAATCACGAATTCAATAGACAGACAATAAACGCGCCAGAAAGTACCTACACAACAATCATCTGATCTTAAATTAAGGTTTCCTTTGAACTATGAAGACCATAAATAATGACTTCAGAAGCTGTCTTTCCACGGGACGGTACGAAAGGGACGGGTCAACTAGAAAAGTTCGACTTCTCAACGACCAGGTATCTTTTGGAGTACCGATAAATACGAGGGGTAAAAGAGTTCTGAACTGACTACCGCTTCTCAGCAAACGTAGTGTAGGACGCTCTCAGGCTAGGTAGAGTGATGATACAGGGGTAGGGGTATTTGCCCTCCCCGGACCAGGAATGCCGGCCGCTTATCATTTTCGGCTGGCCAGGTCAGGCAGGGATGTGGTCGTATGCTTCGGCGCTACCCGTGTCCCTGCAACTTGCTGCCCGCTGGCGATACAGGGGGGTTTAGTGGGGATGCCCTCCCATTTTGGGAGGTGTGAGTCCCACACACCACGCCCCCTCCCCCCTCTAGAAAAAATAAGTTAGAGTGACGGTTTGCGCAAGAGGGTATGCTGGATGCGAGAGGCCCAAGATCGATCAAAATGGCGAACAATCGTGGTCCACTGTTGGACATAGTTAGGTCTCTCCAGTTATTCGCCGCTTAGGGCAAACACCTGGAAGATATATCCATGCCTAATCGCCACGCTGGGCAGGCGGGTTTAGCTTCTCGCTCCGGTGACGCTGCCGCCCGTCATCGGTCTGTGCTGTTTAGCTACGCCTTCAATTGTAATGGTTATGCCGCTACCAGTCGGTTGCCAGCACCTCGTTTGTTATTCGGCACGATGCACCACGGGCAGGTGAGGTTGGCTTGGAGCGAAAAGATGATAGGCCACTTCCTTACATCTCACAAGTACTATTTATTATTATTGTTTAAGATTACCCCAATTGTAAGTACACAAAACCGACATTCGTACAAGCGCAGTCTCGTCCCACGACTGGATACGAACAAGCTTTCACCTACCTCGTATCAAAAGCAACAGCCGCGGCTAATAAATCATTTCGCACCTTAAAAGAGGAATATTAAATCGAAAGATGCCTACGAACGAAGGAAAGGGGCGCCGTGAAAAATTGGGTCGTAAAAACGCAATCCCCGATGCGCCGACGCTATGAAGAGAGCCGTTTTCAATTACCTAAGGTTGTGATAAGGCTTACACTGCGAAGTTATTCATGGTCGTCCGGGTTCCGCCACTAGGTTTACTTTTGGTTTCAGTTTTATGAAATTGTTATTTTATATAACCTCCAGTTGTTCACATCTGAAGGCTCTAATATAAGCATGATCACCTTCCTGGGCGTAACTTTAAGCTCCGGTGACGCAGCTGCCCGTCTTCGGCCTGTTGGTATCTAGCTACGCCTTCAAACTTAGATAGGTACATATCGAACTCAATTTTTATTTTTATAGACTTCATAAAAGAACTTAGAATTTGTCAATACATGAATGGTGGATTCGGAATGTAGCTACCATGGTAGCTTCTATCGTGAAGCATCGGAAGGAAGCTCGATATTCTGCTTTTTAACCGACTTCGAAAAAAGGAGGAGGTTCTCAATTCGTCTGTATGTATAATATTTTTTTTTTTAGATCAAAATTTTCTCACAGTGTTTCCAATAAACTTAACTTAATAAAATAAAGTTTATATCCTATTCTATAACCTCCTACATACTACATTTTTGTTAATCTTCTTCTTCTATCTTCTTCTTCTTCTATCTATACATATAATAAAAATGTAACGAATCGCTGTCTGTACATGGAAGATATATGTGAAAAAATATTATGGGAGGCCTTTATTAATGCAATAGTACCCAAAACAATGATTTTTGGAATTTTTGTCTGTTTGTCTGTTTGTCTGTTTGTCTGTTTGTCGGTTTGTCTGTTTGTCTGTATGTTTGTGCACGCTAATCTCAGAAACCGCGTATCCGATTAAGATGGGGTTTTCACTAATATATTGCTGGAAGCTTCCCTTAACATTTAGTGTTTGTTTCATGTTAATCGATCCATAAATAAAAAAAGTTACGCCGATTTAACTAATCACGTCGAGCCTGTTGTACGTTTGCGCGGGTATATAAAGCGCGCCGAGATCTGCGCCGCGCCGCTGCCAGCTGCCAGGCACTGGGGGTCATTAAAATCACTACCCAAAGAAACTATTCCACGCGGACGAAGTCGCGGGCACAGCTAGTGATAACTAAACCTGTCTGTGAGGTCTAATTTCTGCAAATGTTTAATGAATATTATATTGACCGATATACCTAAATCTCAAGCAATATAGTTTCCTCAAGACCAAAGGTCAACAAATCCAGACTTAGCATCCAAAATCAACCACCAAAGTTTCGGATTCGTTTCGACACTTTAGACCTAATACTTCGTTAGTATTGGCCGTAAACTTTTTATAGAATCCATGGAGCTTTGTCTATGTAGGCTAATAAAACCTCTAGCAGTATTACCTGAGTTTTCGGAATAGCTTCGTGACGGCCCGAAACTTCTACGCTCTAGGGATTTAGCCTACTGGGTCAAGCCAAAAATTGTTACTGGGTTTATATTAGGAATCTCTAAATTACACGGTACACGGTCAGATTGGAGTTAGAGAGTTGGCATTGATTTGACAGGCTCGGTGGCTCATTTGGTAGTGACCTCTGCCCTCTGAGCCAAGGGTCGTGGGTTCGATTCCCGCACAGTACAAACATTTGTGTTCATGAAATGTCTGTTTGTATTGGTCTGGGTGTTTTCTATGTATAATATGTATTTATTTACAAAAAAAATATGTATCTAAGTAAGTTTATCAGTTGTCTAGTACCCATAGCACAAGTTTCGGCTTAGTTTGGGGCTACGTGGCGCTGTGTGGCCCAGCGTGGCATGTCTTGGGTTATTTATTTATTTATTTATTGATGATGTACATAGTGGGTACATTATACACTACGATCACGGAATATTTATTACCTATTCCGTGACTACAATGATAGCAGAGGGCTACATCATCATTGGACAAGAGAGGGAGCGGAAGGCTTTCGCCCCTAGGATATTCAAATACCAGGTAGGTAAGGGCACCCCTAATAGGGATCGGACCTCGGACGTTGTTTTAAGTAGAGGGACGACCGGTTACGGCTCGGTTTCTGATAGGGACGCTTAAGTTATGGGGACACAGCGCAGCTGGCCTACTCTTGAAACCAATCTCAATTTCAATCCTAACAAATTAAGTAATATTTAATCATAAATGAACGTATATTTAAATTTTCCTGTATTTGGTAGTTTACATTTTGTTACATTATGACCACCTCAAGTCATAGTTCATTCATTCTCTGTCTGAACTGTATTTGTACTAGATCCTGCAGAAGATTTCGGTCCCAATCCCATTTGGTTCAAGAGGTCACCAGGTCCTCGGCAGGGATGGAATAACGAACGTGAACAGTGTATCGCAGAACACAAAACGTAATTGGTCTTGTAATTTTTACAGTGGTATTAATTACAGCTTAGGCTAAATTTGCATTTGTAAAATAGAATAGAAAATGTACCTCTGTGTAACACTGAATTATGCTAACTACGAAACATTTGAAGAGCCAAGCTTGAGCTATGCCTAAACTCAATCGAAGAACATAACATACTTTTGCGAAATTTTGGGACAGCGTTTTACAGACGACAATAATAACAGACATTGAATGATATAAGACACAAACAAAAATATAAAGAACACGAATTATTCTTGGCTATCAGAATATCTTATAACGAAGGGAAATTAAAAGGAATATTGAAATATGAAAGAATAAATTGGGATGTTTAGGCAAATGTCCCATTTTAATATTTATGTTCCTTTGAGAGATTCTCGTTAGCGCTTTAAGTTTAAATTCTAAATTGTGTCATTCATTAAAGTTATTAGAGAAGTTAGCATTTGCTATGAAATTTTCTAATCGGCGACGTACTTATGCTTTTTACGTAGGTACCTACTGAATACTCAATTCGTGATCCAAATTAAGAACTGAGTATTGAGACGACGATTTTTTTTATAGTTGCATAACATAAGGGCTTCCCTTCGCTGGTGGAGAGCTAAAAAGAAGCCCAATTCCCTATATCAATGAGCCGTATATATGAGTAACCGGACAGTCACTTGTCAGTTGCCACCACCATGCCACACACAAGGTGCTTCTTCACGCCCCGTTTAAAGGATCCGCTATCAAAGGAAAAAGGCTGTATTTGGTCTATTCACGGTTGATATAACGTGATTCAGGGACCATGTTTAGGCATCGTAGGCCAATAAGCAGAATATTATATTAAAGAATCATATTTTTCCAGCACTTATTAATTTTGGTAGTAACCTAATCTAACTCTTATATAGGTACCTTACATGTAATAGAGACGCAAAGATTTTACTTATATTACTTACTTAAGCACTAAACTATATGAGTGCTTTGACTAGACATGATATGAATTTTGAAGATCAGCTCGCAAATTTTGCCTGAATACGTTGACTAGCGAAGACGTGCCTCTTAAAAATATTTCATTTCTATCTCAGACGAAATTCCATCTAGATTCTGAAAGTTGCCGCTCATCAAATAAAAAAATGTAAAGCAGGTTAGGTATATCGTCTACTGACGAAACATTTTTACATTGAGAGATGTTTGTTACTCTATACTAATAACAGTTTAATTTGCCATGATATTCTAATAGTGTGCCTACATTCAAAGTTCACAAAATAAAATTAAAGAACCAAATACCTAATCTACCTAAACTCAAAGTAAGTCTGCCTTTTTTCATCTTTGGTATGATCTATTAAAAAAATGGGTACTCCTAAATTCACCCGACCAGGGACGGGAATTCAAATGTTACGCTCTTTAATTAGCTAAGCGCCGAAACTAATTTTGTGTGTATTTATCTACCTTTGTAATACTAATGTCATGAACTTGTACATATGACGTATGGCAAAACAGAATTTTGATCAATTAACTTCTTAAAGACTTTCTAGGCAGTCTTATACTTATCCATCAACAACTCGCTTGTACCTTAAATAATACTAATATAAGTTCACATTATTAAATTGAAAGTGTAGGTATGTTCGTGATTTGAAATTAAATTAGATGAAATACTATTCAATGTACACGTATTTCATTAAAACTATGACCCATTTCTTTGATAGTACGACATTCATAAGTTATGAAAAGGTTAGAGATAAAAATCAAAGGTGCTTCGAAATCTTAGCATCATATTTCCATTCCTGAATGGGTCAAGTGGTATCGAAGGAAATCTTATAGGTATATCGCCAGACCTTTCCTTATAGAAGATATTTTAGCTCGAAAAAGTGTGTAATTCAAAACATTGAACAGAGTATCTCCACCCAATTTATCGTCGGGACACGCTATATCCTTATTTATCGCAAAGTACGTAAGGGTGGATAGGACTATTTATTTATAAAGAGGTTACTGTCCTCGACGAAAAAGCCATCTATCTTGTTTGGTCGGAGGCTTTAAATCGTTTAAATCCGAAGGGTCAAGATGCCTGAAATGTGCCAAGCTTTTTTTTTCTTTTACAGCTAATGATGTCAAGTCAGGAAAGATCTTTTTTGGTTGGATCTTCTTCGAAGATTACAGTCAGCGTTCATTAATTTATATTTTGCGTTCACGATGCAAAGCAAATTACGTCACTGTTCTACTATAATAATATAGTAGTTATAAGATACTCCTATTTTATCTCTAGAATAGTGCATACTTAGAAATTTCGAGAAAGATAGATCTCATTCAAAAAAATATATTTTGTTATAGGTACATTTATCTCATCAAACCCCTATTGGCCAAATACGAGTATGATGTGTCTATTATAGTATAAGAAGTATTTGCTTCGTATAATGCTGGACGTAGACCCACTGGCTAGTGGAAGTAGTCGGGGGTAGTCTACCAGTGGACCTCGTCTTGTTGTCCAAGAGCACGCTTAGGGAAAGCTCGTGACTATTGAGGGCTCTCACTTTCTCATTAGACGATGTTTCCATAGTATAGAAGACTGCAATATATCAGAGAAATATAATGCTACAAATCAGAGTTCCATTACTGTCACCATAATCTGCATCATCATCTTTAAAACCGCAGTTTCTCTATCAGGCGAAGGGCAAACAGAATAGCAGACCAACAGTTAAGATACGGCACTATTTGAACTATTTGGAAATCAATTCTCGCTGTAGCTCTATTCTCAATATACCTTTGTCAGACTTGGTATTCTAGCAATTATGTTAGATTCGAAACCATTGTCCGATACAGTGTTCGCTAGTTTACTTAACTCGGTTAATCGCCAGTGAAGCTTTCGACTGAGCGAAATGGGAATTTTACCGTCCACCAACTCTGAAAGGGCATCCGTTCACAAAATGTATTAATTTTCTCGGTGAATTTCAAGATAATTATAATTATACAGACTGTTTTTAATTTTCTCAGCGTGTTTGAATAGGGAAATTTAAGAACTATTTGAACTTTCTGCCTCAAGAGCTTTGGTGTTTGTTCTATAAATGTGTTAAAAAGATTCCTGTGGCAATGACCCCAGTACTCTGGCTGTGTTACCTTACTACCAGGTCTAGAGTCGTCTAAACCCTCGACCAGTTTTGAGGAGATCTCTTTGACATCAATTGCAATTGCGACGATTACATTTAACACATTAAACGCTATGGCAGTAAAATTGTGCCTGGTAAACAATAACTTCTATTATGTATTGTTTATTTTTTTATAGTGGCTCGACATAATAGCTTCCCTACGCCTGATGGAAAGCGAAAGAGAAGCCCTAGTCGCTGTGGCAACGGGCAAGTAACCGGTCAGTTACCTGTCAGTTGTCACCGCCATGCCGGCCCAACCCTAACCCTCCACGAGCTCCGGAAACCCTACTCACCGGCAGAAACACGACCCAGAGGTCATTTGGCTGCGGTATTCTGTAGGGTGGAGGTCATTCCCCGGACGGGCGGCTCAATTCGATTCAATGTCTTTTTATATTTGATATTAGGGTATGAGTAAATTTTGTAGAATTTAAGTGCAATTTAAAGTGCAAAATAAGAAATCTTCTTCTTCTTCTCGAGTTGATGACAAAACGATTATATGTTGTGAGACCAAAACTCTGAGACGCGGATAGCCTCATCACTGGCGGCCAGCAAGTCCAAAAAAAGCAAATAAGAAATGCATGGTAGACAGAAACTACACTATGTTTATAGTTATATGAAGAATAGGTATGTTAAATTATCGCAACACTAGCATAAAACAACTGCGTTGTCAAATTTTTGGATCTCATTAACACTTTTTAGATGAAAAGGATATCCATTAGTTCGCCGACGACGCTTCAAATTTCCTGATTTAATTGTATAGTTACGGAATTACTCAGTCCAATTTGAAAGCAATTAACCGTTTAATCAATCCATTCCAAAATCAATTTGCGAAAGTAAACACTAAAAATGTGGCTCGTTATTTTATTTCTGTATAATACGGTCGGATTACCGGAGTGCTTGTCAATATCTCATTGTAATTAGACATTAAAATCGCAAAGATTGATGTAGCTCTGCATTTTTGGTATGATGTGTAGACTCGTTTAGGCTTATAGATTTGCAATTGAATGTAGCAAATCCATTCATTCTTACTTCGTTCTCAGCCATATTTGTCACAACAAGTTTTTGATTTTTAGGGAAATTGAGTAACTTATTTTATTTAAAATTTTAGCTATATATTTTCAAACAGGCTCGTTTCTCTCATTTGGTAGTGACCTCTGCCCTCTGAGCCAAGAGTCGTGGGTTCGATTCCCGCACAGTACAAACATTTGTGTTCATGAACATGTCTGTATTGGTCTGGGTGTTTTCTATGTAGGTATAACATGTATTTATTTACAAAAAAAAAATGTATCTAAGTAAGTTTATCAGTTGTCTAGTACCCATAGCATAGCTTTGGCTTAGTTTGGGGCTATGTGGCGCTGTGTGGCCCAGCGTGGCATGTCTTGGGTTGTATTAATAAACTGGTTAAGTTAAATATCATCGTTTAAAAAACCGTTCAAAAAGTTCGTATGGTACTTAATATGTTGTATCATTATGTGTAGCACAAGTTTACACATACAACATAGCATCAAAATACAACACTACATCGCGAATTTAGAACCGTGTTTTCACTAATTCCATTGGCCTACAAAAGCGGGATTCATCAAACAAGCCGAGTTAAGTTTTGCATAATACTTTTCGTCAAACTCATTTCCTGGAAGATAAGGCGGGCTTCAAACAACGCCTTTTTGTCTCGGAAAAACAATGGTGACTGAAGGTATTGTCGACGAAGTTAAATGCATTGTGCTTTCTATTGCAGAGTCTTTGACGCACTGAAAGGGTTGATGTGTTTTTAACAAAAGTTACTCTCCCTCAAAACCGGGGATTCGTTTGTCATTATTAATGTTAAATTAACGAGTTCGCATTTTCTTCAATTTGGGACATTCTATTTTAAGGACGGGAATGTTTTATATGTCCTATCAGCTCTCTTCGTTCGGCGAACGTATAAGTTATTTTAGCATTAGCAATTTATTGCGTCTTTTGTGGTCTTAATGTACCTATAGGTAATGTACTTATGTATAGTCAATCGTCTTCACGATAATGTATGTCATTTATAATAGAGGAATAAGGTAATTTTAGTAGGAAGATGGTTGTGTGTTTCTGATACCTAACTAAATAATATTTGACACTATGCAAATCATAACACGATTTTTTTCAGAACATCATGTGTTTTTTTCAGAACATTTTGCGAGAGCCCCATTATTGGGAGTTCTGCGCCTATTTATAAATTTCATGTAAATAAGAACGAACGATCAGAAAGAATCACTTGAACGGCAATAAATCAAAAATAATTGGTCCTTCGAGAAGATTTCACGCGTTCGCACAACGTTCGGCGTAAGCTACAGAAATAGGTGTTTTGATTGTTGACAAGCTTATTACGCCTTTTGTCTTTTATATTTCTTTATTACTTTATTATTTCAAGGGCTATTGTTTGTTTAACAGCACAATTGATGAAAGCTTATTATTAAGTACCTACTACAATGGCATAAAATGTTAGAATCCATGGAAGCGAAATAAATTGAGGCGTTTTTCGTGAGGTGACGGAAAAGAATAGAAATCACCGCCTCAGTGCTACCCGTGCATATTGTCTTCTTGAGATCTCAGCTTATCAACATGATTTGGTTACTTTTTTCTATATATTTTATTAGCTTTAATTGCATTATTTGTTAATTATGCTGTTGGTGTACCTTACTTAATTAAATGAATGAATGAATTTATTCACCTTAAAAAATATACATATATAGGATACCTACAAAATATAGGCTACACAAAAAAAATAGTTTTCTTAATTAACAGAACGTTGTTAGGTATAGCCAAAACTACATAACAATTACTCATAATATAACTTAGCTGAGGCTATAAATAGTTATGTTATGTGACAATTATGGAGAAAATCCGTGAAGCTGCCGATTTTATTTTTAAATAATTTGCCTAGCCCACACTTGTCACTGTGGCCGAAGCGTGGACCAGTTCGGACGTCACGGGCTCTCCTGTCCCCAGAGTTCGGGTCGTGGTTATCGCCACAGCGCCCTCAACGACATCTTGCGCCGTTCTCTTGCCACTGCCTCTATTCCGGCCACGTTAGAACCTCGTGGCCTTTTTAGGGACGATGGCAAGAGACCTGATGGCGCCACGCTAGTGCCCTGGAAACTCGGTCGCATCCTTATTTGGGATGCGACATGTGTGGACACTTTGGCTGCGTCACACATCCAGAGCACTGCGGTGAGGGCCGGCTCGGCTGCCGAACAGGCTCAACTGCTCAAGCGCCGCAAATATTCATCTCTCCTGAGAGACAATGAATTTGCGGCGTTTGCAGTTGAGACATTGGGTCCGTGGGGTCCGGAGGCCAAATCTCTTGTAAAAGAGATTTCGTCTAGACTGGTCCAGGCTTCGGGCGACCCCAGAGCTGGCTCGTACCTCGCTCAGCGCATCTCGCTTGCTATTCAGCGAGGTAACGCAGCCAGGGTCCTGGGGTCACTGCCACAGGGACCCGTTTTTGAAGATTTTTAGTGTTTGTACATATTAGTTTAGTTTAGGTTTTATTTATTTATTTTTTATTTATAATATTTAACCCATCTGTAAATACCATTGTTGAAATAAATTATACCTTTCCATAGTAGTTAATAGGTAATATTATAGGTATGTGGAATAAATAGTATCTACTATAAACACAGGTATGTTACTTGACGCATACCTATATTACAGTTCAAAAATATCGTTCAACATTGACAATTTAATTGCCAACTGTTTGTTATTAACAAACAACTTACTCAAGCGTACCTCCAGTGCAAGTTATCGCAAAACTACCCTTGGCACGATCCGTTAAAGTCCAAACTGACGATACGACAAGCAAAGTGATTAGTGGTGGCAAACTTCTTAGAACTTTATCTCATGAACTCAATATTAATACTCTCCAATTAAGTTGTTCAACTCCTTATCATAGCGCTGCAAATGGTTTAGACGCGTTTATGCTAGTATGTGTTACACGGTTCTATGTCGGTAGTCCATTAGATTAATAGGGAGATCGTGTTTTAAACTTCTTTTCTGGATGCCTTCGGGAGCCTTCTGTTACAAGTATTTTATAACATAAAAGTAGATTCCAACATGTGATTATTGTAAATGTAACAATAATACCGGATTTTTTTTTGAAAACCTATTAAGAGTATGCTGAATCTAGGCGACATTTGGTGCTAAGTAGGTAGTGTTGTGATAGCTTCTTGGATCTGGGACCTCGCAAGAGTTGCGGCAGATAACGGCGTCGATGCGAGCAATGTTTGCATTTACGAGATATAGAAATCGCAGGAGGCGGCGGAAAGAGAGCGTAAGGCGTTACCGTCACCCCAAAAAGTCAAAAATAACGTCGACGCTTTACTAAGAGTCCTATTTGATTGGAGAACTCGCGTTTAACGTACCGCGATAGGTAAGAGAGATAGGAATTGAGCCGCCCGTCCGGAGAAGGACCTCCACCCTATAGAATAGCGCAGCCAAATGACCGTAGTCGTGTTCCTGCTGGTGATTAGGGTTTCCGGATCTCGTGGGGGTTAGGGTTGGGCCAGCATGGCGGTGGCAACTGACAGGTGACTGGCAAGTTACTTGCCCGCTGTCACAGCGACTTGGCTTTCCATCAGGCGTAGGGAAGCCATTACGTCGAGCTATGTACTATAAAAAAATCCGCAGTATGGCCAGTTTTCATCCGTTTCCGCAACACATGCAAGTACGTGACCGTCCCTTGTTCCCGATACAAACAAACGGACCCCTGCACCGTTCCACGAGGGCCGTAAAAAGCGACGCCATCTATCCGACACACGCTAATATTTGTTTTATGATCGGTACAGTTTTTGGGACGATACACGGTGTACAGTCCGCAATATGTCAAAGGATACTAGATAGTTACAATGAAAAACATCCTTATTCTGTGAAGTTAAAGAGCAGTTGATTGTTTCTGATTGGGTTTAAAGCAAATAATAATGGCTGGGAAAATAGCATTACATAACACAAAATAGCAACATGGCAACATAATATATACATATATAGGTATACACCATAGCACAGCATCTCCTTGCCTGAAGGAAAGCGAAAAAAATGCCCAAATCGCTGCAAGGACAAGTAACTATATATTTTTCTAGTGCAGGGGCTAAGCGGAATGAAGCCCAGACTTGTCAAAAGTAAGTCTAAATGGGTCGGTGATAACTTAGTTCGTAGAAAAATACAGGCGTGTTGGTTTTTAGCAAAAGGCTGTTCATTTTGTGATACTTATGTAACTCGTACGAATACAGTTAAAATAGTTGAAATTTTATGTAATAGGCACACTGGCACATATTATATCCATGTTTATTTATGTCTCTTTGTTTAGTCATGTAGTTAACAAGTAAATGAATAATTTTATATTACTGTCTAGTTTATAAGTTTATTTTTTAAAATAGGTTATTTCTGATGGTAATTACGTAATAAATATAATTGTTTTCATTCAAATAGGATTTTCACTAATACACTTACATACAAGAAATAAAAATAATAAATCTTTCTATATTTCTGATGGCAGCGACTGTACTTTAACTGTTCATGTGATATTTGCAATGTCCATGTACTCGTACGTTCGTAGTTTTGCATGCGTTCGGGCTTTTGACAAATAGAAGATCGTATTTTTAACGGTAGCTCGTTTTTATTGGAAGAATACGGTTGAAATTTTGCGTGAATTGCAGTTAAAATGTCACAAAAGTTAGTTTCATCATTGATATGCTTTACTGTTTATTAGAGACTGACTCGGCTATTTTTCTATTCTATTTATTCTATGTCATCTATTATATGTCATATCATCCACCACTCCATTTAAATCCGGTGTGTAAGTGTTGAAGACGACTAAGGGAATATCGGGAAACGGGCAGGAGCGTTTACCTCGGTACAAATAATCCTACTGCGGTCACCAACCCGCCTGCCAAGTGTGGAGACTAAAGCAAACCCCGAAAAATGACAATCATCATCGTTTAGCAGTAGACATTTGCAGGCTGATGATGATGATGATATTTAGGCCAACAGTTGAAAAGGTTCCGGGTTCGATTCCCGGTCGGCTCTTTTCAAACAAGTCTCTGGGTGTTTTGAAAGACGCCCTTAGTCATTATAATGATACCTACCCATAGTACAAAGTAAACCTTACTATGAGACTGAGGTGGTTGGTGTGACTTGTTGGCTTATATTTTATCTAAATGTGAACTTTCTGCGAGGAACTCATCTTACAAACACATCATCATCACCAGCTTATCCACTGCTGGACATAAGCCTCTCCAGTTGCTCGCCACTCAGGGCAAACATCTGGAGGATATGCCCATAATAGCCACGCTGGGCAGGCGGGCGATCGCAGGACGTAGCTTCTCGCTCCGGTGACGCTGCTGCCCATCATCGGCCTGTGGTATTTAGCTACGCCTCCAATGTGGTGGTTTTACCGCCACCAATCGGATGCCAGCGCCTCGTTTGTTGTTCGGCAGGATGCACCACGGGCAGGTGAGGTTGGCTTGAAGCGAAAAGATGATAGGCCGCTCCCTTACATCCTGATATACACATAGGTACCTACATTTAGGTAAGCTATCACAAAATCGAACACAAACTTCGACAGCCTAAAAAGGTACCCTTCGAAAAAATATCCGATTTCACCTTGTTCGGAGATTGCGAACCCGGACCGGGGCCGAATCTTTCAATAAAATAAACAATTTTGTATCTTCATAACAAAAGTAAACAGTGTTCGAAGGATGGTATAAAAATTGAGTGACGGCCTTGCTTCAGGCGAGGCGTAGTACTATTTTCTCCAACCAAGGGTAGATTACCCAGTCACGGTGGGAACATAACTCTTATTATTGAGAAGTAAGGTATAAACTACAGGAGTTTTGTTCGGTGGGCTGTAAAGTGACGCCGCTGGTAGGCGGTCCATACATCAATTTAAGTACGGGTTGGTTTGTTTATCAACTTTGTGTCCGATCCGAACACTATCTTTATGGGCATAAAGCCAGAGAACGTTGTAATTTACGCATTGTCCCGTGGGGCCGTTTTATTGTCTATGATAGGTGTATCTTGACCGTATTAGCTGGGAGGTATCAAAGATCGTAATAGGGTGTTTGATTTTGTATGTTATTTTAAATTGATAGCAGATCTATTTATGAAATTCCGTAAAATTTGGTGCTAAATTAATCGGCAACACACTTCAAAACTGTATGTATCTACACAAGCGTCAAATCTCTCTAATATATTAAGGTTTTGTTATTTATGTTCAATTAAATAGGTAATGTGTTAGAAGCTGTTCAAATACAGATAATAACCTTTTTTATTAGACTTTGCAATCGAATAAATAAATTTGAATAAAAATAGATACATAGGCTTTGGTGGGATTATAAAAACAGAGAAATAAAATTATTTTTAAAAAAAAATTAAACCGACTTCAAAAAAAACGCAAACGACCAAAACTAAAAAGCGATAAATAACGTAAGTAATTCTATCCTTAATACATAATCATTTAAATATTACAATTATCACTTATTTTTGAAGTCGGTGCCAACCTCTCGGTACCTAACGTAGACTGTTGTTGTATGACGCGCGCGGCCGGCATATCCACACGACAATATACCTAGATATGTTTGGCTGGCACCGACTTCAAAAATAAGTGATAATTGTAATATTTAAATGATTATGTATTAAGGATAGAATTACTTACGTTATTTATCGCTTTTTAGTTTTGGTCGTTTGCGTTTTTTTTGAAGTCGGTTTAATTTTTTTTTAAAAATAATTTTATTTCTCTGTTTTTAGTTGCGTTAATGTGCTGTGACCTTGAATAAAGGCTAATTAATGTCCTTAAGAGTTTTACTTAGGAATGAAAAATTTTGCTTTAAGTCAAGTGAAGACTTTGCGATCTAGAATCAAGCATATCACTTACCAAATCATCTGCCCTATTAGCCTTGCATAAGTACATACTACTACCTAGTTTAATATCGAGCAATGTCAGTACTGTCCCCTAACTCCTAACCGTTAAGGAGTTCTGTGGCTTCATCATCAGCACCAGATGTTGTCGCCCGGAAGCATATACCTGAGTAAAATATGATTACGTAACAAAAACACCATATGAGCATACAATTTTCGGTTGTTGCCCTCAATTTCTCCAGGATCCCATCATCAGATCCTTACTTGGTGATAATGGGACCACCTCGGAAGTGTCTTCTGTCGAACTGTCGAAAAATTTTTGAAATCCATCCATAATTGACGGAAATATCGCTGAACATACATAAAAAAAAAAAAATATTATACATAGAGACGAATTGAGAACCTCCTCCTTTTTTCGAAGTCGGTTAAAAAATTGAAAATACAAGCTGCAGAAAATTATATTGTAAATTTATTAGAACCCTTCTTTTAAAATTGCATCCTTTCATCAGCTTAATTTGAATAAATATGGTTATAAGTAGGACTTTTTTAACAAACCTGTACCCTGACTATTGCAAATCCTTCGGCAAACAACGTTACGTATTTGGAATCTTTTACTTGGTGAATATTAAGCTTGATTACCATTTTTATTAGGTTGCTTTAACAAAATATACGTTTAACAAAACATTGATATGTCACCGGAAAATAGCAAGAATCGTAAGTTGATCAATTTCCTAGGTAGTTGATTAACTTCCGGAAAATAATAAATGGCAGTTGAAATGTATTATTTAACGTATGAATTTTAGTAAATTATCATCATATAAAAAAAATCATTTTACGGGGCCTTGCCGTTAAATAATCCGACGAAGGTGAGGTGAACGTTGATTGGTTCAATGGCTCACGTGGTGTTATCCTGGCAACCAATCAGGGAACAGTGTATTAAGTTACGGGTAATAGTGCACCGTTAAATAGTACATTGAGCAGCGATTAGCCCATTTGAGGACGATTTTACTTGCGTCAAAATCGTAAATTATTAAATTACTGCCACGCTACCGCAAGTTGATCAATTACCTAACTGAAATCAATTGCGTTAAATAATACATTTCAACTACCGTTTGCTATATTTCGAAAGTTAATCAACTAACTAGGAAATTGATCAACTTACGATTCTTGCTATTTTCAGGTGACAGATAGATAAATGTATCGGGCCTAAGTTCTGTTAAATTCATTGCGTGCTATAGGTATGTGAATGCGGTGCTTTAAGTATCAATGGATAAGACACGAATTACATCTGTGTTCTAAGTGGGTACTCACATAGTCAGAGTGTAAAAATATTGTCAAATTTAAGTTTGGTGGTAGTGAATCTAACACAATGGTCGCGGTTTCTTCGCGGGTTTAACATGTATTTCCACAAAAATTGTATCTAAGTAAGTATGTCAGTCGTTTAGTACCCATAATACAAGCTTCGTCTCACTTAGGGACTAGATGGCGCTGCGTAGCATGTCTTGAACTATTTATTGAAATCCTAACGAGTTACGATTATGTTTATTAGTATGTAGCAAACTCGACCTTTAGCCTTTTAGTCTGATGTGGGAAGAAGTCATGTATGTCAATTAGTACCCACATAAGATCCCTAGTATAATCACGTAAGCTATATGTTTATATCACATTGCTAAATGCCAAGTTTAGAGCCAGTTTTGTGGTGGCCTAATGAGTTTGAGAAACTACGCGAATTAAGTTAATAGATGCCTACTATCTATATATAACATAACGACTCTAGCAAAGTCATTATTACGTTTCTAGTAGACTAATTTAATAACATATTTGTTAGTTAGAAGTAGTACGCTATTTGGCAGAAAAAAAGTGTTATTTATTTATTTAAACATTATTGCAAAATGTTTAAACATGCGAACGAACATTTGTGTTTGTTGGGGGGTTTATATTTGTATTTGGTGGTACCTTCGTTGTTTTGACACCCTGTTCTAATAAATGACATAGCACATATTGCTCCGATCTCAAAGTAAGGAGCTTGTAATTTATGTGATGCTGTCTATTTGTGTGATGTATTTATGTGAAAGTAAATAGGTTCTTATAAGGCGAGTAAAGTGCTTGATAGTCATGATGTTGCAGGCGTTTATGAGCTGCAGTAACCGTTTACCATGGCAGCCATTTTGATACCGTGGTGGTATTAAAAAAATCAAGAAGAGTTAGCAGCGTCGCTCTTTATAAAATTTGATAACCAAACAGTATGAGATTCCTTGCAAAATTTTACAAGAAATCACGGTACAATATATTAAAAGCATACTTGCACTAGCTAAAAACCTGTAATAGAAATTCTCAGAAACTCCAATACCCCACCAGTTTCAACTCCAAACACGAACGCTGAGTGTGAAAACAAGGTGATCGAAACGTGGCAAGGGTTTCGGTAAACAACTTGACATCCGATATCCGTTGAAAACAAACTGGAAACACTGAGTTGTTTACCCAGTTCCCTTTGTAAACAATCAGGGCGCGTTCCCTTTGCTCCCTGTTTAAAATTTTACGATTCTCTTCCTTAAAAAGCAAAAAATCTTAACCGCTAACGATTTAGTAAATATCTGACGACATGACATACATTGACCCGATCCCAAAGAAAGTATCTTAATAGTTTGTGTTCGCCCGTTCTTGTCTCTAGAGTCCAGGGCCCGTACCACCAAAATCGAAAACGATCATTCGTTGAAGGGATCGCGTACTTTTGCAAAATAAATCCTTCCCATTTGTCCCTCCCGTGTTCGAATATACGAACTAAAATCGTCAAAGTCGGTTTTAATTAATTTAATTCATTATGGAGGAGCGATTTATGGTGCAAAAATACATACGCGATCCGTTTAACGAACGATCGTTTTCGATTTTGGTGGTAGGACGCGACCTTAGAGATTGGTTACAACGGTCAACTGGCTTTATTACTACATCATCATCATCAGCCTATTGCAGTCCACTCCTGGACGTAGGCCTCTTCAGTTGTTCCCCACATAGGGCAAACATTTGGAGGATATACTCATAATCGCCACGCTGGGCAGGCGGGTTGGCGATCGCATGGCGTAGCTTCTCGCTCCAGTGACGCCGATGCCCATCATCGGTCTGTGGTATTTAGCTACACACAAAGAATACCGGTTACTTCACAGATTTCGTACATATTTTATTTCACAGATCACAGAAATTAACATAGCGACGTTATGAAATGTGTCTAGACGTCCCTTACCCACAAAATTGTCACCTAAATATTATATTCAAAACAAAGTTTCACAAAACTTAACAAGTGCTGTCACGCATAGTCTGTAGGTAACGTCATGAACATTAAACAGACGTAATTTGTGAACGTCTAGATTAAGTTGTTTGTCCTTTAACACAGCGATGTGGATGGCAAGGGCAGACAGGTGAAATTGAATCTTATTTTACTTAAATATAGCCCTTTTTGTTATGCATTAAAAGTATTCAAAGGTGTTAGTTCCAGAATTTTTAACATAATCCAATTGTAAAATAATCGCTAAATGATTTATACTAACTAGAAATGAGCTTCAAGCTAATTAGGTAGATCTAAGCAAATAATGGTGGTACACTAAATTTTGCACGGCTTCCAAAACGTACCTACGTCATACTCATATTATCGCAAGGAGAAGCCCCTTAAAATAATCCGTGTATTACTAAATCACCCGGGCCCGGTAATCGGCGTAATGTCAGGAACATTAGCCAGTTTTAATTGGAGCACGTCTGGATTTAGAAGGCAAAGTTGGAACAACGAGGTAACCAGCCACTGTGGCCACGGGCGGGGGCTTAATAATTTCAAATCGGGACGGTTAAAGTTCGGCGGACTGCGTAATGGCGCCCCGGGCGACCAATTGAATTGTTCAGCTTACGTCCAACGGTTGAATGATGGCTTTGACATTTCAAATTTGGAATCTTCCCGTTAAGAGTGCGCCTTTGGGAGAGTTTTTTCGAAAAATTGCACAGATAAGAAATTTAAATTGAGGTAAGAGAGTAATTATGTGGCCGGCGTTTCTCTACGGGATCGAATCGGAAATGAGGAGATCTGTATTAGAGCTAAGGTTAGATAAGGTTAGATGCAAGGAACCAGGAGTGCCGGCCGCTTATCATCTGCGGCTACGACCTTCAAAACTTCAAGAAAAGAGCGTACCTCTTTCTTAAAAGCCGGCAGCGCAGCTGTAACTCCTGATGATGCAGATGTACATGGGCGGCGGTTATCATTTACCATCAGGTAAGCCGTCTGCTCGTCTACCCACTATTACATTAAAAAAAACTGCCCGTTACCTGATATTCCCTTAGTCGTCTTTTACTACACCCACGTTATAAAATGATGTAGTTCTATTCTAAATCCGGAAATCACATGGGCAATCACTACATAGTATAAAACAAAGTCGCTTTTGTTTTATGTCTGTTTCTATATCCTATGCTTATATCTTTAAGGCCAGGCGCGTACTCCGAGTTTTTCGCCGCGCGGCAGAAAAAAGCAGCGGCACCATGTCGCACTGTAATACTGAACTAATTGTATTGCGCGCACTTGACGGCACACACTACAGTATTACAGTGCGACATTATGCCGCTGCTGCTCTTTCTGCCGCGCGGCGAAAAACTCGTAGTGCGCGCCTGGTCTAAAACTACGCAACGGATTTGGATGCGGTTTTTTTATAGAAAGAGGGATTCAAGAGGAATCTTGAATCCCCACATAAACCTTCCGGTTTATGTGTATAATATATGCATGCATACAGTATTGCACCCATGTGAAACCGAAGCGGGTTGCTAGTATTAGTATATAATATTCAGCCCATGTCAAACTTATCAGCAATAAAATATGAAAACCACAAACACATCGGCGTTCAATGTTTTTGAATCAAAAAATAGTAGGTTTTCATCACAAGCCCGTGATTTGGACTTATAAGAATTCGTATTGAAAAAGTATTTGAATTTCAAATGAGAATAGTTGAAGTTTGCCCGATTGCTCCCTCCGGCGGCCGATTGAATGGCGACGACTGTCACGGCTCAATGGTTCATTATAAAAATAGTGGCAATACTTGCTCTTTTTAACGATCGCCGTTGTGAGAGTTCGAGAAAGTCGGTTATTATATTTGTTAAATACTAGCTGAGCAAACAGGCTTTGTGTCGTCAAACGCGTGAAGGTTATGTGGTCAGGTAGTTTTCTGAACCGCAATTGGTTAATAGTCACTATTATAACTTGTAGGGTAATAACTAAGTACCTACTACATATAGAACTAAGCATCTAAAATTAAGTACCTAGCTAAGTTATACATCAGGTAAGGTATGTTTAAATCATCTTTTGTTCGGTACTTCTTTTTAGCTCTGGGCATGCCTTTACGCCTTAATACCTTGATACCAGGGCCGTGGGTACGAAACACCTGGTTTATGTGGAGCTCACCCCTATTTACCGGAAAAAAATCACTAAGCCTGGTGGTCGTCAAGGGCTCAGTTTGAGGGAATTAGGGGTTGCCCAGTGGAACTTTTTTTTCTAGAAGGGAATGCATTATGCACCTTCATGCCGTGTCTACTGCATAGTGTGTGGGACACACACCTTCGAAAATGGGAGGGCATATCCAC
Organism: Conogethes punctiferalis; assembly: GCA_031163375.1. Classification (NCBI taxonomy): domain Eukaryota; kingdom Metazoa; phylum Arthropoda; class Insecta; order Lepidoptera; family Crambidae; genus Conogethes; species Conogethes punctiferalis. Next base: position 15,412,875 of record CM062082.1, on the reverse strand, counting down.
TAAATCCCCCTGAGTCGCCAATGGGCAGCAAGTGGCAGGGACACGGGTAGCGCCAAAGCATACTTCCACATCCCTGCCTGCCCTGGCCAGCCGCAGATGTTAAACGGCCGGCACTCCTGGTCCGGGGAGGGCAATACCCCCGGCTCCGGGGAGCAATAGAGTGCTCCCCGGGCGGACCTCGTGCAACGGTGCGGCTGCAGCCACCACACCGTTACGCCCCTATGAGTAGATCGCGCCCCCGCACTCACCACTGGGGCACGAAGTAGAGGCTCAGAGGGCATACGATGCGTTGTATGCCCTCTGGCGACGCCCGGGCCGGGGGCGGCGTAGAGCCGGCGCGTCTACCGCGGCCTCACGCTCTCTTTTGCCCAGAACTTGACGTAACTCCTACAACGCGACAGAGCTGCGTCGCCAAGCGTAAGCGGAACACCTCAGGGAGACGGTATAGTATCACCTTGACTACTGACACTGAATGTCCCGCCCTATCATCAGTATAGAAATAACCAGAATACATCATTCTCATACTATGAAAAGTGTAAAACAACTGAAATCAATATCACCTGGTAAATCATCAGCCCACATCAGTCCACTGCTGGACATAGGTCTCTCCCAAAGTTGCAACCACTGTGCTGTGCTGTGCACCTGGTAAATAATTAATCTCAATTACAGAGTAAGCGTTTGTTAACTTCTGTATTCCACCCGCAAGCAATTAAGCAGTAATAATTTTTTAAACATCTCCTTAGATGGATATTTAATAAGTTTTAAGCTCACAAATTGCTGTTTTATTAATAATGTTGCGGCAAAGCAGAGGTAATTTTATACACGAGACTACCGCACTCGCTCCAGCCATCTTAATCCCACCTAAGCCTGCATGCATCAAGTATTAATAAATTGAGACGAGGTCTACTAACAACTTCGCAAGTACCGCGGATTACATTTTGATAATACTTTATTTTTAGGTTTATATCAGAAATTGTTGACGAAAATGTGTGAATTCTAAACGCGCGAGTTCATTTGACATTTTCAGAAATAGACATCGTAAAGAGGCTGGTTGCCATTAATTAAGGAAAGGTTTTGTCTGATTGAAGAGTATAAGTTACCTTGGAAATGTAGGGGAGCGAATTATCAACTCTCCGCTCCAAGCCACACTCTCAGCTCGTGTTGCATCCTGCCGAATAACAAAAGAGGTAGTAACTGACTGGTGGCGGTATAACTATCGTAATTAAAGGCGTACTTAAATATCACAGGCCGATGACGGGCAGCACCATCACCAGAGCTAGGAGCTACGCCCTGCGATCACCAACCCAAGCGTGGCGACTATGGGTACCTAAAGCCTAAAGGTGTTTGCCCAAAGTGGTGAACAAGTGGAGATGCCTATGTCTAGCAGTGGACTGAGATAGGCCTATGTTATCATCATGACGTAACCATCCTTACGTAATTTACATACCATTTATCCGCACAGGTATTTCTTTTTTTGCCGCGAACGGTTATAATTTGGAAATTTTTGCCAACTGACGTCTTTCCTGGACGTAACAACTTGTAAATAACATCAGAGCTGTGGTCAAATGCTATCTTAGAAATAAATAAAAAAAAACCTAGATAAGCTAAGCTAGGAATATGAAAAAAAAACATAACAAAAATAACGGAAAGTCTTTTATAATAGCTGTCGTCCTCTGGCGTATGCTCGTTATGTTCAACTAGCTGTGCTCGCGACTTCGTCCGCGTGGAATAGTTATTTTTTCCCCGTTTTTTTTTTTACATTTTCCATTACTTCTTCGCTCCTAATAGTAGCAGCGTGATGTTATATAGCCTAAAGCCTTCCTCGATAAATGGTATATTCAACACAAAAAGAATTTTTCAATTCGGACCAGTAGTTCCTGAGATTAGCGCGTTCAAACAAACAAACAAACTCTTCAGCTTTATAATATTAGTTTAGATGTATCTTAACGAGAAACTAAGAAAGCATTGCACTCACGTCACTTTGTTCATATAACGGAAGTCTAACATTCCTTTGATAAGTATTTATGCCTATCAAACCTGAAGTATACCTCTTATTAGCATCCGACATTTAATAACCGCTTCGGAGAATCGCATCGATATTGTTGGTAACACAAATAGACTTGGCTTCGGGAAGCCTGCTCTGGATATGTTACGAGTAGTTAGCTGTCTTCGATTACCGAATACATTAATAGGGTGAACAGTCAATCTTTGTATCTGATTTCATGAGAATTTCAATATAAGAATAAGAGGTAATTTCTCAAATCATTAACTTATACATATACTTTAGGACAGGCTCGATGGCTCACTTGCTAGTGACCTTTGCCTTCTGAGCCAAGGGTCGTGGGTTCGATTCCCGCACAGTACAAACATTTGTGTTCATGAACATGTCTGTTTGTATTAATTTGCGTGGTTACTATGTAATTATGTATAATATGTATTTATTAACAAAAAAAGTATAGTAAGTTTATCGATTGTCTAGTACAAGCTTCAGCTTAGTTTTGGGCTAGATGGCCATTTGTGGCCCAGCGTGGCATGTCTTGAGTTTATCTATTTAAGTATGAACAAGTAAGGTCTGCAATGAGCTCCCAGCCGTAGTGTTTCCAGATTACTACAACTTGTCCTTTAAACATGGCATTGCAGAGTCTATGAGCTGCGGTAATCGTTTAATGACTCAGACGGGCTGTTTGCTTTCCTCATCATTCATTAGCCCACCGCAGTCCACTGCTGGACATAGGCCTCGCCAGTTGTTCACCACTTTGGGCAAACATTTGGAGGCTTTACCCATAATTGCCACAATGGGCAAGTGGGTTGGCGATTACAGGACATAGCTTCTCGCTTCGGTGACGCTGCTGTCCGTTTAGTCGATCTGCGGTATTTAGCTACGCCTTCAATCGTGATGGCTATACCGTCATCAGTCCGTAGCCAGTAGCTCGTTTGTCATCTGGTAGGATGCATCAGGGACAGGAGGATCGGAGGATGGATTGAAGAGAGAAAATGATAGGTCGCTCCCTTACACAATTATCTTGCCTACTCAATATTAAAAAAAACAATCGCCACTCATGTTCAACTAAACGCTCTTAATTTTTTGTTTCTACCAGACAATGCCCCGCGAAAGCCTAGTCCGGTTTGAAAATACTAACGTGTACCGAACGTCAAATCCACGAACATTCGGGAACACCCACAGTACTCGTATTATTAAGTGCCTCGGCGATCGCTACCGATATTGTTCCGAACGCGATGGTGTATTTGCCTTGTCTGCACGAAGCGTGTTCCGCAGACGTTCCGTGGTTTACTGACTTTTATTACTGACTGTATTAAACGGTACATCAATTACTCTATCTATGCGTTTAAGCTTTATGATGAACTGGCTGCAACTCGCAACTTTACTCGCATGTATATTTTTATTAATCATAGCTGAATATAAGCAATTGGGTTAAGCTGATGTCTGAAATAAGTGGAAAGTTTTATTGAAATCCGTTCTGTAATTTTTGCGTTAAAAGTAACGAACATCTACTTTACGAGTGCTTTTTAAGGTAATATTATGAAGTAGGACTTAGCATAGATTTAAGAGCTACTTGTACCTACTTCAATGTAAAGTTTATAGTTTTTTAACATATTTTTCGCTAAGAATAAGAATTTCTGGCGTTAAACTATTGTATATTGTCTTTTTACAAAATAAATAAAGTGCCATTAAAAATATGAAACCATCTACGTTTGTTAAGCTATTTTCGATTTGCATTATTTCCATAAGAATTCTACTTTGATGTTGGAAAATAAATTTATAGGATTTTTTGGATGTGAATCACTATGCTTCTTAATATTACCTACTTACACAATATTTTTTAGTAATAACGTATATACGTCGTTTGCTTAACATCAGGCAGGACGCAGTCATGTTGACAAGGTAAGTAGGATATAAAAAAGAAACACTGCGCAATGCAAAAGCATAGCCTAGTATTTTTTGCCAATACTCATGTGTACCGACTATCAAACCCGTACATTCGCGGGCACCCACAGTATTAATAAGCGGCTCGGAGCGCTATCGATATTGTTCCGAACGCAAATAGACTAGACTGCACGAAGCTTGTTCGGTAGACGTTCCGTGGATTGCCGACTGTATTAGACGAGACCGTTTAATAACCACAATATGCGTTTAAGCTTTATGATGCATTTTAGCTGCAAAAATATCTAACTATCGTTATTTTTCAGCATTGTTTCTAAAATATTTCTATTTTGATATAAGTTAATATATTATATGTTTGTAGTATCTAAATATTACCTACCTACTACTGAAATAGTACTTTTAATAACGTATCTACCTACATGATCTGATCTGATCATGTAGGTACGTTGATCGACACGAAAGCCTAACCTAGTTTTTTTTTTACGGATCTCATACCCAATCCCACCCAAACAAACCCCCTGCTATCGTATACATTCGCGGGCACCCACAGTATTAATAAGCGCCTCGGAGCGCTATCGATATTGTTCCGAACGCAAATATGTAGACCAGACTGCACAAAGTGTGTTCCGCAGGCGAAGCGTGGATTTCTGACTTTGATTGCAAACTGTATTAGACGGTATATTAATTAAGATTAAGTACTACATGGGTTACACCCATTTGGTTACGACCTCTCTGGAACGCAAATAAAAATGTCAGAAATAGATGTCAAAATTGACATTTTGTATTAGTTCCGAATTCAGTCACGTGCCCAAATCCTTGTCTGTCTGTGTTCTAGATTTAACACATGAACATAATGCTCTAGTCATGTTGGATTCCTGTTCAAGTAATCACAAGTTCCACACACAAACACCTATAACTTATAACATCTACAGAGGTTTTTTAGCCACGAAGCAAGAAGTTGCTTCGTGGCTAAAAACTAGACAACACATTGATTACCATCTAACACAGAAACCTTCTAAGTCTCATCTGACATAATTACCTAATTTAATTTCGAAGTAATTTATCATATTTCCTGCAATCTTTCCTAATATCTCCCAAATTGTCGACTCCTAGAAACAACATCCTTACAAGCAAAGTTTGCTCGCATTAATTTATTTATTAAAACAAGAACAGAGAAAGTCCACAACTTTTAAATTAGTTTTATTTGGTAGGTATCTTCGGGAACTTTTGTCTACTCACATTTGTGGCTCTTGGAACTCTCTTTGAACGCGTAATTTCGAAATAAATGTAAGTATATTGATGCCTACCTGGAGAACTTTTTGCCATGTTGAGAGGACGTATGATAAGATAACATCCAATAAATCCCTTGGATGACTGACGTAATTTTTTCGTATCGACGTATTATTTCGACGTATCTCCATTAGCTCTTCGCAGTCCACTGCTGGACATAGGCCTCTCCAATTGTTTGCCACATTTTCGCCACTCGATTTGAAAAGAATAATTTGTGATTGGAGCGCTTGTTTTTAAATTTTGTTACAAATACTCCAGAAAATGCAATAGTAAAATTTTCCGTGTAAATTCTGAACGTCAAAAAAGAAATTTTCTTAACAGGCCGACATTCTTCATAATTAGCTCGCAGCATGCGTGGCCTGCAAAGACATAACACTTGGGTGTAACACTCAAAGGCCGGCGCTTTGTGACGTAGCGCCCTCACAGCTCGGCTGAATGTGGCTACACTTAACCTCTTTCGCGGCGGGCTCCTCAGACCACTTGCGGCGTAAATAGGTTAGGGGAATCCGCTTAGATGGAAAATATAAGCGATTTCGGATTTGCGTCTAATATTCTAACATTTTTGGTGTGGATTTCACATTGTATACTTGCAGTTGATTATGCGAGTAAGTTTTGTTTAAAGGTTGACTCAATGTTTCTATGAAGACAGATTATTTTCGGGCTAGAACAAAGTGCTTTGTCCCGGGTGGGAATTGGACCTACGACCCTTGGTTCAGCAGGCAGCGGTTACTACCGATTGAGCCTTCGAGGCAGCTATCTACCTGTTTCGATAGTTTGTAAAAAATATTTATTTCAATTGAGGTAATTTGAGGATACTTAAATAATAAGTACCATTTTTAAAATAAATTATTTACTTAGCTATAAAGTACTTAACAGAAGTTGTTTCCCACTCTTATGAATATTAATTAGACCACTTTGCCGCTAGATATTATTATGAAAGTTATTAAATATAAATCCGGAAACATCTACATGAGTATCGGGTAGAGATATTTAAGGAATACTCGTATAAGGACTGTATTGTTTACAATTATGAACAGCTGTTAACTTTCCTAGTTACCTATACTAATTTAATGAAAGTTCAAGAACATTTAAGGGTATCTCACCCACCATACTTCTTCAAGTATTTTGAACACTTTTTCTCAAGAATCCGCATGGCCCTTTAGTAACTGCAAATTATGCATCCCGGTTTCCTCTACTACTTTATGAATTATTACGATTTTAGCCATTATAGTTATACACATGCCATGCCAGAATCATGTAATGAATATTTATTACGGATATAACCCTATTTTGTTGAAGTTATATTTATGATACCTTCACTGTTCTGACTTCCTCATAATAATAATTAAAGCTTAATTAAGAATGTAATCATCTAATATTTTTTGCAATGTTTCAAGTTTCCACGTGCACCACCTTCCGCTCTTTCTAACATAATTTCTCAACACACATTCTTCAAGTAACCAACCAAAGAATTCCAAACAAATTGTTTTATAAATTCAGTTTGAATGCGAAGTCAAATAAGGGGAATGCTCGGCCGTCGACGCTGCCAAAGTCGGGACAGCTGCAATGAAATATGCAGGAGAAGTCGCTGCACGTCGCCGCGGAGATGATGTGAGGCTCGCTGCGCTGCCCACTATTGAGTAAGGCTGAGGCTACAATGCGATCAAACAACGATGAAAGTAAACGGAATTAAATTTGCGAGTTAATAAAAAACAAATGACGTTCGCGTCGATAAGTAAAGATAAGTTGACTCGAGCATTAGAAATAGCGTACCATACAGACAATAGTGGCGAGCACCAAGAGGTTTGGTTCCTCGTTCCTGCCCCGTGCCATTAAGTCATGGAATGCCCTTTCAGCTCATGTGCTTCCTTCCTCTTGCAGTCCTGGGTTCTTTGGGCGGGGCGTGAAACGGCATCTCAGTGGGCCTTCAGGGTAAAGGCGACAGGCGCGGAGGGTTTGCCCTAATGTGCATATAGACCTAACATTTGAACCTCATAATCGCTTACCATCGGGTGGAGTGAGGTCATCCTGAACGCTTTTTTATATAAAAAAGCGTGCTTATGTACCATTGACGTCATAAGAGTAAATGAAAATTCTTTGGCCGCGTTGCAGCATTTTTTTTTTAAAGTGGCTCGACATTATGGCTTCCCTACGCCTGATGGAAAGCGAAAGAGAAGCCCAAGTCACTGTGACAACGGGCAAGTAACTGGTCAGTTACTTGTCAGTCGCCACCGCCATGCCGGCCGAACCCTAACCCCCACGAGCTCCGGAAACCCTACTCACCGGCAGAAACACGACCCAGAGGTCATTTGACTGCGGCATTCTATAGGGTGGAGGTCCTTTCCCGGACGGGCGGCTCAATTCGAGCGAAGATTCGCTATGCCCTACCTCTCTTAAATCTATCCCCTTTCGAATTTTGTTGTGGATGTGGTGCAATGTTGAAGAAAAGATGTCGTTGGTATTTACACTGTGTAATTTGTAAATATTATAATTTACAAATTACACGTCGCTCGTATAAAGGAAATGGGAGAAGGAGAGTGCGCGACAGGATGAATATACAGACACAAATAATGATAAAAAATAGTATTAGACAAATTTTACAAGCGTTGTAGATTAATGACAGATGAGAGGCGAAACAATTTAACTTTTTACAATTTATGATGTATTGTGTAATGAGGTCGAATCCACGGAGGCGGGACGCCACACTGTGAATTGTGCTGTGAATGTATGAATAGGCTTTTGCGAGACTAGTCTCCTTACCCGATAGAAACGCATTTGGCGAACATCAACAACTTCGGAATCTTCTGCGTGTAAACCTGCGATCATAAATACTAGTATTAATAATAATAGTATTTGTGATCGCAGGTGTAAACATAAAAGATATCAAGCATACGAAGCATACGAGGTTTGCCGCCTTGCGGGTAGTCCGTTACAATAAGATTAAATAACATGTCATTTGTTTGCTTCATTTTTAACCACTATTCAACAATGCCACGGACATTTTTAAATGTTTTATATATTGTAGACGCACCTCAATGTCCACATTTAAGCACCACACAGCGGACATGTGCAGATTTTGTACAGAACATTTTATTCAAATAGCAATATGAACTACACGGTTGAATTATCGACGTGGGCCAATCGAAAGGAAATACTGCTATTGTCATCACCAAAGGTTGTCTGGAAGAGACCGCTCATAGCAATAAGATCGCCTTAATTGTACAAGTATTGCTTACTTTCAATCAATAGTTAACTAAGTGTTTTAATTGTCACTATGGATGAAAAATGGATAACACTTAGGTACTTTTTATTACCGTATTTACAAAAAAATTAATGGGTTGGTCATGTGTTATTCCATTTTCTCTTTTAGTTACATCATAATGATAAAATATTATGTTGAGCAAACTGCTGAATAGTAGGTAATAGTATGTCCAGCAGTGGACTTCGAAAGGCTGATATAGTGTGTAAGGACCCTTTCCTGTACAAATCCGACTTGCACTGGGCCGGTTGTTTTCTTTTTACCACAAAAAATAACAGGCAATTTACAGCAAGCAAGTGATCGCCAACCCGCCTGCCCAGCTTGGCGATTATAGGTAAATCCTCCAGGTGTTTGCTAAAGTGGCGAACAGCTGGAAAGGCCTATGTCCAGCAGTGGACTGCGACAGGCTGATGATGATGATGATGATAAAAAAGTGCTTAAGAGGTTAAGTGCCAGATAACTCGCTAGATACCTACTTACGCACAACTTAGTTCAACGGACATAATTTGCCCATTTTTCTTAGCAGATTTTAGAAGATTATTTACCCGCCAGTTTCCTTACGAGCCATTGTGTATCGAACATTTTTTATGCGCTCGCTCATAAATCAGCGGACCTCCGTTATCTAAAAAATATATCTTACTACAAGGAGAATAAAAAGGAAGATTTTGCGGGGCAAATTCAGTTTGTGAGATAAACCAGTGAGTGTAGCGGACAGCGTTTCACCATTATCAAGTATTTATTAGGTAGGTTATATTTTATAACGCTGAGGTCGTAGCAGAAATGGACAGGTAACGTTGGGGAATGTTATGAAGAATTGTTTGGTTTACTGCCTGCAGCAGTTTCTTCACCGCACCACATGTAACCGATAGCAATTCCATCCTCATCTCATCGATGGTTGACGATCTCCACTGTACGATTTATGAGGAACTTCTTGCGTCGTGCGTCGGTTTTGTAGAACCGACTTTCTGCTACAACAGCAACGACTAAGCCTTCAAGAAATGAGCGTACTCCTATTTAAAAGGCCGGCAGCGACCCCAGAACTCGATATGAGTTCCATGGGCGGTGTTGAGTGCTAACCATAAGTCATCACATTTGCTCGTCTGCCTCTTGCATAAAAAAATACGTAAAAGTTTATGGGATATGTGCAAGTTTTAGGGTGTAATCTTTGGGTAGCTTTGATGTTGTGCTGATTCTGTTGGGAGTACAACACAACGCAAGCCTCTCTTTGAGCGCTGCACGTCGTCTGAGGCTAGCCAGGGCAGGGAAGGACGTGGCCGCATACTTCTGATTATGCCGTCCTAGTATGTGTGAGTTACACTCATCATCCGGGGCTCCCCCCGGATTCAGCGTGCCTAGTACATTTCCTTCATTATAACCTTATTCTTAAGCTTAACATGTTTTTAAGACCTTAAAGACCGTCTCAATTGTACCACAAGTAGTCTGTGGTATTACAGACCGCTGGAAATGTTTGTATTAAGTGCAATAAAAATATCTTAATACATTAGGTATCTATAAGCAAAACTTCAATTAGAGTATTTTTTTAAAGGAGCGTTTGAAAATAATATTAACACTTTTACACATATGAAGATGTTTTATCCTTAGTAGATTTCCCTGGTAGGTACTACATTTTCAAAGCAATAAATCTTCCCCTATTTACACACCTGTTGATATGAATGGAAAAGGCGTAGTCACCGAGCATATTAAGGGTAATATGTATCATCCTAAGTTGTCCTTTGAAGTTACAATTAACAAAGGAATCGGGTTGAGAAGGGTAACTAATATCGAGTTTTTAAACAAATCTGTGCTGTGACACACGAAATCTTTTTAGAGGCGTCGCTTTGTGGCGGATTTGCGAACAAGTCGTTTATTAAATTACTAGCTATGCTCGCGACTTCGTCCGCGTGGAATAGTAATTTTTTCCCCGTTTTTTTTTACATTTCCCATTATTTCTTCGCTCTTAATAGTTGCAACGTAATGTTATATAGCCTAAAGCCTTCCTCGATAAATGGTCTATTCAACACAAATAATTTTTCAATTCGGACCAGTAGTTCCTGAGATTAGCGCGTTCAAACAAACAAACAAACTCTTCAGCTTTATAATATTAGTTAAGATAGTGACTGGTCGATATCACGGTATGATATATTTCGTTATTTGACCTGCCGTGGCTGACCTGGAAGCCTTTAAACCGTGGCAAAGAAAGTAGGTTCTGGTAGGGGTACACCGATGTGTCGAACCTCTGAGTATGGTACCCTTCTCCAGAGCATGTTTCATCTTATCTACTGTCTGTATGTGTGTGGAGGGACTTGCTCACTAGCAGTGTTAATGTCCGTGGCCGGAGATGCGATTGGGGTGGCGGAGCTCTGGGCACAGCACGTGTGGTGTATCGACACACATCATCATCATCAGCCTATTACAGTCCACTGCTGGACATAGGCCTCTCCAGTTGTTCGCCACTTAGAGCAAACATCTGGAGGATATACCCATAATCGCCACGCTGGGCAGGCGGGTTGGCGATCGCAGGGCGTAGCTTCTTGCTCCGGTGACGCTGCTGCCCGTCACCGGTCTTTAGTATTTAGCTACGCCTTCAATTATGATGGTTATACCGCCACCAGTCGGTTGCCAGCGCCTCGTTTGTTATTCGGCAGGATGCACCACGGGCAGGTGAGGTTGGCTTGGAGCGAAAAGATGATAGGCCGCTCCCTTACATCCCACACAAAAAGTACGAATACTCGTATCAAACCGCTGCGAATTGCACCCTTTCAAAACTATGAATCACACTTTTTTAAATTCCATTATTTGCATTTTGGCGATTTGTATTTATTTTTAAGTTGAGATAATATTTTATCACTCAACAAAGTATATTATAGGTACATACTACCTACATTTTATATTACGAGTATTAAAGAATACCAAAGCGGACCATGTCAAAAGCATTCCTTAAGTTTTCACACTCGCTTTCATAGTTATGAACGCTATACATTTCTAAAATGATTTCGTAGAAAGCTAGTAAATTGGAATTTTCTATTGTAATCCCACGCCTCCAAGCAAATAGTATACCAACAATATTAAATTCATGAGAGTTTTATTGAAATTTCATGTAACCTAATAGAAACAAAGCTCTCGTAACCGACTGGTGGCGGTATAACGAATCGTGAATGAAGGCGCAGCTAAATGCCACAGGCCGATGACGGGCAGCAGCGTCACCGGAGCGAGGAGCTACGCCCTCCCAGTGTAGCGATTATGGGTATAACTCTCAGGTGGCGAACAATTGGAGAGGCCTATGTCCAGTGGACTGTGATAGGCTGATGATGATGAATAGCAACAACTAACATGTTATACAAACCTACATGTTTTTTTTTTCGGCCCACTCCACGCAAAATAACCGCTCAGTCGTCGAGTTGCGGATAACGCTCCGATCAAACTAACTAACTACATGTTTCACCGTCGACACAGTACACACTTACCGCCAAATCCATAGGTGTGCCGACTTTTCCCCTATAAACTCAACCGCAAATCCTCATTTAATCCCTATTATCATACGTCGGAGCCGACAGATACCCAAGAAATACCCGCAGCCCAAACGCTAGCGTTATTGGCATCAGGATTAATCGTGTAAACAAGCGGTGTTCCCGCGGGGAATGTCCGCTATCCTGCTCTAACTTGTTGGTCATAAACGGGACGGATGAATGCGGGACTGGTCGTTGTTTAGGAAATCGCGGCAGGTGACAATTGTAAGATACCTATAGCTTATAAGCAGGAACTTATGTATGAATAGAAATAGATACGGAATTTACGCTTTATGATGAAATGTTTGTACATTGAAATGGCATCTGTTGAGGTTGTGACAGCTTATAAAGGTATTGGTGTGCAAAATCATTACAATAATTCTTGAGTTCAGGATTACTATACTGGTGATATGACTGACCAGTCTAGACCTTGCGTGAATCAATCATTGGTCAGTTGTTACCGCCTTGCTACGAGTGGGAATCGAACCCACGACTCTTGGTTCACTACCAATTGAGCCACGAAGCCAGTCAATTTTTAACTATGAAGGTACTTTACAGATCTTAAAATTAAGATAGACTAAAACATTTTTGCCTCCAATTATGTTAAGAATCGTATTTAATCGTCTTTTGTTTTTTTACGGTCGACTGTAGATGTGCTCTATGTAAAAGTTGTGCTCATTTATGCTAGAAGCAATTTATTTTCAAAGGCAATTTTCAGAAGCCGTACAAATTAACAAGTCTCCACTGCAGGGCCCCGCGGACATTTTAGTCGGTGAACGGCCGTGACCTCGTAGAAATGTTTTCGAGGTAGGTACCTACTTCTTGTTTCTGCAGTATTCATAATACATTACTACATCTACTACACATTTAAATCATTTGAAGTCTGCTTATGACCACGGCTTTTGCAACACTAAAACTAAACTACTTGCTAAAACGTCAAGCTGTAACGTACATACGGCGGTGAACAATTGGAGAGGTATATGTCCAGCAGAAGACTGTGAAGAGCTGATGATGATCCATCCATCCGCCGATTGCTTGTCTGCTGCCAAAACCTATAAAAACAATAGACACATGATATAAGCATACTGTGTAATAATCATCATTTCAGCGCACATAGAACCTCGGCCTCTTCTTTCAACAGCCGCTTTACACGATCCTTATTTGCGGGGGGACATTTTTGCCCGTTTTTTTTAACCAAATTAGCATTAGGCCTCGTCCTGGATGCCAGCGGCCAGAACGAGGACACGGGCGGCGCGTGCGCGTTCGCACCGCTGTATGTCGTCGAAAACACCTGTAGACCTGCGGAGAGACTTTGGCTCCCTGTGCGTCTTCTACAGACTTTTTAATGGAGAGTGCTCCGAGGAATTGTTTAACATCATGCCAATGTCACCATTTTACCATCGCACTACTAGACGCCGCGGTAGGGTCCATCCGTACCACCTGGAAACGATCTTGTCCAGAACTGTTCGTTTTCAGCGTTCATTTCTTCCACGAACTTGTAAACTATGGAACGACCACCCAGCCGCGGTATTCCCTGATCGCTACAACATGTCCTTCTTTAAGCGTGGTTTAAAGAGAGCTCTTTCCTCACGGTAGGCAGCGACATGGCTGTGCCCCTAGCATTGCTGATGTTCATGGGCGGCGGTTACTGTTTAACATCAGACAGGCCACCTGCTCGTCTGCCACTGACGGCAATAAAAAATAAATAGAAAAAAAAACAGCTTCACACAAATATCGCCCGCTCTAACCACTGGCGTCCAAGACGCGGCCTTAGTAGTAATTACTTAAAAACAACACAATCGGAAGCGGTTTGTTTATATTATTGTGTTCATAGCCTGTTAGCATTAGTCGTGAGCATGAATGAGTTTCTCATTATCCCTTAGAAACTTACTTGCTGTTTCCTATATGCGTGACCCTTTACTTCGCAGTAATGAAAGATGACGCTACAGTCGACTATAAAAGTGTAATCAGTTTGAACTTTACTTATTTTCACGATGACCCCTGTTCCGCATTGTTATAGCGTAAAGAGCAAAAGATTCGAAACTTATCTATTTAAAACTATGCGATTTCTCATTTTAGACAGATTTGGATAGATGCCTATCTTCGCCTGAAGGTTTTCTGATAGAGTTCGCTGTGTAAGCGATAAGAAAACCTACATTTATCAATTTATTTAAGTATTTATTACCGCCTAAATTTTACTTTGTTTTTGTTTATAATGTGTTTTTCCTGTAATGTCTGTGTTTTTGTGCAATAAAGAGTTTCTATCTATCTATTACCTAGTTTATTTTATATAAATAGGGTACTTTCTTTCATTATATTTCCTTTTGTACACTCACCGTACAACAAATCTGCATGACCTGGGGGTTGACTGGTAGAGAATGATGCCTTTTAATTATTTCGCCTTTTGTACCATTGACCTGGTGCACATTGAAAGCCCTAAGTACACCATTCTAATAATGGTACCATACACCAATCCACCCATAGTGATGGGTATGTCACCAAGCTGTCCCATTGAGAGGACTCCATGCTACATTTCTTCGTGGTGTTGCTTTTGAACGTCCTTGTACCGGCCGATTTCCGCTTTCAGTTCCGACTATTCCTACCATTTTATTATGAGGTGGCTAAACGCCACTTTTCTGACAAATATTACGATAATTTTCATGTCTTATGTTCCTTTAATTATTACTAGCTGCTGCCCGCGGCTCTGCCCGCGTGAATATTCGTAGAAAACATAGCCTATGTGTAAATCTGATGTACAAACTATATTCCTGTAAAGTTTCATTAAAATCCGTTCAGTAGTTCTTGCGTGAAAGTGGAACAAACATCCATCCATCCATCTATCCAAACAAACTTTCGCGTTTATAATATTAGTAGGAAAGGATAGGATATATAGAAATAGAAATAATAATTCCGCAAATATAGCAATAGAGATGATAATCTCAGAAATGATTTTGTGTACGAGTGTACGATAAATATTAACAGGAACTAACTGTACAAAGGAAATTGCTAAATAAACAAGTTCTCTCTAATGAATTGATTTTACTTTCCAACTGACTACCGAACGGTGTAATGGAACTAATTTAAGCAGTGTCTAAACAAGGAATCGTGTTTGTGTTTGAAATTTACTTAATTACAAAACTAGGATGAAAGTACTGAAATATTACTAGAAGACTAGTGTCTGAATAAACATTTTCTTCTTCGGAAGAAATGAACTTAACTATTGAGGTCGGTTCATATTCTATTTTACTAAACATTGAGACTGGCAACCGACTGCTGGCGGCATAACCATCACAATTGAAGGCGTAGCTAAATACCACAGGCTGATGATGGGTAGCAGCGACACCGGAACGAAGAGTATGCCTTGCGATCGCCAACCTGTCTGCCCAGGGTGGTGATTAGAGTTAAAGCCTTCAGGTGTTCGAGGAGGCGAGCAACTGGGGAGGCCTATATCCAGCAGTGGCGTGGGATAGGCTGATGATGATGAGATATAAAAGGCTTTACTCATAATCACCTGGGCACGTTGGCATCTGAGAAGTCTATACTCCAGCCAAATCCGATGAAGAATGTAAACAAACTTTTAGGGTCAAGGTTTAGTTCTAATTTTTGTGCTAGTAACTATAATAACATGAAAAATAATTCACAGGAAGGAATCCTTATAATTATTATATAAATACTGTAATACCCATCCGTCTTCGTTAGCTTTCGTAATTATAATTTCAGTCAAGCGTACCTACTTGGTCAAGCAACTACGTAGTCACAACGGTATAGTGAGAGAATAAGTAATTGTGTAAGACTAATTCCAGCTTGAGTTCTTGGCGTTTCGTTCCGAGCGTGATGAGTGTTGGCCTTTAGGGTATTCACAGTAATTTCTTTTATGGCATCTGTTCATCTCACGGATACAGTCTTGTTTGTTTATTATCTTTGTTTTAGTCTTACTTTAACTTGTTTGATTGAAGATTCTTTTACAAATAATAAGTAGCAGACAACATCTACGCGGCATTAAGTTCGCTTTTTGTTCACACTACATGCTACACTTTTTTTACATACATACTACATTTTTTATTGTGGAATAAAGAATAAATAAATAAAACATCATATACTCATATCTATAGACACAATCACAAAGCACTTGTGTTTGGAACTCGGAACCATCGAAGGTCCCACAAATATAATTTCTCACAGAACAAACACAAATTGATTAGTTATATTTTTTTTAATTCACCAAAAAACCCATAGGACGTAGAAAAGTCTGCTTGTCCTTCATTGTAAATAAATTAAAAAACATAAACAACACATAAATAAAATGCCATGGACATCAACTACCTGTATCCAATCGCAGGTTATACAAACCTCTGTGAATTATTTTATTTCGGCTACCACGCAAGCATCAGTAAACAAATTTTAGCAGACGAGAATAATATTCCAATTATTTCCAAAAAAAAAAAAAAAAAAAGTGAACGGTGTTGCAATTTAGACGGTCTTATTGCGGCAGCGATCTCTTTCGCTCTATCGAGGAAATGCATTTTATCGTAGAAAAAAGAAGCCACAGGATTAAATGAAACCGCCCACCTCATTACGACATTATTGACATCCGGTGCTCAGAAGCCACGTTAATATAACCTGTTCATAAAAATCTCTATACATTTTTAAAAGGTTTTTCATTTCGACTCTTCGTAATTTGATTGGTTCTATTTCTGTACTATACTGATGCTTGTGATTTTAATCTGCGGTTCTGCAAAGGACAGAGGAAGATTAAAAGCTTGTTTGTGTTACATTGCTCTTTGCCCGTGAACATGAGTTGCGAGACTGAACAAATTTATTATTACGCCTCGCAAACAAACCGTCTTACCTGAGACCTTGAACTTTGTGTAGGTACGCGCTCAACCCTGCGAGTAATGTATAGCAAAATGAATTAAAATGACGCGTCTCTGTGATTACCTTACATCGGAATAGGTATATTTTTTTGGTAGTCGTTAATTGTAATGTACCTAAACATAAAATGTTCATATTATTATGTTTACTTTTTAATTTTCGTTATACTACTGTGAAAATCTGTCTGACCAGTCCAGCAGTCTCCGAGCCTATTCAATTCAAACAAACAATCAAATCTTTCCTCTTTATGTTATTAGTGTAGATGAAGTATATCTATCTATCTGTCTATCCCATAACCCATTCCTCGTACAAATGCAAACATAACCTTTTACAATGCATGGATTAATAAATCACAGTAATTTATTGTGACGGTCGGTTTATCGTGCAATTAGGACACCACTGCAAGTTTCCCGGTATAATACTGTATATCACTTGAAATTGCGCCAGCAGTCCTCTTAAGTAAATAAATAAATAACCCAAGATATAAGTTTTAAGAGAGATAGGGCATAGCGAATCTTCGCTCCAATTGAGCCGCCCGTCCGGGGAAGGACCCCCACCCTATAGAATACCGCAGCCAAATGACCTCCGCGTCGTGTTTTTGCTAGTGAGTAGGGTTTCCGGAGCTCGTGGGGGGTTAGGTTTGGGCCGGCATGGCAGTGGCAATTGACAGGTAACCCAGTTACTTGCCAGTTGTCACAGCGACTAGGGCTTTTCTTTCGTTTTTTTTTAGGTGAAGGGAAGCCATTATGTCGAGCTACTATAAAAAAATAAATATGCCACGCTGGGTTACAGAGCGTCATTTAGTCAAACTAAGCTGAAGCTAGTACTATGGGTACTACTCGTAGATAACTGATAAACTTACTTTAATTTTGCTGCAATAAACTAATTCACTAATAAACCTTCATCATCATCAGCCTATATCAGTCCACTGCTAGGCATAGGCCTATCCCAAAAACTTTGAATACATTTCTTTTTGTTTTCATTGAAGTTCAATGTCCAGCAGTGGACGTTTCTTGAGCTATTTTTAAATGGTTATCTACTATTATCGGAGTTCTGTTACATGGCAAACTTCCAGACCAATACAAGCAGATATATCCATACACACAAATGTTTGTACTCTGCGGGGATCGAATCCGCTACCATTGAACCGTTTGGTTCATATTAGGTGTATTAAAAAACAAACATGTGTATTTTTATTGTTTAACTGTATCAAAAATTAGTAGGCTGTTTAAAGCAGAATCATTAAAAACAAATCAACCATCAGAAATACACATCAAACAATATTAGACATATCAATAATGGAATAATACTGTGAGTCGATGAAAATATTTGTCCAATCAACAGCCGCTTCTTATATAGGAGTAAATAAGCTTAACGCCTCCTGGGACTGTACGAATAAACTAATAGTATTAAGGTCTAGCTACACAGGAGGCGTTGCAGCATTATGACGACATGGAAACTCGTTTCTTACTAGGGTTCTGTCCCCAAAGGGTAAGAATGGGACTTTGTTACTAAGAATTCGCTGTCTGTCCGTACGTCTGTTCGTCTGTCGGTCATCAGGCTGTATCTCAAGAACCGTAATAGCTAGATGACTGTTTTCACAAATTATATATTTATGTTACAGCTATTGCAAGAAACACTATTATTACCAACTATTTAGTAGGTGCTGTGTTCTATAACGTTGAAATTTCCTTGACATTTTTCTCATCACCATCATCATCATCATCAGCCTATTGCAGTCCACGGCTGGACATAGGCTTCTTTACATTTTTCTACCAACATTTTTCTACCAATCTTTAATAACTGAAAATCTTTAGCAACTAAAGATTGCTAAGCCCACTGACGACGAGCCGTCACCCCTATAATGCGTCTGTCTACGAAGACCCTTAGAAGTAATGTTAAACAACCTGAAGAAACTTCCTAGACTAAGCTTGAGGGTAGACCAAACTTCATTTGGTTTCCTACATACTTTCTTGAGCTAATTGTAGCTTGAAGAATTCTGTAGATATATTTTTCAAACAAAAGCTTAGTATTCTCTACTAATATTAACCCATATCTTCCCAAGACTCGAAATCATAAAATATTCGCGGTTTTTATTACGTATATTTAAAAAATACCTCTTCAATAAGACAAAAAATGACCTTAAATTTTTCAGACTTTTATGGAACCTGAATTTCAAGACCGCACCTTAAATGGGGCGCTGGGAAAATATGCCCATGGATTTTGTATGGAGAAATAATATACGTGATGTTATGTTGGACCTCTATTATTTGCAAAATTAAGAGATATTAGACTAATTAAAAATTATATATAATCAAAGTAATAAATAAAGTGTAGAAAAATATACTTTACAGTGTAAGTGGAATAATTCAGGGCAATGGTGATGGAAACCCACGTCACATAATTTGCTGCAACGAAACTTCGTATGTTTGTAGCCTTTATGAGATCGAATTCGGGTTGTTTCTTTTTATAGTGATACAGCATAGTAGCTTTCTTTTGCCTGATGGAATGCCAAAGCGAAGACCAAGCCACTGCGGTAATGGACACCTAACCAAATCAATTACTTGTGATTCGCCACCGTCTCGCCGGCCTGTAAAAAGACTCCTGCCACTGATCCTGATATGCGACCGAAGTAAACTTCAAGAGTGTTTCAGTGAGTGTTCGGTAGTCGCCAGCCTGACGGGTAAACCCTGTTACTAGTGGAGATGATGGAATCTAAAGACACCTTACTCGATTCATACAGCTCCCACCGAATGAGATAGGACGATGATTTGTATTGTTTATCTGTCACCGCATGGTTTCTTATTATGTAGAGATGCATTATGCATTACGCATGTGGTCTCATCAATTCAGTCAGTTTTTTAGTTTTTTTCTGGAGTGACACGTTCGTTTCAAAAGAGACAATGTTGCTTTTCCTAAGATTCTAGTAAGGTTATAATATTGTAGGTATATGATAAAACATAGTGAGAATCTTTTACGTATCGTGATTTTGAGTGTCGATACAATTGGTACTCGTTATTAGCACACACATTTATCGGAAACAAATGATTTGTTAGTACCATTTATTCATTATAATTGCCAACATTTTGGACAAGCCTATAGATTCCACCCATACAAGAAGCTTTTTACATCAGGGCAGAGTCCATTATGGCTGATATAATTTTATAAACTTTCAATCAATAACAAATATAACATAAATTATTGCATAAAATATATAAAAGGTACATACAAATAAAATTAAGGTAGTCAACATCCACGGTGCCTCCTGTTCCCAGCGCACCTTAAATGGGGCGTTATATATAACCTGACAAAAGACATATATAAAAACAAATTTTCTTCATATTCATAATGTTACCCAATAGTACAACTAATAAGTTACTAGAAACATAGCTTCACTAAAATTATCAATGATTATTGTAAGAGTTACAACTTACTTTTTGTTGACATTGACTTTGGTTGAAATCACAAAATTCGAAGATTTATAAATACTTTACGTATGAGAGAAATCACTATCAAATTTTATTAGATTAACCGCAATGGCGTCTAGTATAAGAAAAATTTTTAAAATTTACCCACACTTTCATAATTTTTATTTTGTCACGTAAATTGCAAGTGCACCTTAAATGGGGCGGTGGGAAGATATGGGTTAAAATTCGAATGTTTGTTTGGATGAATAGATTTTTGTTATTCCGTCATGCGAAAATGACTTAACGGATTACAAAGAAAGTTTTTTATAAGTAACTAGCTGCGCCTCGCGGTGTTACACGCGATTTCCCTCCCAAAAAGAAAAGGACTGTTTTCAGGGTTCTTCCGGCAACTAATCGATTTTTTTTCGCCGTAAAAGAATGGACCAAAATTGGTCCAGGCATTATTAAGTTATGCGCATTTAGCGATTCATTTTTATATTATAGAATTGGTTGCGCTTGACCTGAGCTCGCCTCTTTACAGTAATATAGCTTAAACATCTAACATACACTATAATTTATAAAGACATTTTCCACTCATCACTTCCCATACTCACACAAGCAAAACCGTAGGCTGCAGCTAGCTGCAGTAGGTACTGGTACCTGCATAATGTAGAATTTAACTTTAAAGGTAATTCCAACTTAAAGCTTAAAGTTGCTTCAGATAGTTATGAGACAATAGAAGTTTCAGAAAAGCTTGTTTGATAGCTTTAGATGACTCGGAATATTCATTGTCAAAAGTAGATAAGAAATGAAAGCTCCGCCCACTGTAATTTGCTTGATAGCAAGATAATAATTTATTCAATATTCAACACTATTGTGTATTCAAAATATAAAGTTGAATGTAATGGAAATTTGTGAATTAGAAAACAGACCAGAATTAGAAACTATTTTCAGTTACTAACCTATCTTCTACCTATCTTAAATCCTCCTATACCTATCATAAATTGAGTATAATAATAGAAGTTATTTTTAATAATCCTCAACCTCAATCTATGCACATTATATGTATTATGTTGTTTCTTTACCATTTACCTGATAAAGTATGTAGTATAAAAATATGTATTTTC
This sequence comes from Conogethes punctiferalis, assembly GCA_031163375.1. Classification (NCBI taxonomy): domain Eukaryota; kingdom Metazoa; phylum Arthropoda; class Insecta; order Lepidoptera; family Crambidae; genus Conogethes; species Conogethes punctiferalis. Next base: position 15,391,510 of record CM062082.1, on the reverse strand, counting down.
TTACAAAACAGTCAAATAAACAAACTCATAAAGGTTGCCTTAGTAAAAACCACGGTATAAAAAAAACGGATACAACAATACCTTACTTACAAAAGACGAATTCTCAGATACGAAAGGAATCTCAATCCAAATAATGAAAACATTTTTCGATGTAAGCCGAGTTGTTTGAAGCTAAATTAAAATCTCCGTATACTTAGATATTTTGTTCTACATTTTGAAGATCTACGCTCCTTTTATCTTTTGACTATTTGCAAATGGCCGATCAAAGGAAGGTCAATTTAATCTTAATAAGAAGGATTTAGATGTTTCAGTCATTATGAAGTGATATTTTATTTGCAATTTGAGGTAAATTACAAAGTCAGGAACGTCGTTAAGTTGCTTTTATTTTTATGCTAGGTTTACACGCGTACCACGCAGCCCGGCGAGCAGCCTGGAAAGCAGCTCGGCGAGCAGCCCTGCTCTACACACTGCGCACGCACGTGCACATTCAAACAGACGAACAGCCCGTTCACATGCTTGTGCTTGTGTTTGTGCCCGTTGAATGTCGTATTAAACGCGAGCGTGTAAACGCGGCATTAAATGTAATGTTCCGATGCGTTTATAACTGGTTTTTTAATGGGGCGCTCCATCGTAATCTGCGATGTCGCTTACCATTAAGTCAGGCGAACTGCAGTCAAACGGAAACCTATCTATACTTATAATAAATCTGTAGAGAGGTCAATTCTGTACATGAAATGTATTTTCAAAATAACTATTTGGAATGTCCTATCAGGGGGTGATAAGTGATCGATACTGAAGCCAAAAATGCAATCAGTAAAATTTTTGTCTGTCTATCTGTATATGTACCTACGTTAAAGAAACAAAAACAACTCCACGGATTTTAACAAAACTTGGTACAATTATTCTTCATACTCCTAGGCAGGTTAAAGTTTCATCAACGCTACAATCAATAGAAGCAGAGCAGTAAAGGGAGGTGTTGGGAAAACGGGGGACGTTTAATTTTCTATGTGTATGTTTGAACGCGCATCACACGAAAGCTACCTAGCTACCTAGACCTCTAGCAATACACGTACTGTATTGCTAGAGGTCTAATTTGACATTTCTTTAGAGATTTTAAATTAAACCTCTAGCAATACATTTTATGGAAATCGGTTATTTTTGAATCCCGATATAAACGCGTGCGACGCCGCTGGCACAGCTAGTTTCGAATAAAGTAATTTTATTTTATTTATTTATTTTATTTTATTTTTTATTTTACAGTTAAACTCATTTAATAATTATTATGTTAGCAGTAGGTTTAGTACTTTCACTGCAGAATCCTAGACCACTCTGAAATGCCTTGTTGGCATAATTTTTAATTATGACATCTTTATTGTGGCTGGTTTGAAGTAGAGTGCTCAGCGTTTCATATCTGCGGTCAGCTCCTGCAAATTAGTTTGCTTTGACCGTTTATATTTGCTAGAACTCTTTCATCTTCTATCTCATTAATATTCGTAATTATTTTAGCTTATCTTGTTAGAAATTTAACATTAATAAAATTAATCTTGTATAGGTAATACGCGTAATTCATCATCATCATCAGCCCGTGTCAGTCCACTGCTGGACATAGGCCTCTCCTAATGTTCGCCACCTTGATTGATTTTGGGCCTCTCGCATCCAGCACTTGCCAGCCGTCCTGCGCCAATCGTCACTCCACCTAGCCTGAGGGCACGTAATTAGTAAAACTTGATGACCACGGTCGACCAGGATTGAAAACAAAAAATAGTAAAACTACCACGATGCCGAATTCAGCCGCGAAACAACCACTTTATATTGTGTCCGATTTGTTTGACTTCAATGCGGGTAGAATTTGATAAGCTACTATTTAAAAGCAAAACAATTTAAATTTTCCCTAAATTTTAACGGTTGTTTCTCATGGAGTTTCAAATTCAGGACCTTTCGGCTCGGAAACAAAGTGTTGGTTGCATGTTTGGATAATAATGTTTTGTTGCCACCAAAACAATATGTTTTTAAAGGAAGTGATGAAAAATAATACAAATCCCCACCCCAAAATTTTATTTGTCCATTTCCGCAGCGACTTGGGCCCATCTTGCTTTCTTGCATCAGTAAAAAAGCCATAATGTAAATCGCACAAACGCTTATAAAAAACTTGTTAGTTGAGGTGCATTTAACCTACTAACAAGGTAAACCAAATAAAACCTTGTGAAAACACACTGCCTAGCAATCCCTTGCACGAGAAATTCTATCGAAGTGCGGGCAAATTCCCTAACCTAATATCTTACCACAATATTAGACAGGCAGCTTTTATTAACCCAATTGATAGATGGAATTCGGATTCCAGTGATTCCTTTTGGGGAAATGATAAAGAGGATTTCGGGTTCCGCGCTGATAGATAAGTGTCGGATAAACCCCTCCTGATGGTCGGCGAGACGGATGTCACATTGTATCCTTATTACCTGTCCGCTTTTTATAGACTACTAGCTGTGCTCGTGACTTCGTCCGCGTGGAATAGTTATTTTTTCCCCGTTTTTTTTTTACATTTTCCATTATTTCTTCGCTCCTAATAGTTGCAGCGTGATGTTATATAGCCTAAAGCCTTCCTCGATGAATGGTCTATTCAACACAAAAATAATTTTTCAATTCGGACCAGTAGTTCCTGAGAGTAGCGCGTTCAAACAAACAAATAAACAAACAAACTCTTCAGCTTTATAATATTAGTTAAGATTATTAATTATTATATTATTATTATATTATAGACTATAACCCTTACTGCTACTGAATTCTCAATTTTCACCTTTTTTTTATAAAAAGAATGTTCATGATGACCTTAGTCTACCTGATGGTAAGTGGTCGTGAGTTCCAAATGTTAGATCGACAGGCATAATAGGACAAATCCACCGCGCCTGTCACCGTGAAGGCCCACTGAGATGCCGTTTCACGCCCCATGTCATTATATAAACAGTTGTTCAATACTCCCAGTACAAGCTTTTTCTTAGTTGGAGACTAGATGGCTATGTAAGTATCTCCCAGCGTAGAAACTCTTGGGTTAATAAAATAATATTTAATAGCTTATACAGCCATGAAACACACTTGCCACCATGCCCAACACTGCTTGTTCGGTCTATAATAGACTTGAAGATATGACGATGATGATCCTCCGAAATTTATAATTTAACATACGAGTATACAGGCTAAATAACAATTTGAACGTGTCAGACAGACGTAATTCGGTACTCAACATCGGTTTTCACAAGTGTAGGTCCCAAATTTGTCCTAGCAATTGCAAGCGTGCGTTTCCGTTTATTAGAGAAGCTACAGTACAGTGAAGTTACAACTATCTATTTACTTTAAAGATTTACTTGGAACCCTCTAATTTTGCATTGCGATCGGCGACTTCACATCAGAGTGAAATTATTTTAACGTCCTATTAAAATATAAAAACATGACACTTCTTAACATTATATTGATCTAATTCTAAAATAAATAACTCATGTACTTGTGTTATGAAAATCAAGATCAACAAATATACCACAATACGTTCTAAATAAATCTGAACATGCAGACAAGGAACAAACACAAACGGTCACTATTTAGGGGGCACTGTCACTACGGGGTGTGGAATCAAAAGACGAACATAATGGGAAACCAAAAATACTATATTTTCTTCTTTCACTGTCGGAAAGCTACACTATCCCCGGTAAACATAGACTATATTATATTTATAAAAAAGTTAGAGATCTGTGTTAAAACTTTCATGATGTAACCCAAGATGTGAAAAAAAATAACGAAAAAGCTTTCTTACAAACTGACGTACGTATTGAAAACGTTACCATAGCAACCTAAACTGTTATGTCATGTAAATAAACATGAAGTCGTACTTTTATTGTTACTGAATTATAAATAGGTACATATTAATTGGCGTTTATATAAAATACCCGAAGCGAAGCGACCCCTCGCTAGTATTTAGTACGAACGAAAAACCCTCACTGTTATTTACTAAATTGTGACTGTATTCTGCGTAATCTACCTTCCATTTATATAACACAGGTGTCGTGTTACCTCGAAACAATTCTACGTAATAAACATACATCCCCAGGATACGTACTATTTCAGTACCTACATGTCTACATAAACCCCAAGACTATCTGCTTGTTTGGGAATAATTAAATTTCGGGTAACAATGTACGATGTTGAGTGTGCGTTTGAGCTAGCACTAAATTTGGTTTCGCTGAAATTTGTGTTATTGAGTTTTGTTTGGTAATTTGCACACAAATGTAGAACGGAATTGTGTGCGGGGAAAAACGTGCTTGAATTTTTAACCGAATTCAGTAAAAGTTCTCAATTCGAATGTTTTTTTTGCATTACCTTCTTCCCCTTCTTAAGTATTTTAAAATGGATGTAAAATAAGAACTACGAGGAGACTGAAAATTACTAGAGATATTGTCATAAAACAAACGCACGACACTCCCACGCGCACATACACACACACAAGCACGCATGTATGCACGCAGACACATCCACACACACAAACACACTAAAATTGTAAGATCAACTTGGTTTTACCTATAGTACCAGCGCAAATCATCCTCTTTCATTTTTCTTTCAAGTTTGAAAGTTCCACGGCTATACCTACTCATTTCCTGTAGATAAATTCTTCATAAATTTTCTAATGCACAAAAAACAAATATTTACAAATAAAGGAATTATAGAGAGCTTGCAAAACATTATAGGCCGTCTTAATAAGGGATCTCTTCCAGACAACCTTCAGGTAGGGATGGAAGTGTAATTTTCTGAAGAACCCTGACTTATTTTATCCATTCTAGATTATCTTATTATCTTGGACAAAATAATTAATGTTGAGTGAGGGTCTTTTGCACAAAAGGGCGCCTGTTTCACAACCCTGTTTCACGCGCCCTGAAACTAGTACCTACACATTTGGATTATTGAAATCTATTTGTTTAATGGATAAAATGACAATGGAAAAATATGTTCCTAAGTTAATTAAGTAAATTTTTTATTTATTTAAATGTTTCCATAAAATTTGTACGTACACCAATATTGCAAAGCATAGCCTGAAACGACCTCTCATTAAACAGTAATCATTAAACTGAAAATCCTTTATCATTATTTTATTAATAAAACACAAAAATTCTGGAAAACGATTTAGTAAAACAGCAAAAACATAATTCACTTTAACCATAATTACATTTAAGTTATTAATGAGTCCGTACGAAGAATTAATTCTACACCCCATTGGTTCCAATACTTTGCTTGCCGCTATGGAAACAGATGTTAGTAAAAATAAAAACGGTATAATTATTTTCAAAGAAGTTTCTGATGGAGCAGTAAAACCCTTTTCCCGCTTCCATCGTATATTAAGGAGGGAGGGAAAGTTATTTGATTTAATTCCAGCTTTTATCACTATAATAAAATGTGAACTTTATACGGGAGCGTGGCATTGTAGCGGGGGCTTTTTTATAAATTCTATTCCGTTTTAGAAGGATATGAGAGAATTTGTTCTTGTTTGTTTCTTTGCGGTAAATTGTTGTAAGGTAGAAGTTGTAGGATACTTTATGCGAAAAGATATTTCAACGAATGTAGGTGTTTACTTTGTATCATCATCAGCCTATCGCAGTCCACTGCTGGATAAAGGCCTCTCACAGGTGTTCGCCATTTTGGACAACCATCTGGAGGTTTTGCCCATAATCGCCACGCTGGGCAGGCGGGTTGGCGATCGCAGGGCGTAGCTCCTCGCTCCGGTGATGCTTCTGCCCGTCATCGGCCTGTTGCATTTATCTGCGTCGTCAATCGTGATGGTTATACAGCGACCAGTTGGTTGTCAGAGCCTCGTTCGTTATTCAGCAGGACGCACCACAGGCAGATGAGGGTGGCTTGGAGCGAAAAGATGATAATAATATGTTGCTCCCTTACATCTCTTATAATGTATAATATGTATTTGTTTAGAAAAAAAGTATTTAAGTAAGTTTATCAGTTGTTCTGAGCCTGGTGTCTTGGAGACACCCCTGGTTATCATCTAGTATCTACTCGTAAATGCCATGACGTCACTTAAATGTATTATCATCCAAAATCTATGATAGATATCCATATTCACAGTTGATTATTACATAACTCAGTTGAACAGCCGGCCAATTACCCAATCAAATTGACCTATCCATCTTACAATACAAAGTCAAAAGTGTAATGACATTTGAATAACTTTAAGTGCACAAGTTATTCAAATGAAGTCTTGAACAACCGCTGAGATGTCGAGTCACGATAACATCTCAAACAAAACCCAACTTCTGTGACGTCACGCTTCCATCAAACGGTTTGCACAAAGCGCTTAATAATTAAAACGTCGGACAAAACAATAGAAGCTGTTTGCAAGTACATATCACGCACTATTCATCCCGAGCTCACATTTAATTTAAAACTTTGTATGAGGGACTAATCTTGCCTCATGTTAGGGGACCCCTGTCTCCGCTTGTCCCTCCCCGGTACCTACTGCATGGATAATGACCACATTTCAGAATTACAATTTTCCACAACCCTATCTGACAACCATTTAAACATGATCTCTTACTCGACATACAGCGCGTTGTTACCGGGCGGAAAAACTTGAAACGGGGAGGCCTGTTTAAAATGGCCGTTTTATAATTTTAAACGATCGTGGGTCAGCTTCACTTATTGTCCTTACAGACGAATTAACGGCATTATTTAATCCCACGACCCACTTAATGAAGCATAGGACAATAACTTTACGACTCCGTAATATTATTATGGAGTTACTTTAAAAATTGCTACCTCAATTTCGAGAGATCCGTGAAATTATAATTTGTCGCTTGTTGCCGCCTGTTTGAACTGCTCCGTAATTAAATAATTGCGAAATAATTACATTTTAATTAAATGATTCTCATTATCTTAATTATGTTTCGTTAATATTCTGTGCTGTATTAATTATTCGTACTTCGTTATAATAATTTATAGATAGACAGGTAAGGTTATAACATTTTATTATTGCACACGACAATATTATTTACTTCAAATTAATGTAGTATAAAATTGTAGTACAATTTAGGCGGTCTTATCGCTATGAGACATTTTATAGTAAGTCTTTCATTTAACTGTTAGCCTAAGAACTTGTGTACGTCGTGTATCAGGACAAGACAGGTACAGCAAATCCCTACTTAAATATAAATACCAACACGAAGACACGGAAGTAACTGAAATGTTCATCGCTTGAATCTTAGATGTAAAAAGATTTTCTATATCTTTCTAAAGAAAAAATTCAATATTAATTCGATTCCATACTGTGTACAAAGTGTAAACAAACTATTTGCAGCATCGTTCTTTTAAATCTGAAATCGATTCCGGCGGTCGGCCCGCCACTAATAGAAAAAGGCAGATATGTCAAGATGAAATGAAATTTATTACATTCCATAAGCCTCCGGGTAGCTATTAGTTTGATTTCCACAAAAGAAAATGGTTTCTTATCAGGCACGGGGCAGCACTAGGTACCTACCTATACTGGGTGTGGAAGTCAGCGGAAATTTTTGCCTTAGATAGAGAGGATAGGAAGGTTTCTTATTAGAAAAACGCTGAATAGTCAGCACTTTGTTAATGCAAGTGATTTGGATTTGTCCGTTGATTCATTTCTTAGATAGATACTCTATATTGGCCTCTTTAATGCTGTCAATTATTGACAGAACAAAGACGGACGGACATTAGACAGAAGTAAGGAAGCTAATTATGTAAGTATAGGTACGGTTATAGTGACAGTCAAGTCTGATTTCCATATCATCTTATTGACTGCCATAGGGGTCTCAGCTAACAATAAACAAAACTTCTGTGATGATTTTTAATATTTGTCTAATTATTGCCCTCATTATTTAGTATGTTTTGTAAGAATTAAGTGGCAACACTGGTTTGTCACATGGACAGTTGACAGTGCGCCTCTCTGGCGGCAAAATAGGCGGGGGAAAATGGAGGGGAAAGCTGTGCTGGGGGGACGGACGAAGCAAGCCGGCATTCGATTAGCAGCATTGACCGAGGATAGACGTCGAGGGAAATCTATGTTCGACGGTAGTCTTATAGTTCAGGTAGTGATGTGATAAGTTGTGATACCTTTATACCATTCGACAGATTGAAGTTATTATATTTCAGAAGCGGCATGATACCTGCAGCCTACAAGGTACGGAGTAGAAATACTCTTAAAATTATTTAATTAATATTAATATACGAGATATTAATATAGACAAGATATTAAAGGCCGTCACTGTAATTTTTCATTAAATTCAGCTTTTATTTTTCTCTTCTCTTCATTTCCATAATGATGCCGTCACGAACATTTGGTTGGGGCTACTCCCTAACAATGTTACTTGGCGGTAGTATTGAGAGTGTTTAAAATAATATGGCGATTGGATTACGCCACCACTGACAATAGCTTGAATAATATTTGATCAAGGCTACTCTTTGATAGTGCTATTCTTGTTGGTCTGCCTGAAATAATTTGTCGCGAATTCTATTTGGTCAAGGCAACTCCTTGATAATAGTCCGCGACGGATTCTCTGGCAAACGTCGGTGCTAGAATATTTATATTTATTGCATAAGTGTTTTCTGGAGCAGACCGCAACTTGAGTAATGTTCGAACAAGGCAACTCTTTGTTAATGTTACTCTTGTAAGCCTAATAAGGTTTATCGCACGACCCATTTGGTTAAGGCTACTCTTTGACAATGTTGGTCTGCGAGATAAAACGTTAGACTGCGGTCTGTATTAGAAAAAACTAGACGTTTGGTTGAAATTGCGCCGTTAATTGAAAAGATAAGTTTTATGAAGAGAGGAGAAAGTTAGAGTTCTTAACCTTTAGAATAGGAAGAGTAATTTATCGATAATAATAACAACTTCATTGAATATAAAACACTGAGTTACATTTTGTATATCACAACTGGAAAAAAAAACAGTATTTTATGCTTGCTACCGCCAGATATCGCTCGTCCGACTAATTAACAATGCCTATCGCGTCATAGGAATCTGAGCGTTAAGTGTAGCGTAGAATGAGGTCAAAATGCTATGTGTCAGTACAGACTGATTGTAAGCGGCGCATTAACTTTTTATGTGTCCATTTGCTTACTTATGCGATAATGCGATACACAAATTATTATAACACAAGCTAGGCTGAGCCTGTATTATACGTACGTATTAATTCCTTCCCAATGTCTTTTAGTAAATACAACGATGTAGGTATACTAATGAAAGTTGATATATTTGATTTGGTTATTTCTGGGCTCAGTATTGAGTAAATGGGGCCTAGTTTAAAATATGTATATTCAAAGATTACTTCGCTAAGATTGGATACGCTTCTCAAAATTTAAGGCTATAAATGTCATGCACAAAACGTTACATGTACAAGAGAAGGCTATGTATGCCACTACACGCAAGTAATCTAATTTATATGTGTGAAGAGAGGGGTGTTAAAGGTTTGATTTTTACTGAAACTGCTACCGCACCAGATTCTCTTGTACACACACACATACACACCCACACACACACACACACACACACACACACACACACACACACACACACACACACACACACACACACACACACACACACACACACACACACACACACACACACTCTTACTTTAAAAATATATATATCTGAATATAATTATGTAATTTTTAGTATGTACACAATGAAGTACTTATTCAGCTTTAAACTCTTAATACTTGAGCCGGTATGGTTTGAGCCTAATGACCTGAAACATGTGTATTCAATTGCATAGGCCAGGCATCCGTCTCATCACACAATATGTCACAAGTTTTATTATAGCCTGTTAAATTTAATGTACCCTGTGGAGAGAAATAAAGACTCACGCACACACGCACACACAACACACAATTGAATGTTATATTGATTAAATTTGTATTTTTAAAGAAATCTGTAACAACAAAGCCAAGGCCAATAGGTCTTAATAATTGCCTACATATACTAATTGATGAAATCTAATGGATACGCTGTTGATTTCGAATAAATGAATAAATATATTATTAGGCAAGTAATTGGAGGCTATGTATGTCTCTACGGAGCTATGTATGTTCCACAAGTAATTGAAGGCTATGTATGTCTCTAGGGAGCTATGTAAGTTCCACGAGTAATTGGAGGCTATGTATGTCTCTACGGAGCTATGTATGTTCCACAAGTAATTGTAGTTTATTTATGTCCTTAAGTAAGAAAAGACGCCCCTAAGAAGCTATGTATGTTTAATGATATTTGAGTCCTTGGATACCAATACAGAACTATGTATTCCACTACTATACAAAATTGGTTACGGAAACTAAACTATGAGGATACAGAATCGATATTATCAGACGTAAAGTAAGCTAAGCTCATATACCCACATACACAACCGCGTCACTCTCACGCATACACACACACAAACGCACATACACTCACACAAATGCGGAACCCAATAAATGCTAGCTTTCCTCGATCAACAGGTGGGACCTGGAGGCCTGAAATGCAGGGTCGCCCTAGATTAGGCTCCAGATTGATTAATGATTCAATGCTAATGAATTTTACCAATTATAATTTAACTATAATTCTTTATTTCAAATAATTGCATACAATTGATGGCATTCCTAAACTACTTGTCAGTTCGCCAACAGGGATGTAGATGATGTTGTAGGTTATTGATTTAATCTTTATTTCACAAAGTAGGTACACAATGTGTTCTGGAATGGATTATGTAGGCGGTGTAATTTTCTATTGCACAAATAATGGTAACAGACGACATGATGACTACTCCGCCTAGTGAAGTCCAAAAAGCCCAAGGCACAAGCAGCAGAGGGGACCATTGGTGGATGTCGATGCAGGCGAACAGCTCGTCGTATCCATGTGATGTTGTCCGTTGTCATCAGGGAAGTCTTGGTGGCTCGTAGTATAACTTTATTTATTTATTTTACACTAGACTGTACTTAAACCTATGTATGTAGTTCTATGCTCGTAAATTGACACTATCAAGAACCCGGGGCGGTCGACTTGTTTTTGTTTTAATATTATTGTTTTTATTTTTGCATAAGACATTCATTCACTACAGAGATACATGAAGAGAGAATTTGAAACTGGGCTGTGCCAGTATTAACTTGTTAAAATTAGTGAGTGGCATCGAAATGAATAGGTACTATTGAATTTCTAAATTTAGAACCTGCGTAGGTATATTTCATTTTAGTGCAAGATTTATGATAATTGGCATTTCTTAAGTAAGGATGTTGATCTCCAATCAAATCAAATCAAATCAAATCAAATCTTTATTTCGGATAACTTTGATCCATGGGTTAGTAACAATGCTTATAAATCTAAGGGTTAGTATAACAATACAATTAATTTATAAAATACATTTACATTTAAAATACATTTACCTACTCTATTTTGTCATGTACCTAAGTGGCACCCCCTGCGAACGCGACCCAGCACTTTTGGTGACTTCGGTCATCACTCGCATGAAGTGCCTTAATATAGGTGCATGCGGATCCTCTGCCACTACCTTCAGTATGCTGTTGTCACTCCCCCGTACACGATGCATTAATGACGCTGCCTTTTTTCGCATGAGCGTCTGAAAACCATCAGTGTAACCATAACCAATGTATTCATTTAAATGGGTACCTACACTTGAATGGTTCCCTAAGTGAAGCATGTTAGGTTTAGACTAGGCTTCGTCTACGCACGAGACGTGTGGTCCTCTTATGCGAGGCAAAAATTAACCAATGTATGTCGGCGGACGGTGCCTCCGTCGCATGGGCCATCGTTGCGGTGCCGAGGGTCGTATAGATAGAATAAACAGTCTTTGTTGCACAAAAGACATAACAAAGGACAGCTTAGGCAGTTTTGTCGCTTGTAGCGATCTGTACCAGATAACATTTAGACAGAGGAATGCAGTTTTTTAAAAGCCACGGGCAATCTAGTACAATACCATCCAATGCAAGCATTGCATAATTATACGAAGTAAAATAAACATATTCTATAGACATTATAAAAAAATCTATGGATATAGCATATTAAATTGATGTGGCACTCGTATTTACACTTAAACACACACGTATACAATACTTTCGCATACACATAAGTACATACACTCTCCGGCGCAACAGGCACGATAGGCACAACACAAACCTACCTAACTGGGGTGGAAAACTAAGGTTTGCCCCCCCTATTATTATTAATATAAAACCGGACCTTCCAGTTCATTTAATATAGACGGATTTAAAGTTATAAATTGTAATTGTTCCTGCGATACAGGCCTTGAGGCTAGTACAGCAGCAGCTGACAATTTTTTTAGGGATTTTGTAATATTTTTTTTTATTAATGGTTTAGCTCATTTGAGTTGTATGCAGAACGATTTTTATTATTGGATAAACATTTTTATTCTTACACAACACATGTACACGTACGTAATTATTATTTATATTGATAAAAAAACGGTATTATTACAGATGATATGTATAATTGAGAACTAAACACATTCACTCTTCAGAGTTGTCAAATGAAATAAATTATTAGATTGGATACATAATTGAAATAAATTGTAACACGCCAAATTAAATTGATTATTAAATTGAGTACATACAAGTGAAATGAATTATTATACGTCAAAATATCATTAAAATCGAATTAAGCAAAGCAAGTCACACGTGTGGTATAAAAACAAGGTTGAATAAGCCATATTCTAAACATACCTCTAATTTAAAAGAAAACTTACTAATTGTCATATCATTTGCGTTCATGGGTAACTTATTATATAGTTTGACAGCCATTGACTGACTGTTCCTTGAACGCATAGCTGTTTTCATTAAAGGCATGATTAATTTAATTGAACGTATAGACGTCTATCTCTAGGAGTACGTGGAATGTCCTACAGAGTCTTAAATAGCTTTGCGTGAGTTTTAACCTCATACATATAAGTAAGGGACAGTGAGTAGGTACTTTCAATTGTTTGAACAAAGTCTAGAGAAATAAAACTGTCTGCTGGGTAACAAATAACTTTGGGGTTTGAGGTTTTCTAAGAGGAGGCGAAGGGAGATTTGGTTAATGGTGGACATGTAGGCAGTTAAAGGTTTGAAATTAGGACGATCATTAACTTTCAGTAAAACACTTTAATGATTAGGTATGTTCCAACATTGGGACAATGTCACTGAATTTCATTGGGCTTGGAATACGACCTGAATCTACTCATTAAATTGGTTATTAATTATAGCTAATGTAGGGAAATGGTGTGAATAATTTATTTTAAGGCCATCATGGGAGATCATCGGTCCTTACAAACTTTATTTCTTGAAGGGTGTATGTAGTTATGTAATCTATATGGGATGTCTACTGCTTGTTCATGGATAAGCTTGTTCTAAAGAAGGTCACGCTTTATCCCTGTGATCATTACAGTTACGAATTTTTCTAATAAGATGAATGACAATCTTCCTGTCATGGTGAGTGACTTAAACCATTAATCTCAGTAAACCAAATCAGATTCTTTGTTTGTCAGAACAGGTTACAATAAAATAAACAAATAGTTATACATAGTTGGGTCTGCCTGTAAAGGCGTACAAATATATTTGGTCTCGGAAAAATCTTCTGACACAACACAAGGAAAAATATTGTTATTTATTTGTACCTACGTGTGAACGTACTTAATTGCCACTGACGATTGGAGGGGTTGGTAAGTCTGAACGTCGTGGCCAGTTTACAGTTGGATTTGAAGCCGTGGATTTGCCAGTTTTCAGTGCTGCCCAGTGGCCTCTCCCAATGGTCATCACTTTGATCATACACTGTCAAATTTATTTTTGCATCTTGCATCAAGGCTTCGACCAAGAACTGTAAACAAAACTACCTTATTTATATCAAATGTCATCACAAGATAAAAGTGAATTTGGACTTTCAAAATAATTAATGAATTCAAATTTATTCATATTTCCCTATTGGCTACCAATAGGTACCTGTCATTGAAATAGTATTTTTCTGGAGGTTGTATTTACTTACTAATGTGTTTCAGAATCACTGATTTAAAACGTTTTTGCGATCGAGAGGGAAGAAGCTGCCGAGATAGACACTGGTCAAAGCTAGTTACTAACCTGAGAACGATCTGACTCACACTGTGAGAGACCTGTAAACTATAAACAATTTTGCAATTATCATCACAAGGTTTCTTTTTGGTACCAATGTGTATTCCTTATTCTCCTTGTAACACGTTAGTGAAGATGTTATTAGTAAAGTATTTGAATCTAGTGCAGCGTCTACTAGTAGCGGCTAGTTAGGCTTCTCTTTTTCTTTCGTACACTCATGTCTATCTTGTACATAGGCACAGTAAATAGTTAAGTGTGGTGTAGTACCTAATATTAGTTTTTATTAATTTCAGTTTTATTTTTATATCTAGCTGTTCTACTATTTATTTTAAGACATTTGTTCAATTGTTCCTGTCACTGTTAATCTCAAATGGGCATACTTTGAGAACTGTGTTAATCAATTAGAATACTACCACCGAATGTCATGATTTTATACTTACCCGTTAATGATTAAAACTGATGTTGTATACATATTTTACGAGGAAATGCAAGGGGTTGTAATTTAACAGTAATTTGTTGTTATAAGTCAAACTGTTTTTGTGTTATTCATTTTTTTGTAATGTCAGGTTCTCATTTTATTTATTGAGATGGCGCTTTAACACTGTTGAATCATGCTAAGTGGTAGTTTCGATTGGCTGTCCTTGAATAAATAAATAATTATGTAGTGGTGCGTCGGGAGACGGCACGCTGTCGGATGGCCGAATGTGATGATTTTTAATATTTGTCTAATTATTGCCCTCATTATTTAGTATGTTTTGTAAGAATTAAGTGGCAACACTGGTTTGTCACATGGACAGTTGACAGTGCGCCTCTCTGGCGGCAAAATAGGCGGGGGAAAATGGAGGGGAAAGCTGTGCTGGGGGGACGGACGAAGCAAGCCGGCATTCGATTAGCAGCATTGACCGAGGATAGACGTCGAGGGAAATCTATGTTCGACGGTAGTCTTATAGTTCAGGTAGTGATGTGATAAGTTGTGATACCTTTATACCATTCGACAGATTGAAGTTATTATACTTCTTTAATATAAATACAATAATATAAACAGCAACATATTAAATCCGATGATTTTTATTGTTTTTTTTTATGAGAAATAGGTGTCAAGTGGTTCACCTGATGGTAAGTGATAACCGCCGCCCATGTACATCTGCAACATCAGGAGTTACAGCTGCGCTGCCGGCCTTTAAGAAAGAGGAAGGCCTTTTTCTTGAAGATGTGTTATGGATTTATTAAGGACTTGGCAAATTTATAATTTAAAAAAGGGCACTTAGAATATTCAGAATTGTAGACTTAGTGTGTTTGTGATCGTAAAGCACCTTATACATACACACTAAAGACTAAAGGAGATTTTTTAATGGTTTCTACGAAAACTAGATGGTAACATTATCACGTAAATTGATTCTTATCATTTATTTTCTTACAACTTGATACTTGAGCATCAACATAATAGTTTCCAGTATAAAAGCGAGAAAACTTTGGTCTGTCGAAGTTGGAGCTGGAAATTAATAGCACTGATATTTTTTTTATGGTGAAACTTGTCGGGCGAACGTTTTTAAATGAGATAAGGTTTTTTCTCAGACTAAGCTTCTATGTTTTTGAATCATGGCGGCAACGAGAAACGCACAGCTGTGTCGTGAAACGTCTCCAGTGTGTCGGTTTCATACATTTTAGTATGGCTAAAACAAACTATCGACAGATGCTGTCACAACGGATCACTTTATAATAATGTATCACCCCCTTTGGGTGTGACATAATAACAAAAGTCTTAACGATTACTTAACCTAATCTCATTTGGTATACCTACATTTTATTTCATAAAATGAACAAATGACAACGTAGTTTTGATATATCTTCATTTCACCTAATTTCATTTACTCTAATGAATATATTTTATGATCTCATATTAATTTGAACGATATTTTAATTGATATTATATTATTTATTATTATATGGAACATTACACACCCCCTAAATGTATGGGATGTGTAATGTTTGAGATGAGGTGGTCCTATTCTAAATCCGAAAACCATACGGACATATACTAATATTTAATGAGTTGAGGGGGTTATTAACGTGCGCGCTGATTGAAATGACTTTTTTTTAAGGTATCATAGTGATATCTTAAAAAAAGTAGTAGAAATCAAGCTACGCGTACATACATAAAAGCCCTTCTGTTCAACAAACACCCACAGCTTCAACGGAATCTCATACATAACGTGCCGTTCACACCTCGCCCGCCCGAAAACAATATTTTTCACAACAAAACGGCATACTTGAACTCACGTTTTGCAATACATATTTTATAGTAAGACCTATGCGGCACGTCCTTAGCATGTCGCTGCAGTTTGGCGTAAATGGAAAGCCTTTTAGAAATTGTTCCTTTTATAGGCAAATTTCTTTATGCGGCAGCTTTTGAACTGGCAATTTTGAATTTATATGCATTCCTTGTGTGAAACAGGAGTGTTGTGTACCGTTTGTTAGGTGTATGGGTACCGAGGGTGACGTTATAGCTTATATATTCGTTATTTTGTTTCAAGACGCAATAAAGGTTGAAAGAGGTACCGTCTTTCATGGGACGAGCTGGGATACGACGAATAGGCGCCGTTATATGGTGCAAGTTCCAAAGACTCACATAGCGAGTTTCGTCTCTACTTTCATAACACGAACGGCCAAACTATGGAACTGTTTGCCAGGCTCCTTGTTCCCCGGGATGTACAATCTTCCGATGTTCAAGGCGAGAGTGAACCAGTTTTTGACGGGCAAGCGCGCTCCATCGTAGACTGTGATATCGCTTACCATCAGGTGAATTGCAGTTAAGCGCAAACCCATATTGAATAAAAAACACCATCAAATGTTAAGGATACCAAAAAAATCATTAAAATTCATGTCCCTGTTGGAGTCTTAAGTTATACAGTTTTTTTTTCAAAACCGTCCAAACCATTGTAAGCCTCACTTACATAAAAACCAATTTTTTGCCAAAATTTGTATCTGCATAGCCCAATCATTGACTGGTAAAGAAAGCCATAAGTGGCATTCACGGGTAAAAAAGATAAAATAATATCCTACAGATAACTAAAAACCCTACATGCTTTAATGTAACCTGTGAATGTAACCTAGGAATTGATTTGTTTAACCGTGGTTTAACCCAATAGGTATTTCAAATACATTGTTATTTTAATGTCTACCCCTAAAATTCGCGTTGTTATGCCAACGGCAATACCAATTTTTTTGGATAATTAGGCACCCGACTCGTTTTTATCTAGCCTTCAAATTATTTAAATAACAATTTCGTGTTCTCAAAACATAACATTATCCTACATTAGGCACTATACCTCCCAACTGTGTCTGGGGCAAGAAAATTCGGGCTCCAGTTTTTTTCTCATTAAAATCTAGGGCACTCATTTGATAACACAGACATTATTTATCCAAACATAATGTTGAATATACACTTATTGAAACAAAAAACTGGATAAATGCGTTCGGATTCGACCACTGAGAGTTCCGTACCAAGTATTTCTTATGTTTTAGATACCTAATATTATATAGCTACTTATATTTCTCAGATTTGTACTTTTTTTAATAAGTAATAGGATTGTTACGGACTGGCCGCTTGGCGGCCAAACTCCTTGTACTACTTTTTTCTTCATTTTTATATTTGATTGTTTTTTGTTTCTATGAAAATTCTGGGTGTTAGTTTCCAATCTCGTGTGCGTATGTTATTTTTATTTTGTGTTATTTTTTACTTTTTTATTATATAGGTTTGAGCTTCGGCTAAATAAACGAAGCATAAACCCAAGTCGCTGCGGCAACGGGCAAATAATAATGATGTTTGTTGCTATCGCCATGGCAAGCCACGCCGTAACTTAGACACTGTCTGATCGCAACGCAACCGAAGTCACTTTAGGAGTGTTTCGTCAAGTTATAAAGAAATCTCCAGAAGTATAACGAACTTTAGTCAAATTTTACCACACCTACAGATTATAGGTACCTACCTATTATAGATTTATTAGGTACACAATATGTCTATTTATATTTGACTGGCCCGATGGCTCATTTGATAGTGACTTTTGCTTTCTGAGCCAAGGCTTGTGGGTTCGATCCCCGTCCAATGTCCATTTAGTCCAAAAATTTTACTATGTACGTATAAATGTATTTATTAACAAAAAAATATGTAAGTTTAATACCTACCCATACTACAAATTTCGGCTTAGTTTGCAGTTAGAAGGCGGGGTGGTCCAGCGTGGGGTTATTATTTATTCATGTAAGTAAGTTTGTTACCTCTTCATGATTTATCTATATAAAGCAATGCAATATACTACAGCTTGTTTAGACTTTAAACATCCACGCTTTCCAGAGGTGGCGCTTTATGTCTTGTCAGATAGACGAACGGACCACAAAGTGATCCTATTAGGGTTCTTTTTCTTTCAGGACCCTAAAAAGGTCGCGATATCATGCCAATGCGCCATAGAGTGACCACCAAAGTGGCCATTACAAAAACTATTAACATTAATTTGGTCATAATTCAGTCAAATCGTTAAACATGCATGGGAGCTGGCCCGCCGGGTGTTGTAAACAAACGCTGGTGCCTACATTTTCTCAAGGTTACTTTCTCATGAAATCTGATATGAAATATGCAAAGAGCGTAGCTGGGTAACCCTTGTACGTTTGGGCCCACGTACGCGGTATGCGTAGTTAGGGCTGTCTGGTCTTAGTCGTATAGCCGACGGCCTACTATTATGTTTTCTACTAGCGACCCGTCCTCGCTTCGCTTCGGGTATTTAAGGTCGCGCCGTAACTAGGTAGGTAGGTAACAGATAAACGTAGGTATAACATTCTGACGCGACAGTTTTTGTAGATATATGTTATGCAAAGTCGTAGTAGGGACATTATTTTGTTCTATAGTCAATAGTTTTAGTCGCACACGCGAAGTACATAAACCAGGTTTTTGGTAATTTTTCACACCTCTAATAACGTAACCCAAACGTTATTGGAGTTTTAGTATGAATGTCTTACTTTTTTGTAAATTTAATATAATATCTAGCCTTTAGCCGAAGAAACTTTAGCTTCCCAACAGGGACAGATTTTTCAAATCGGTCAAATTTTTCAAACGTTACTCAACTTGACCGAATACGTGCTTTTTTATATTTTTAGCACCTAAATGGTATGACCGGCCCTATAGGCATTTGTCACCCCTACTAGGAGGTGAGGCGGAGCATTATTGAATTTAGGTTACCTGCAGAGGGTCTCTGTGTTAAAAACACGCCCCAAGACTTAATGCGGTTACCGTGCTTACCGCGGTAATGTCAATCGACTAGAAAATTGAGGTACCAAATTTGTAACAGATATATCGCTTCTCATCTACAGATTTTATCTTCAAAATAATGCACATTTTTCTTTTGTACATTGAAATTTTGTACTACACCACCTCACTCTTATTTATTTATTATTATTATTTTTAAGATCACAAGCAAAAGGGCAGTATTGATGTCCAAACAGGAGACCCCGGGCTATACAATCTGTTCTGAAAATAATATAGATCGATTTCCACTTATTGATGACGTCATTGGGTTTGTTAAGTAATGTTTGAGTGGGATTTCTTTTCGGGAGGATATCTAGTTTTATTTTTCTAATAAATGATAATGCAACGTCAAATTACCTTTTTTGAATAAAAGTTTTTTGTGGAGCAGCTTTTTCTTTTGTTTTTTTTTTATACCACTGGGTGGCAAACAAGCCTACAGCCCGCCTGATGTTAAGCGGTTACCGCAGCCTATGGACACCTGCGACACCAAGGGTATCACACGCGCGTTGCCTACCCTTTAAAAACCTCTTCACAACCTTTTTGAAGGACCCCATACTGTAGTCTCGGGGGAGAGCCTTGGCGGGGAGCTCATTCCAAAGCCTGAGTGTGCGCGGCAAGAAGTTTCTGTTGAAACGTACCGTACGCGACCACCCAGGCTCTAGGGTATGAGGGTATAACTCTGGTGCTTGGAGCTACATGAGACTCCTCTTCCTGTAAGCAGGTTTCAAGATGTCATTGGGTACAAAGCAACTTGTCTACGTTACAAGTGGCTTGATATCCTATGCCTGCTCGAAGACAATTTTTTTTCATTGATTCACTAAATAACACTCACTGAATATTACTTCACTGTATTTTGGAGCACAAAATAACATCAAAATACACTAAAACGCATTACGATAAAAAGAAAGCAATATAACAATTATATTGACTATGCTTCCTGTTTAACTACCTTCCAAGGAACCAACCTATATAATCTACATTTACTATTACAGATTGATAAATAAATTTTAAGGTCGAAATTAGAAGTGACGCCTCCGTACAAAACGTCACTTTCGACATTGATTTTTGACATTTTTGTTCGCCCAAGTCAATCATCGACGTGTCAAAAAGATCCTTGTCGGTACAAAGTGCTACATAACTAAAAATACCAATTCTGTTTAACAGCTTTCTGAGTACTTTCTATTTTTAGTGAAGTTAAAATGTATTTGAATAGAAAATTGAACCTTTTATAACGATTTATTTGCCTCCTTGTAGGTTGTTCCAAGAATAAAATCACTGAAATGGACTATTGTTACGGGCCAGTCAAAATGTCATAAGACATCTGACACATGTCAATCTGACAAGTCGGAGCGTGGCATATTTTTTGTTGCGTTTGATTGGAAATCGAATGTAAAACATGGTACCGAGAATATTATTAAGCAACATGATACCGAGAATATTATTATGTAAGTATTTCACCCCGAAGATTATGTAGGTACATGGAATAATTAACAGCATGTTTTAGCAAAAAAAAACACTTGACTTCAATATGGTAAGAATAGGACCATCTAGGAAACTAAGTACAAACAACAAAAAAATGTTCAGTCGAATTGAGAACCTCCTCCTTTTTTTACGAAATAGGGGGCAGACGAGCAGACGGCTCACCTGATGGTAAGTGATAACCGCCGCCCATGTACATCTGCAACATCAGGAGTTACGCTCTTTTCTTGAAGAAATTCTTTCCTCCTAGTAATATTTAAAAGTAGAAACATACTTATCACTAGCTGTGCCAGCGGCGTCGCTCGCGTGGATATCGGGTTTCAAAAATAACGGACTTCCATATAATACCCATCTATACCTTGTGCCTAAGTTTTAAGTTAGACCTCTAGCAATACATTAGTGAAAACCGCATTCAATTCTATGCAGTAGTTTTCGCGTAATGCGCGTTCAAACATACAGGTTTAAATTTCTCGCGTTTTCCCAACACTTCCCGTCACTGCTCCGCTCCTATTGATTGTAGCGTGATGAAAAGTATCCTATAACCTGCCCAGGAGTATGAAGAATAATTGTACCAAGTTTCGTCAAAATCTGTTCAGTAGTTTTTTTTTCTATAACGAACATACAGACAGACAGACAGACAGACAGACAGACAGACAAAAATTTTACTGGTTGCATTTTTGGTATCAGTATCGATCACTTATCACCCCCTGATAGTTATTTTGAAAAAATATTTTATGTACAGAATTGACCTCTCTACAGATTTATTATAAGTATAGATAGATAATATTACGTGGTAATAAGAAAATACATACATATTATGGTATAATTGTTTTTTTGGGAGCGAACTATCTTTTTGTTCAAATCCATCCTCACCTACCCGTAGTGCATCCTGAAATAACAAACGATTCTCTTACCAAAGGGAACTCTCGACGAGGCCTCGAAATTTTATTACCAGACTTTGTAAGTAGACCGTCTGATCCGTTCTCATTTACGCCATATAATTGGCAATTAGAACTCGTGATTCCGATCCAAGAGATATTGGTTGCGTACAAATGTAAGCAGACAGGCTCGTTAAAAATCATTTGATACTCGTATTTGTCAAAGGATGTATTTTTATTTTGTCTACTTCGGCACATGAATTGTCTCGCTTACCTAATATCGATCCGGGGTTTTCGGTCAGGTCGGTTAAAGAGACAAACTTTTGCAAAGACTCAGGGGCCCTACTACAAAAAACGAAAAGGATCGTTCGTCGAACGGATCGCGTATTTTTGCCCCATAAATCCCTCTCATTTGTCCCTCCCGTGTTCGAATATACGAACTAAAATTCGTCAACGTCGATTTTCAACAATTTAATTGATATATTAGAACACGGGAGGGACAAATGAGAGGGATTTATAGGGCAAAAATACGCGATCCGTTCAACAAACGATCGTTTTCGTTTTCTGTAGTAGGGCCCCTGATCTAAATCGACTGGCCGGATGGCTCATTTGGTAGTGACATTGGATTCTGAACCAAGAGTCGAAGGAGTGGTGATTAGTTATGAGTATATCCTCCAGATATTTGCCAACAAGTGGCAAACAACTGAAGAGGCCTATATCCAGCAGTGGACTGCAATAGGCTGAAGATGATGATGAATTGGTTATTTGAGCGCAAGGATTTTGTGCGAACCAACTACAAGCCCGACTAAATGACATAGATAATCTAATTGTCTCTAGATCGAAAGCGATACATCAAAGTAACATAGGCATTATTCATATTACCTCCTCATAATTAACCACAATTAAGCACTTGATTACATGACTGTCAAGGCTATATCAACCCTAATACCTACCTGTAGCTAGCAACTAATCAAGTAATGACCTCTTCGTGTCTAAAAAGCTCTTTGATCTGTAATTATTCTGCTAATAAGTCGAATTGGGGTATATCAGTCAGTGTCAATCATGAGCGGATCGTCTACAGACAGATAGAATGTTTTAGCTTTGCTTGCTCACCGTTGTTAAACCAATTTTTCATACATAGTTTAGGTCGTATGGCATCTTATGGCGCTTGACAGAGGGACCAGGTTTTAATGGGTATTCCCTGCCCCACCACCTTCTTGAGGCAGGGTAAGACATACCCTGCCACTCCCCCAAGTGACAAGGATGCTTAACCGCATTATAAAGGACATCATCATCATCAGCCTATTGCAGTCCACTGCTGGACATAGGCCTGTCCAATTGTTCGCCACTACGGGCAAACGCCTGGAGGATATACCCATAATCGCCATGCTGGGAAGGCGGGTTGGCGATCGCAGGGCAAAGCTTCTCACTCCGGTGACGCTGCTGTTCGTCATCGGTCTGTGGTATTTAGCTACGCCTTCAATTGTGATGGTTATGCCGCCACCAGTTGGTTGCCAGCGCCTCCCACCTTGCCGAATAACTACGGGCATTATGCATTACGGGAAGGTGAGGTTGGCTTGGAGTGAAATGATGATAGACGGCTCCGTCACATCCCCATTATTATAAGGCACATGTGTGACTATTGTTTTTATAAGTGTAAATTTTGGAACTTGTGCTATATTTTTTTTCCAAATTATTATTATTAGTTACCATAACATTATTTGCTGTACAGCTTACATGTATGCGTTCAAAAATTATCAACGCGCTTAACAACAATCTAATTTCTCAAAAGAAAAATCACATTTGTTACAAAATGATCGTTATAAATGGGTATGATTGAAAAAGTTGCCCTCTATTATCACTCAAAAGACATAAAAAGTGTTTTATAAAAAGGTCGCGGACTCGCAAACCACAAAAAGCTGTTACAATGGGGATCGAATTATTTAATTTTTCATTTTCCCGTCCGTTACAGAGTTCTTTCGTAAAAAGGTGACCTCCACAACTGATTTGTCTCCCCAGTTTCTCTGGGAAACTTATCCGCATCGCGACAATACCCCTGTTTTCGACACACCCGGCCCCAATAAAATATCAGCTTAACAGTATCTCAATTTTGTAGGTATGTTTATTTTTTATTTAATGGCACCCAACCTTTTTATGGACTGACACGGGTACTGATGATAATGATGAACCTTTTTATGAGGATTATATCAGGCTGATGTCGAGTAAAAACTGTCAAAATTTACAATACAACTCGGGCGGATAACCGCCGCATGCTACTAAAAAGTTGCATCGCTATCGTGGGTTTCTGCAACTTGTCTGCTGCTTATACCCTGCTTTTAGAGTGAGGTTAGTGATAAGATCATCCGTACAGGATAGTCACCAATAGACCAGGTAATCATATTTTCGACTATTTCCTGGTCTCTGATCCGGTCTTTCCGGAGGTTCGAGCAAAAGTAGTCTCCCGCCGACCCGCCAACTCAAGCAAATCATTACATAGACAAAATAGCAAGTCTACAGATAAAACCAAGGGATAAAACAGAAGCCATAATGACAAGGAATCAGAAACACGGCATTGTTCAGACCAGGATGTCCAGACCTGCAGCATGTCTATGCCCCGAAGTGTTTGGATCAGAGCCGTGAAGTTCACACGTCATGATGACAGATGGCAGAAGGGAAAATGTCAGTTGGGATGGGCTGGCGTCATTACGGGTTAACGTACTTTTCGAACCAACATTTCACAATTAAATAGCTGTAATCTGTTACAGCTACAATAATCTACTACAAAATGGACACATAATCGTCAGTAGTACCAGCTACACACATTTTGTTAAGAAGTATCCTGTGATTAAAACTATGAAGTTATACTTTAGGTAAGTGAGATGTATCTTTTGAAATGTACATGAGTTACTCAGCTGACTAATGGACTGTGTCCCGGCTTTGTCCGAAATTATGTGCGCTATTATCATTAGGCACAGATGACGATCCTTGCGAGTTACATCTTATCTTTTATACGGCCTTTGTGCTATAATGGATTTAGTGGCGCCGTTATAGGAAATAGTATTAGATTGGAGTCCGCTTTCATCTTTGCTTTGAAGGAAATGGGATGCCATCTTCCTTTCCTGCTTGGTGTTATTAAGGCCACAGATTTTTCAACCTTTTTTTATAAGTTTAATTTTACAGCGATATAGGTAGGCATACAGGCGTTGGAAACTAGATGGAAGTAGAGCATTGAGTTAAGGGGAGATTACGTAGAATAATAAAATGACTTTTGTTTAGTTTTTATATTGTTTTCTAGCTGAGGCCGCGAACTTTTCAATCCATCCTCGTATGTATGTACTTCTTTGGTCCCAACGTAAGTTTGTGTAACGGGTATTAGAATGCACCACAAGTATATTGTGTGTACTTTTATACAAACACGAACACCCAGACATGAAACAAACACAAAAGTTTAGCATACGAATGTTTATCCAGGGAGTCAAACCCACGATCTTTGTTCAGAAGACAGGACCACTCCCAAATGAGCCCTCGGACCAGTCAAAAGTTCTATCACTATGTGTATTTATTAATGGGGTTTTACCACGTTCCTAGTCCCATATTTCGGCTCCGTTACAGGCCCTATAATCTTGTTAATAAGTAAATGTAGCCGTATTCGATACATCGGTTAGCGGTTTTTAAAAGGTCTCAATAGGATTACTAGAATTGTACGGACAACAAAAAGTACATAAAGATTATAAACAATTTTTTAATCGTAGCCCGTAACCTAATGTTATTTGTAATTTGCTGATTACAAAATAGATACAACCAAATCGGATTACGTGGGAAATTCGATCCAATAATCCTCTACGCTGAACCTAAACGGCTAATTGAAATCCTAAATTACTAAAGAGTTAAATCGTTTTATACTATCCGTTAATTGAAATTTCGCAGTTTTACCTACCTGCTACCTGCTAAGTAAGAATAATTACGATAATATTGTTGTAATAGTAAAGTTGGACTTTTGTTCATCGAGAATGTCTTTACGCATAGGCATACATGGGATGTAAGGGAGCGGCCTATCATCTTTTCGCTTCAAGCCAACCTCACCTGCCCGTGGTGCATCCTGCCGAATAACAAACGAGGCGCTGGCAACCGACTGGTGGCGGTATAACCATCACAATTGAAGGCGCAGCTAAATACTAAAGACCGGTGACGGGCAGCAGCGTCACCGGAGCAAGAAGCTACGCCCTGCGATCGCCAACCCGCCTGCCCAGCGTGGCGATTATGGGTATAATTATCCTCCAGATGTTTGCTCTAAGTGGCGAACAACTGGAGAGGCCTATGTCCAGCAGTGGACTGTAATAGGCTGATGATGATGATGATGATGATGATAGGCATACCAAGTTCCTGGGTACAGGACATCAGGGTTATGGGGACTCACTCCTAACTAGTGGAGAATACCCACTAAACACGACGGTGGTCCGTTACATACATGCGCTCTCTGAGGCAGAGGTATCTCGGTAGTATTCTAAGCCCCATACCACAGGGTGCAATATAGTCATGGTAAAATAAATAATAGTGAACTGTGAAGTACACTGAAAAATACTAACATGCCTCTCATCAAATCTCTAATTTTAGACTAATTCCACCCTTTGTTCTATGAATTTTATGTACGGATTACAAAACAGTTTTGAAAAATTCTTTTATTCTCACACATTCAATTCTGCTTTGCATACCAAAATTTCAGTCAAAAGAACATTTAATTTGTCAACGTTGTATTATAATTAAAAGTAGAATAAATAGACAAGGGAGAGAAATCTTAAACAAAAATCAAAGGTAGTCCAACCATTTTCGGGGACTGAAATAATTTTGTTTTTCACAAAACAAGGTCTGTAACTCATCTTTTGAACGGAGTTCTTTTGATGTTTTATATGAGAATAAAAATGTAATATTTCCTTAATTTGAAATGAAATGTTTTGTGTAGCATCCGGGGAGGGCATTAAGCACACCCCTTACAGTTATGAAACCGAACTCGACCGAATGCTTTGCGTTAAGTTCGTGTTGGCTTTGAATAAAGTTCTGTCGGTGGTCTCAAGGGTGGTATTGGCCAAGGGTATTTTTTGCACTTATACTGAAAGTATTCAGCATATGTTTTTTTTTACATTTCTAATGAGAGAGGTAGGGCATAGCGAATAAGAGAGGTAGGGTATAGCGAATCTTCGCTCGAATGCTGCCCGTCCGGGGAAGGACCTCCAGTCTATAGAATACCGCACCGCAGCCAAATGACCTCCGGGTCGTGTTTCTGCTGGTGAGTAGGGTTTTCGGAGCTCGTGGGGGTTAGGTTTGGGCCGGCATGGCAGTGGCAACTGACAGGTAACTGACCAGTTACTTGCCAGTTGTCACAGCGATTAGGGCTTCTCTTTTGCTTTCCATCAGGCGTAGGTAAGCCATTATGTCGAGCTACTATAACAAAAAAAAGTTCGACTTTCGATTTTTTTCGTTCGCCTTTTTTGTTACCTATTACTATTGTCAGCATAATAATATTTTCTTCTTTAGTCCTTGGACTCCTTTTCCTTGTTACCTATGTATTGGATAACAGAGATTTTGTTCTATCTACTTGTTTACTATTTATTTCTGCTTCCTGTTTTTTTGCTCTATTGTTTTGCTGTATTTAATGATATTATTATGACTTACTATTTTATTACGTATTATAACTTTTATCATCATTAGCCTATTGTAGTCCACTGCTGGACATAGATTCCTCCAGTTATTCGCCACTTTGGGCAAAGATCTGGAGACTTGACTCATAATCGCAACGCCTATCTTTATACCTTAATTATATTTGTTTTTGCAGATCATGTCTGTCATCGCAGACTTCCTTTTCTGTGGCGGTGTTATAAAGGTGGACTGTCTTGTAGGTATGTACTCATTCATGTATAATGTACTTGCACATTTGTATTATACACTAATCTTTAACTGCCCTAACATCAAGAATATTCATGGCTCAATGCATTTAACAGTTACAACGCTTTCAGTTACATCTACCGCGTTTAAACATTCATGAAACTGGTGTCACACAAATGGGGCAGGAAATAAAACACAGCAGAGTGCATGAATGAATGCAAACCGTTAGGTATCTAACGCTTTTCTATATCTAGGATAGAGATCTATCAACGCACAGTCCAAACCACTGGACGGATGGGGCTGAAATTTGGCATGCAGGTAGATGTTATGACGTAGGCATCCGCTAAGAAAGGATTTTGATCAATTCTACCCCCAGGGGTATGAAACTCAATTCCACGCGGACGATGTCGCGGGCACAGCTAGTTATAGGTACTGATAAAAAATGCATCTTTTTTTTTATGCGAGAGGCGGCAGACGAGCAAGTGTGATGTCTGATGGTAAGCAGTCGACACCGCCCATGGACACTTACAACTCTAATCGAGTTTAGGGTCGCTGCTGGCTTTTTCTAAATCTCGTGTTCGATTACAATTAACACTGTACTGTAACCTATACGTTCATAATGTAAGCTCATCCGTCCGCTTAGTCCGATTAACTATTGGCTATTATGGCTAAAAATTGTAATTAGTCCGTCTTTTAGCTTATTCAAAAATAAAAGACATATATATATATATATATAATATATATATATATATATATATATATATATATATATATATTGTCCGATTGCTGTTACCTATCAAAAATGTTTACTTTATATGTGGTGAATTTCTTAACGAAAATCATATAATGTTGTATTTTTTATGTCCTAATGTTACTTGCACACTATAGTTACATACAGATAATTTACTTATAAGTCATACATATATAAAAATCAAATAGCTTACTTAAAACGAGGTATCAAATATTTTACTGTACTTAACCTTACCTCAAAGGAAAAAACACGTTGAATTTCGTCTCAAATACCGTAGACGTTTCGAGCTGCTTACGAGCTGCGAAACGTTTTCCGTCCAAGATAAGGTTTATTTTATTACGTTCATATTAACTCCCAAATAACCAGTACTAGCAATCGCTAGGACCGCAATCGCGTTGTGTAACGGCAAACGAGTCGAGTTTACTTTGAGCCAAAGGTTTATTTGACCCGCAAAGTTTATTTTCGCGGACGCAAACGTACCCGGTTAAGGTTAAACGGTATTTGTTTCCCAAAAACCCTTCAGTTAAGTTTTCCCCGAGATAAAAAGAGCACGTCTCTCGGACCATTTGCGTCACCCCAGAAATTTGGCGTAGACAGACGGCCGGCAATAAAACAGAATGTTATCTCGCTAATTTTTTTCCCTCAAACCCGTCGAAATAACTGAGATCTTTTGAGACCCGGAATGATTATGACAGCCCGCTGGATTCCGCACGAATCGAAAGTCGGCTGTAAAAAAGTTTTTGTGCGATGAATGAAACGGAATTGTAATAAAAGAAATATGTTGCTCGGAGACTTGCTTTACGACCGGTCGCCTCTCTTTCTGGCTCGTGTAGGAACATCTTTTTGTTCTAATTTTACTTTTTATTTTATTGTCTGGCCAGTTGTTTTGTCTTTTTGGGCACAAGGGGGATTATTTCTTACATTATTAGATAGTTTAATGAAATTCTCAGCTAGATGAACGACTTGCGCAGGGCGGCTGGCATCAACTAGATTAGTGTTCTGATCGAACAGACTGGCGCATTTTGGGAGACGTCTACGTCCAGCAGTGGACTTCTTCAGTGGACTGGTTGTTAATGATGATGATGAAATAAAATTTTATATGAGATTGGCCGATCCCAAAGTATTATAAAAACTCGGAATCAACGAGGGTTACATAAATATAGAAGTTCAAAACATGACTGAATCGAAAAGAGTTTCTGAGAAAGAGAAACAGCTTTCGGCATCAGGATAGATATGAGGCAGGTATTATCCACAAATAAACCCTGGCCTACGCGTCAGGACTCAGGATACAGAGTTATTACTATCCGAACAAAACTTGTTGCAGTATTTGATAATCATACTTACCATTAGTCAACGTAATGTACATAATGCAAGTAGCTTAACTTTTTTCTTTCTTTTTCTCTTTTTTTATTCAACAATACAATTTATGGAAATTAAATTTTCCGCTATGACATTTTTAAAATAAAACAAGCCCCGTTCCTTTTATGGCGAGGGCAAAACAAAATATTCAGAAAACCGTTCCATTTTATTAGGATCCCGGGTGGGGTCTCGAAAGTTAATCAAGGGAAACGTGTTTCATGCAATTTGTAGACCTATTTGACCCTTCATAGCCGTCAACAGGGCCCTTAATGACATTACGTTTTAAAAATAAACTTAGGCATTCCATCTTCTTAAATGAATATAACAGACTGGGCGTTTTAGTATTGCATTCGAATTTGTTAAAAGGATTTTTCAGTGTCATATTTTTGGGTTGAATCAAGGATAAACATATTTCTTTTTTTTAATTAATAAATATAAAACTTTAGTCTAGTAGGCGCACGACAGTTACCGCCGGACAATCGACAAGCCCCGGGTTCGAAACCCGGGTCGGCACAAAAATGTAACTTATAGCAAACCGCGTACACGCACTAGCGCCACCTAGTTGTTTTCCCGCAAAGGAAGTCTCGCGGGCGCGTGCCTAGCCGATACAGCTAATGTCCGTATCCGGAACGCGTGTTCGTTCAGTTCGCCACCCGCCGCCTCGTCTCTCGGCAGCGCGCGCGCTATACCTCGGTTTTCTTTTGAATTCTTGTGTTCATGCATGACTGTGCCCAACACCCTTAACTATCTTATGAATGTGTAGTGTGTACTTGTGTGTGTATTGCGACGAATAAACGTCAAATACCAAACAACTCCCTGATCTTTTACTTCTGTAAACCCAAGCAAGAGAGTCTCAGAAGTGACGCCCAACGAAATAAATCATAAGCGCGTCTCAGAAGTGGCGCCCAACTAAAAATCAGCAGTCATGCCGCTGACCAGAAGCAGAGCGACCAGCTTCGGCAACAGGGATGATGCAATAGACGCATTCCCCACTCCCCTGCTGCCCACGCCGCCGCCGCCGAGCAGCGAACAACAACGCCAAGATGGCGCCGGCGCCGACACGACTTTTACGGCGGAAAATATGGCGTCGGTGATAGCCTCCTTACAACGTTCACAAACAGAAGCATTCCGAGAGCTCCTCGAGGTGGTGACGAGAAACACATCTACACCAGTGCCGTCACCAAGCCAGGGTACTCTTGCGCGGTGTAAAGCTTCGTTTTCCGGCCGGCCCAACGAGTCGGTCGACGCATTCATCGAGGCGGTAGAGGCATACAGCGACTGCGCTCAAGTGGCCGAAGTAAATATATTACGCGGCCTATCATTTTTATTCGTCGAGGACGCTGCTACGTGGTGGCAAGGAATAAGGCAATCCGTCACATCCTGGAAGCAGGTGAAAGATAACCTAACCAGTGCCTACGGAGACCGCCGGCCGCCACATCGCGTATACACCGACATATTTAAAAATTATCAAGCGGAGGAGAACACCGACATTTTCATCGCGAGAATCCGCGCATTATTTGCCAAGCTCCCAAGAGGGGACTTAAGTGAAAAGGTACAATTAGATATGAGTTATGGATTATTAAACGCGAGGATTAGACAAAGGCTGCGAAGAGAAGAATTTGATACTTTTCATGAACTACTTCGACATGCACGTTACATCGAGGACTCCATCGGCGAGGGGGAGCGGCAAGAAAGTAGTGCGCGAAGTGATATTTCTGTGACACGAACAATCGCGTCGGTCAGAGCGCCGAGCCGCACGCTCCCGACATCGGCAATTGCGCCGCGCGCGCCCGGTTTCAACGCAACACGCGCCGCAACTCCGACTCGGCCTCCGCCGAACGCGCGCGCACACCCGACCGCGCCGCACACGCCCGCGCCCGCCGCGCCCGCGCTGCCGGCCGCGGTCGGCGCGCATCACCCGCCGCCGGCCCCAGCTCCGCCGCTTTCGAACGCGGCCGGCGCCGCCGCGAAGAGGCAGCGCCCCGCTTGTTCGTACTGCAAGCGATTCGGTCACGCCCGTGACCAGTGTCGTAAGTTGCTGAACCCAGGTGAGCCTCCTTCTCATACTAACTTTGCGGAACGCGAGTACAGTGATCAAAGTTTTTATAGTGTCGTATCTCAAAAAGTGCGTAATTCCAAAAAGTTAAAGTGCCCGTCAGTAAGTGTCAATTCGAACAATAACATTACTTCGTATAAAAGCCGTCCGCGTCCTAACCTGTCTGTACCTATTTCGAACGGTGATGCATGTAATAATAATAATAGTCACAAAAATTTTACATCGCGTAACAGTAAAAAGCGAACTCGTAAAAATGCCGATAATAATCGCAAACAAAAAAGTAAAGCTATTAGTGCATGCAACATCGAACGTTCATTTTTACAAGATAATTCTCGATGTGATAACAGAATATCTTATGATAATAATTTTTTAACGCATCCTTGTGATAGTTGTAATTTTAGACAGATGTCTTGTAACCGTAAACATTTCAATTTGCGAAATTTTACCATGAATAATAATAATTGTTTATGTGACGATGTTTTACGTGATAATATTTCGACATCACAAGCGCCTTACGTTAACCCGTGTAACGCCGCGGTGTCCCAGGTTAACCTGTGCAAAAACACGGTGTCCCGTTTTAACCATTGTGATGACACGGTGTCCCAGGTTAACCGGTGCAATGACACGGCGCCTTACGTTAACCCGTGTACCGCCGCGGTGTCCCACGTTAACGTGTGCAATAACACGAGGTCCCAGTTTAACCTGTGT
Organism: Conogethes punctiferalis; assembly: GCA_031163375.1. Classification (NCBI taxonomy): domain Eukaryota; kingdom Metazoa; phylum Arthropoda; class Insecta; order Lepidoptera; family Crambidae; genus Conogethes; species Conogethes punctiferalis. The sequence continues at coordinate 15,358,988 of CM062082.1, read as the reverse complement.
AAGGACACGGCGCCTAATGTTAACCCGTGTACCGCCACAGTGACCCACGTTGAACCGAACGTGGCTTCCCACATTATTGATAATACATGTGGTGCAAATGTAAAAACGTGTCTGAATCCTAACTTTGTTCCAAATTTTGAAAATGATGTTCAGGCAAATGTTTGTTTTAAAAATAATATTGTATCAAATTGTAACGAATTTGTTAATACTAATAATAATGCAGGGTTATTGTTAGATAAGGAGGATGATAAAAATGTATTAAGTGATTATTTTATTTGTAGTGGAGATGATGTTTCAACCGGTGACGACCTCGCGAGACCCCCTGGTGGGGGAAATTTGCGTCCCATATTTGACATAAATATTTTGAGTTTTAACGGCACCGCGCTTATTGACACAGCCGCCAAACATTGTATCGCTGGTCATACTCTATATGCTCTCCTTCTACGCCAGAATCATCCCCTCCATCCTTCTTCGCGAGAAGTAAAACTAGCTGACGGAAAAATCCGAAAAATGGAGGTGCTTACCACCACTTTACAGGTGTGCTTGGCTAATATAATAATCACTGTTCCCTTCTTAATTTTCCCGAATGCTACTAATAATGAGACATTATTAGGCATCGATTTCATTACAGCCGCTCGAGTCGTCATAGACTTTCATAGGAAAGTATGGTACTTCAGTAATGATAGTGTACGAGCTGCTGGCTGTACAATCTTTAGAGGATGATGAAATGATAAATTAGACTTGATTACACGATTTATTTGTTAAAAATGATAATTGCTATGAGTACGCGCCGTCGCGATTGATTACGTACTGATTATGCTATATGATATTTAATGCAATAAGGTTAAAATGCTGATGATACAAAATGTGCGGTTGTCGAGACCGTACATGCTGCGGGGGCGAGAAAGATTAAAGGATGAAAGTGATAACAAGATGATAAAACAATAAAAACTTAAAAATGTCATGCTTAAGAGTCTCTATGCTTATAAATGTTAAACAATGATATACACATTAACATAACACACAATGTCACTACACACATTCACATTCACTAAAACGTCTGCACACCACTGGTGATGTGGACTTGTCCACGACACTCATGTTGGGTTCACTGGTCATCTTTTTGATGGGCTTCTCCACTCTTGATCTAGGTTGTTCTACTAGCTCGCTTGTGAATTGAACTGGTCTCTCAACTTGAGGGGCTGGTGGCGAGCGCGCTGAACAGCGAAGTGTTATGCGTCTCCTTATCAGTAATATTAGAGCTACTAATATCGCTCCCGCTAGGAGGAGGTATACCACCACGTATTGATGTATATCGTGGGAAGACATCTGATCTGCTAGAACGGTGTTGACTTCATGAGCTTTCATTTCTTCAATTTGCTGACCAATATGACGTAGTTCTTTCTGATGACCTTCAGTATCTGATCCATTTATGTTTTCTAGTGTAGTGATAGGTAGTGATATATTTATGAGGTCATTGATTGGTGGAATCTCGATTTTCACTAAGTCAGGTCTTATGTTCAGGTTCGTCACTTGCTGTCTATGCGTCAATATTGTAAAAGCTTCATCTCTCACAATACAGCCATCTCCAAGAGTAATAATACCGGCCTTGCTAAGTTTGAGTGCCGTTATTTGCTGCTCACATATTACTCTCAAAGTACATTGATCACAACAGAAAAATATGTATGTATTTATTTTGCTAAGTTCTACCCATTTGCTTTTACAAGGTAGGGTTTCATATTCACATCGCTGAGTTACGAGATTTTTGATGCATACATTCTCGTCTGATGTCATATGATAGATCGGTTTTTGTAAAGGACATAGAATCATTTCAGAGTGGTATGGTGTACACCCATCCACTTCATTCTTTGATAAAGGTATGTAAGAATCCTTGTGGATATTGATCGCTATGTGATCTGCAATAGGTATGATTTCAAGCATCTTATCTTGCACTTGCTGTGGCACGGCGACGACCTTGTAAAGCTCAAAGTTGTCTCTGCTGACTAAGGGAATCTGGATTTCAAATATGAAGAATTGATTTGTCATTTTTGCTTTTACTTTAAGTAAATGGTAAATGCTGGGCAGGTCTGTTTGAATGTTGTCAATCGGAAGTGCCAATTGTTTTGACAACTGTCCAGAAATGATGTTTAACTCTGCACGAAGTTGATCTGGTGTTAATAAATGTATATTGAATTTGCCATTCTGTATATTCGTAATCATGTCTACCAATGTTTCTTGTATGTTCTTTAAGTTGTTCAGGATGCTGTGAGTGATTATAGATGATAACATAAACTCATTGCTATTTTCTACCTTCTGAAATTCTTGAGCTAATCTGTTAGTTGCTTTTTCTATGCTTATTATATGCTGGTTGAATACTTTATGCTGTTTATTCATGTTTTGCTCAATTCTACTCAGTAGATTGTACTGAGCCTCCACGACCGATGTCTGATTTTTCCATAGAATAGCCAAATGTTTCTGATTTTCTCTAATTAAATTGATATCTTTTTCGTATTTTTGCGCGAAATCGTCATCTAATATCCCGAACAGGCTGTGAGCGAGATATCCGACACCGTTGATAAGCCCTCGCCGGCGGCGCGAGCGTGTGAGTCGCTGACCAAGCAGCATATTGTTGTAGTACTCGAGCTCCGTGGCGTCGTGACGTAATTGCAATATTATGATGTCACATTTAGATGGTTTAGTTGCTTTCGAACATAAGTTCTCCAAATTTTGAACATATTTTTCGAACAGATTTAGTCCTTGCCAATACGGGTCCATGTCATAGTAGACGATCAGCTTCCATTGATCTCGAATAAGTTGCATGTTAGATACTTTGTCAAAGTATATGCTCTGACTATTGTTAAGGTTGATTAGGTTGTATGCACACTGAGCGGGTGATACTATAAACATTAGCAATGTCATCGCAAGAGTGACGATATTGCACGATCTTTTTGTTCTAAGTCGTTTGCTTGTAATTTGATCTGTAGTTTTGTTTTCATTATCCAAGGTCGGGTCCGGGACCTTATCAATTTTGCTGTCATTTCTTTCGAGAAGTGTTGATATTTTTGTTATGGGTCTTCTGATGATACCGTTTTTTGTTTTGATTGATACCACACGCACTAAATTGTCCTTGCCCGGGTGAAGATCTGTTATCCTACCCATTGCCCATTTGCCTGGGGGCAGATTGGCATCATGAATGACAACTATGTCATCCTTTTTCACGTTGTCTTGATTCCGTTGCCACTTGCTTCTTGCTGTCAATTGGCATAAGTACTCAGATTGCCATCGCTTCCAGGTGTCCGCAAATATTTTTTGAACAAGTTGCCAACGCGTGCGCTCGTCCCTCTCCGTCTCAACGATCGTTAACGTAGGACCACTTGATAGGAAGTGAGATGGAGTGAGGAAGTTGATGTCTTCGGGGTCTTCACTAAGAGCGCAAAGCGGTCTGGAGTTGAGGCATGCTTCTAGTTGTGATAATAGAGTTGATAATTCCTCGTACGTGAGTTTTTGTGCTCCAATTACTCGTCGTAGGTGGAACTTCAGGCTTTTCACAGCCGCTTCCCATAAGCCTCCTGCGCTAGGCCACGAAGGCGCGTTGAAGTGCCATTCGATTTCCATGTCTGATATGGCTGAGAAGAAATCTTGATCCAGTTGATGATGAAGGTTATGGAATCCTTCTTTCAGATGCTTATTTGCTCCGACGAAATTGGTCCCATTGTCACTGTACATGTGACGTGGGGTTCCACGGCGGGCTGCTAATCGGCGTAAGGCGGCCAGGAAGGCTGATGAGCTAAGATCTGATACCAGCTCCAGGTGTACGGCTTTAGTGACCATACACACGAAGACTGCTATGTAACCTTTCGTGGTTTTTATACCTCGACCTTTGTTTGATTTTACATCTATGTGACCTGTGTAATCGACGCCGGTATGATAAAACGGTCGCGTCGGGTTACACCTCGCCGACGGTAAGTCTCCCATGAGTTGTGTATGTTTGTTAGGGCTCTGCCTTCTGCAAATGACGCATCCACGAATCCGTTTTTTGACAGCTCTGTTGCCGCCAATGACCCAATATTGCTGTCGCAACCTTGCTAAGGTCACGCGGGGTCCGCCGTGAAACGTCTCTGCATGTGCTTGATCAATCAGCAGATTCGTAAGGTGCCCTTCATGGGGTATGATGAGAGGATGTTTCATGCTATCGTCAATGTTAGCTTGATTGATTCTACCACCTACTCTCAAGAGGTCTTCGCCATCAAGGAAAGGATTCAACGAGAGAAGCTTGCTGTCTCGCTTCACCGTGCCTTCCTTCTTCAAGGTAAGTATTTCATCTTCGAAATATGAATGTTGTAAGTGCTTTATAATAATCATTTTTGTTTGTTTGATTTCAGGTGCAGTTAGATAAGACGACTTCGGCTTGGCACTTGACACCGCGCGCCGCACCCAGGTAAGTATGCGCGTCACTCGCTTGAAACAGCTGTGTCTGTTTATAAGATCTCCAATTACGTCATCGTCGTGACGTCGAGTGGTGACGTTTGTTTGTATCGATTTCTTAACCTCTTGATCCGTAGTGTATTTTTTGTTGATTACAGGTTCTTGATGTGACGGTAACCATGATGGACCTTGCCACCAGAGAAGATGCTTTTTCAGACTTGCTACTGATGTACCACGGCTGGCGCAGTCTGCTGGATTTTCTGCTGATTTTACGTAATGCCAATTGCTTGGTGGTATGACTTCTCTGATCTTCTGTACTCTGTTGGCGACGAACGGTTTCCAACGGCTTATGTCACCCTGTATCCAGCCTAACACTGCAGTCGAGTCGGACCAACCGAAAACTTTGATATTTTGGTCAGATAGACTACGTTGCACGGTTTCCATTAGTTTTGATAGTAAGTGTGCGGCGCAGAGCTCTAGTCTCGGCAATGATACGCACTTTGATGAGGGAACCAATCTTGATTTGGCTGCTATCAAAACAATTTTTGATTGATCGTTGCTAGTTATCTTGCTATAGATGACACAGGCGTAGGCTTGCTCGGAAGCATCACAGAATCCGTGCAGCTCGACATCACCATGCTCATGACTGTGGAGCCACCTGTCCACCTGTATCTCATTGATGCCTTCTAGGTCAAGTTTGATCTTAGACCATCTTCCTGCGATGTTTGGCGGCAGTTGATCATCCCATTGTAAATTATGCTGCCAAACTGATTGAAATAGTAATTTCAACTGTGTTGTAATAGGACACAGCCAGCCTAAAGGATCGAAGATTTTTGATATGTCTGATAAGAGTGATCTTTTAGTGGCTGGTTTGTCTGTATGGATATTGATCTTTAATTGGAATGTAAATATGTCTTTTTGTGGGTTCCAGTGTAATCCTAACGCCTTCGTTGACTCCTTTTGTTTGAAGTCAAATCCTTGTTCGTTGATCTTGTCTTGATGTACGTTTTGTAAAAGATCAGTGCTGTTTGAACACCACTTTCTTAGATTAAACCCTCCTGATTTGAGAAGGTTAATCAGATCTTCTTGGACTCTCTTAGCGGCGCTGGTGCTGTGATGGCCACTGAGTAGATCGTCCATGTAGAAGTCTTGCTCTAGGATCTTTGCTGCTTCAGGAAAATTGTGACGTTCATCATGAGCCAACTGCTTTAAAGTGTTCATTGCTAGAAACGGCGCAGCTTTTGTTCCGTATGTAACAGTAGTCAGCATATAGTCTCGAAGCGGTTGATCAGGTGAGTCGCGCCAAACTATTTTTTGATATTGACTATCTTCTTCGTTACAGAGGATGGCTCTGAACATCTTCTCAATGTCTGCTGAAAATGCTATTTTGTACTGTCGCCATTTGATAACTAGTGACAGTAGGTCTGCTTGCAAGTTGGGTCCGCTGTACATCAAATCGTTCAAGCTTTGGCCCGATGACGTCTTTGATGACGCGTTGAATACGACGCGTAATGCAGTTGTTGACGAGTCGGCGCGTTGTACGCTATGGTGAGGCAGATAGCAACTCGGAGTCATGTTACTGTCGCGATCACATTGCCTCATATGACCTAAATCTATGTACTCTTGCATAAATTGTTTGTAATTTGTCGCCAAACTGTCGTTTTTGGACAATTTTTTCTCCAGCTGATAAAATTGTGCGACGGCCTTCTGCTTTGATTCACCCAGTTTTTCATTTATTTCAGGTTTTAAAGGTAATCGGACAACATAGCGACCATCGTCTTGTCGTATGGTCTCAGTTTTGTATTGCTCTAAACAGTATTGATCTTCTGATGACATGCTATTTGATGTATCTGGTATATCCTCGATGGACCAGAATCTTGATAAATCTTCTAAATCGTGAAGTACGACGTTACATTGATATGATTGTAAGTTGCCACATATGATCCAACCGAGGCGGGACTGCTGCGCAATCGGCTGGTTGTCGTCTTCTCTGATGATTCCGCTTAGGATGATTTTAGAGTAGATGTTGGCTCCGAGAAGTATATCTATTGGACGGCTAACATTGAAGTTTGGATCAGCTAATTGTATGCCCTCTAGGTATTTCCATGACGGCTTATCAAAGGATCTGTTAGGTAATTTATTGACGAGACTTTTCATGATAATTGTGTCTGTACTAAAGGTGTAGTCGGTATGTATTGATGATGCTGTGATATTGATGACTCCCTTACAGTTGTTTTCCTTGGTGCCGATTCCAAATATAACTCCCTTGCAGCGTTGTCTCGGAAGGCCGAGTATTTGGGCGGCCTTTTCGCTGATAAGACAAGATTGAGATCCTTGGTCTATCAACGCTCTCATTTTATGATAACTTCCGTCAGCTGACCTTACTTTGATTTCGGCTGTAGCTAACAGGATTTCAGCTATGCATTCCTGTGACACGTGCGTCACAGTTTTCTGTTGAAACCTTGTATTGTTAGGTGTCGCGCCGGCTTTGTTATTTGATAGGTATGCTTCGTGTAATAAGGTATTATGATTGTTATTACATTGTGCGCATCGTTTGTCCGAAAAACAAACTTTGCCTTTATGATCAAAGAGACAGTTTTCGCATAAACTTAATTTGGATACTGTCTTACGTTTCATTTCTGGCGCTTGACCTAGAAATGTTTTGCAATGGAAAATTCCGTGATTATCATTGCACAATGGGCATATGCTTTTATAACGTGAAATCAATTGAATGGTTTTCGAATTTGTATGATTGATAAATGCTTTACTTGATGCGCCTGGATGTGCCTTAAAATTGTATGATTTTTTAAGGTCACTTGATTGAAATTGCTGATTGATTCTCGGCGCCTCTTGCTTGCGTCGAGATGATTCTAATGCTGTGAATCGCATTTCCAGAAAGGTAAGGAAATCAGGCAGTGTTGGTATGTCTCTGGGGTTTTCTAGGTATTCAAAATAGTTGTTGTGAGTCTCGGTATCGAGTTTCTGAATTAACAGGTGTATAACAAGAGGATCCCAGTTGGATGTATCAATGCCGAGATTTTGAACTGCATGCAGACACTCCTTAGTGATGTCGTGTAACTTCTTTATAGCTGATGAAGATTGATGCTGTATAACAGGTAACCCAAACAGAATATTCATATGCGAACTGAAGATTAATCTTTTATTATTATATCTATGATTTAAAATTTCCCAAGATGTCTTATAATTGTCTGAACTGATATTTAAGTGTTGAATAAGCTTTTCAGCTTCGCCTTTCACTTTGCTTTTAAGATATTGCATCTTTTGAGCGTCTGGGATTGATTTATTCTTATGAATGGTTTCTACGAACAAGTCCTTAAAGGATGTCCACTGCTGGTAGCTCCCACTGAATACGGGTATGTCCATTTTAGGTGTTGATTGATCTCGATGAGATGCGGCCCACATCTTGCTATTGATTGATTTCTTGATCTCGTTATACCGCTTCTCAAACATATTGTATGTCGACTCGTATTGTAAATCGTCCTTGATTAGTTCACTGTCAATCTCCCAGTGGAGAGAATCCACAGCGTTCCAGCGACCCTGGACATTACGCAGAGCGTCTTCAAACTCCCATCTCTCGGACAGTAACTCGATATCTATGCTGTTAATTGCTCGTTCCAATGCTTTGAAGTTACTTTTTTGCTTTCTGTACATTTCGTCAAGCTTGCTGTGGTTCCCGCTATCCATCCTTCTGATAGATGGTGATTGTTGTTGTTGACTCTCTGCTGCTGCAGTGGTTTGACCAGGTTTAGTAGCTGATGGCCCTGGTTTTGATTGCCATTCAACATTCAAACCACCTATCGGAGTAGCAGGTCTGAGGACCGACTTCTCCTCCTGATCTGAGCTAAGATGTTGCTGAATGATTCTACGACTATCGTTATAAAACACTGATGTCCGCTCGTAATGATTTTCAGTGAAGTAGGAAATATCACGTTCCTCGTACTCACATAATTTGATGTGATTTTCTTGGAACTCCCTCCAGTACTGATCTAGAGTGTCCAAGCGTCTCTTGATGTTAGATGCAGTTTTTCTTTCTGGACCATCTTTTTTAAAGTTGATAAAAAGCTTGTCCATTGCATCCATCAATTGATGTTGATTTGATACGAAGTTTTCCATTGTTGATGATTAAAATAGAAAACTCAATAGAAGAAAATACTTGATAAAAATGACTGGGGGTTCCTGCGCCCTAGTCACTGATTGGTGCCTAGTGTTTAAATATCCCTAATGTGATAATTGCGCCTTCTCAATCTTCGCGGTGAGACCCGCTGGTGGGAGGCCGGTCAGACCGATTCGCTACCACAAACGAGACACAAAACACAAAGGCTAATTGATGCGGCTGACGAGACGACTGCTTGTCTCTGTCAGGACTGCTGATGATGATGCTGATAAGTAGGAATGAAATCACTTACTGCTTTTGATGATACTTATCCAACGCGTCACTTGCTGCACGTGGAAAGTCTGATGAACGAACGGTAAGTCACAGGAAACACATGCACTACGAAACCAGGTCAGGTTACCGAAACACGTGGCCCCGCTTTTTGACCTCACCGCGCGCTGGTCAAAATGCTCGAAGGACCATAAAGATGTACGAGCTGCTGGCTGTACGATCTTTAGAGGATGATAAAATGATAAATTAGACTTGATTACACGATTTATTTGTTAAAATGATGATTGCTATGAGTACGCGCCGTCGCGATTGATTACGTACTGATTATGCTATATGATATTTAATGCAATAAGGTTAAAATGCTGATGATACAAAATGTGCGGTTGTCGAGACCGTACAGATAGTACGGTAGTACATAACCTGTCTTTCGAGCCCGCCTCGCGTAACGTAGCCTGCGCTTCAACGGAGGTCCTTAGAGATGATGAAGGTACTCATCTCAAACCAGCTGAGCGTCAAGCGCTGGCTGATGTCCTCACCAGGCACGCACAGGTTTTCAGAGCAGGGGGAGGTCCAACACCTTATGCAGAGCATCGGATTGAAACAGGAGAGCACCCGCCAATCGCGACGCCTCCTTACCGCCTGAACCCTTCAAAAAAGCAGGTGATGAAAGCTGAAATAGGTAAGATGTTGCAGGATGACATATTTGAATGCTCCTGCTACGTTCCAGCGTCTTATTGATCGTCTCTGTTCCTGCTCTGCTTTACAGGATGTAAGTATCCTCGCATATTTGTACGCATATTTGGTGATAAGTGAAGGATTCCATCGCCATCTGCAAGACCTCGAGGCTGTTTTAGTCGCCTTTCAGAAGATAACCTGCACATCAACCGAGTGAAATGCGCTTTTGCAAGAGAGAGCGTTAGATACCTCGGGCGCGTTATCACTCAAGAAGGCGTTTCCACCGACCCAGAGAAGGTGAGTGCTGTCCTCGAGATACTCTCAAGAACCAGGTACTCTCAAGCACCTGAGATCCTTTCTGCAGATTTGTTCGTGGTTTCGAAAATTCATACCCGCTATCACGGTCATACTAGCAACCCCCCAAAGCCTGTGATACCCAAACGCAACCGCGGACGTCCAGTTAATACTGAGAGAGTGCTAGTCCAGGAACGAGGGCGTTTTCCAGGACTAGAGGGGGAGCATATAGCAAACCGCGTACACGCACTAGCGCCACCTAGTTGTTTTCCCGCAAAGGAAGTCTCGCGGGCGCGTGCCTAGCCGATACAGCTAATGTCCGTATCCGGAACGCGTGTTCGTTCAGTTCGCCACCCGCCGCCTCGTCTCTCGGCAGCGCGCGCGCTATACCTCGGTTTTCTTTTGAATTCTTGTGTTCATGCATGACTGTGCCCAACACCCTTAACTATCTTATGAATGTGTAGTGTGTACTTGTGTGTGTATTGCGACGAATAAACGTCAAATACCAAACAACTCCCTGATCTTTTACTTCTGTAAACCCAAGCAAGAGAGTCTCAGAAGTGACGCCCAACGAAATAAATCATAAGCGCGTCTCAGAAACTGTGTTTTTTGTAAAGAAATTTGATTTGAAATGCCTGAACATCCAACCATCCAATAAAAGAGTAATTCAAAATAAGCAAAATATATTGAACAAAATGAAATAATACTTACCTACAAAATTATAGATGATTACAAAATTGCTTTCATTACATTGCGTTTAAAAGGTTTTCGTCAAAATTACAGGAAAAAGTTATTTTATATTTATAAGCAGCATAGATTTATCAGAAGCCTATCTTCTCCATTACAAATTGAATATTAATTAGAGCTCAATCGGATTTTCACTTTATTAATTTCAGCTTGGAACATAAAGAAGCAAAATTAATTTCCTTGTTTAATACCTAGATCTATAGAGGTACTAGAAATGATGATAATCACCAACCTATTTCGGCTATGCGACCACTTCGATTCCTAACCGTAGACAATATGGCGCTCATACGCTCGATATGGCCTTGAAATTCTGATCTAATTGAGAGCACCTAAGTACGCCGTTCTAATAGTGGTATGTCATGGCAGCATATGGAGAGGCCTTTGACTGGTTGCGATTAGTAGGTATCAAGAACAAATAAACGAGAGAATTTTAACATAATATCTCCTTGATAGGAAACATACGTAACAGTTTTTCATTTGCGAATTAAAACTTATTTTATACAAGACATATTAAATGCTTTTAACAAAATTGGACAGGTAGGTATAGTACGGAAGGTAAAGTACATTTTCACATTACGCTTGCAAAAGTTATACTAATGTTTACATAGGTATAATGAAATATAATTAAAATTACTTGATTGATGTTACATGGTGGGTATATCCTCCAGAAGTTTGCCATAGGTGGCGAACAACTGGAGAGGCCTATGTCCAGCAGTGGACTGCAATAGGCTGATGATGATGATGATGTTACATACTTACCTACATCTAGTGCACTTGCAAATAATTATGATGATTCTATCCTAAATTCCTATTTATAGTTTCTACCACTCACTACTACGTTACATAGATTTTTATATTCTAATTCTTCTCCAGTCAATACTACTCTGCCCTAAAAGAACTAGCCCAAGACCTGGCGATTGGATGCCGCGGTCGCCTTGCAAAGGTCACCCACCTTGTACGTAGTGGGAAACGGCTGACAGATGAGCAAATGTGCTATGTTCTACAACGGTGCATCACAGTCACAGCCAGAATGCAAAATTTCCGCTTAGCCCCCTCTTAACCAAATTTGATCTACATTTTTTATAATTAACTAGTGATCCGCCCACGCTTCGCTTAGAGTATTTCAGTTTTACATACATACATAACGTCACGCCTTTCTCCCAGAGGGGTAGGCAGAGACCACGTCCTTACATTTGCTACGATCCTGACACACAACTTTTGCTTCGTCCACAAATCTCTTCATACATGCTCGTTGGTTTAGGGTACTTAGTATTTTATCTTTTTTAGGACACTTTCTATTTGGTCATGAATTTCAGTTTTCTCTACCTGTAATATGCATGTTTTATACACATAAACTTACCTCTTGATCACTCTATATAAACAAAAAACTGCACCAAAATCCGTTTCGTCTTTTTTAAAGATCTATGCATAGCATACAATAGGGAAAGTCACGAATTGCGACTTTGTTTTATACTATGTAGTTAAGAGTATACAGGGCAACATTGGATCATAAAAAGTCGTTTCTTAAGATTAATCTATGAATTTAGAGAACTGTATGATAATGACAAGGTATGTTGTGCAAAGGCTTAAGTAACTCAAAGGGAGTGACATGTTGAGTCTAATAACACCCCATAGTGCGTAAGCAAATTCGTTTTCTCGAGTCAGTTGAAAGAATGCCTTAACCCGCCTGCGGCCAGCCTTATCTGCAAAATAAAATTCAGTTTAATAAAAAAGCCTTTTTATAAACAAGCTTTTATGCATTATCGTCTGAACTCAACGTGCATACCAAATTTCAGCTCAATTGGTTGAGGACAAGTGTCTTAAAATTAAGTTGTAAGATTCCACCCAAACAAACATACATTTCTAGTTAAATAAAAGCTTGAAATAAAAAAAAATAAACAAATAAAAAATATTTTTTTTTTCTATAGTAGCATCGTAATGGAAAACATCATGAGGAAACCGCTTATCTGTCGAGCCACTAGGTTAGTTTACGAATTTAGAATAGAACCAATCCGTCTCATCCCGTGGGTGTCGTGAAAGGTAACTAAGAGAATATCAGGAAACGGGCAGCAGCGTTTACCTGAGTACAGATATAACCTACTGTGGTCTGGCAAGTGTAGTGACAAAGGCAAATAAATATTTATTTTGTTCTGAGTCTTATTTTAGATTAATCATAACGTACAATCGTCGGTGGGCTTCACTCAGCAGGACTCACTGAAAACCAGCGCCGTGGCTTCTACGGGAGCCACGGCCTAATAATGCATAATGCTGAGCGAGGCCCTTTTGTTTTGGACGTCGCAACGGTCTTGTCCGGTCTAATTATCATGTACCTACTATGTGTTTATCTTTGTTTATGTTTTAGTATAATGTCTGTCTACCTTGTTCGTTGTGATGTCAAAATAATAATAAACGTTTTCTATTTCTCTATCTTATAAATACAAACATCTTTCATCTATTCAGATATTTACGAAATTCAATGATTGCACAGACAACTATTGTTGTATTTTCTATATTCATATGCAAATTGAAATTTAAAACTTATGTACCTATGTAGGTGGTTATACGAAATCGTATTATCATATTTTTCCTTAACCGTTCACTCGAATGAATTTGCGGATAATACTAAATCTTCCAATAGATAAGTTAGATATCCATGAAAATATTTCGGATCATTGAACAACTAAACTTGTGTAAAAGTTCGTCAAATAAAAGTTATCTTTACCACTCAGATAATCTTTTACGGGTCAACTTTTCTATTGAATCTTTTCAGTGACGTATCAGTTATAAAATCGTAGTTACTTAAAATGTTTGATGGTACTGCAGTTTACTTGTGGATTTTATTAAGATAAATCAGTGGCAATACTGCACACTGCAGTATTTCACAAATATGAACTGTAATAATAATGTCGGCAACATTTTTGTTTTTCTGTATCCGTTTTGTTAGTAGACTGAATTGTAATGAATTGAAACACGGGTTTATTAGACGTAGATGATATAGAAATTGCTTTTTAGATTCTAAACCTAATAATTTTGACTTTATCAAGAAAAAATACGATAGGTACGTATATTTTTATGTAGGAAGTCCTATCACCAAGTTAGTAGGTCAGTCACTAAGACAACGGCCAGGATTTGAACAATCTATAACTTGATTTTAGAAATGGAGTTGTTCAGTTGCCGTACCTCTTTTCTATTGGTGTGCATTTTTTTTTAAATTTTAACAAAGCCACTTTTAAACGTTTTGAATGTTAGGTAGCAATCCACACTCGATATGCACTCTTTGACAACCCTGAGATAGCTCGACAAGCATTAGACGGACGGACGTGCTCAAAGCCCCGGGGTAAACAGGATTTGGCTGACTTTAGTGACGCTTAGTTTCGGGAAATTATACGTGCATTATAATATGTTTGTAGGTATGTAGATTTTTAGCTCGCACCTTTTCTTAGTATAAATGCTAAACGTACTTTTAAATGTACGTCGGTGTATCTCGGCTATTTTTTTAAATCCGGGCCACTATTTACTAATTTCTAGAAAAATATGACACGCTGGACCCCACAGGGCCATCTAGTTCCAAGCTAAACCTAAACTTCTATAAGGGGTACTAAGCAACTGGCAAACTTACTTTAATACCATTTTATACGTATTAACCTAGTAATTTTTGACCTGACCTCATATTTACAGAATGGCTCAAGCCTAGCCAAAATTGTGATAAAAAGGCCTTTGTCTTAGGCCTTAGATTGGTCGCCTTCACTTATCCTTAGAATTTCTTCACAAGTGTGCAGGTTTTGTCACAATGTTTTACTTTAGCGCAAGAATAAAATGTACATTTGACTTTCAACTTGGAAAACTCGTAAAAAAACGCGGTTTGAATCTTTGTATCTTGTATGGAAGCCTTTACTACTATGCTATGTTGCCTTTACTAATGCTTTTAGTTATCTCGATATCCATAAACTTACCTATTTCAATGGTGTTCATAGCATCGTGCAATATAGTGCGGATATGCGAAACTTGAGTTGTGGTTACACTGGACAAATAACAGGGTACTATTACTATTATTGAGTACTTTATGCTTCGGGATACGCAAAATATTATTATGGTCCTTAGTCTCTGAAAAGAAATTAGCAATATTGACTTATCCGACCTATATATAAAATAAATAACTATCAGACATCACATACTTACATTGCTCCGAATCCAAAGTAAGTAGCATAAGCAAGTGCGTATGCTACTTACTTTGGAATCGCCTACACACGCAAGTATGTTATGGTTGTCAGAATAACGGTACCTCCGTTATCCACAAATATAGGTATTCTACACAATTAAACACCTAGACACAGGCCAACACAAGTGCTCATCAAACGAATGTTTGTTCTGGGTAACGATCGAACCCACGACCGGAGACGTTCAGGCAAGAGTTACCACCAACTGGGGTGCAAGAAAGGGGCGTCCCCGTGGCGCACCCCGCTAACAGTTAGACCCGGTAAGGCAGGGTCTAGGCTGGCCAATCCTATCAACACAATGGTAATCGGTAACTATCAATTGAGCCACCGAGCCAGTTATTCTCTTTTGCACGAATTACACTCAAGCCACAGCGGCCAATTTCTGCCTTTATCATCAGCCTTTCACAGTTCCTTGCTGGACATATTCTCAGTTATGAAACTTCACTCAAGCCTAGTCTGGATTTTTTTCATAAATCATGTTTTGGAAATTGCTAGAAAATTGCATGTCAATTACTTTATTAGTTCTTAAAAGGATACCCTCGATTTTCTGGTCACATTGTATATTTCTTAGGATTAATAATTTTATAGTAAGTACTTACGTTATTATCTCCGTCGAGATTTTGCACCGCTTTAAACAAATTCTTCATTAACATCGTTGTAGATAGCCCCGAGCAGAACAGCATTAACATCATCTGCAAGAGAAGTGAGGCGAGTTTTAGACAGTTCGCTGAACTTATTAGTCTTTCGCATCATAAGCTAAAATCGAAAAATGTTGTTCTATAAACGAACTCATGGTCACATTTAATGTTTTAGTGGTTTGCTGGAAGATGTCAAAGTGAATTGAGCTGCCTTTTTAGCTTTATGTAAGCCGAAATGAAAACATTATGCTGGGCTATTACGTAAAAAATAATATATAAGCCTTACAAGATTAAATTTGTGGTTAGTCTCCAAGTAGGCAGTTGTTGTACATTTATATTAGAAATTTTTTTTTTTTATAAATCGACATCATTATACAATTACTTAATGCACTTGTATTTTAGAAAATAAAACAACAAAGATAATTACAACTAATTACAGCACAATATAGTGTGGTGTCTTTGACAAGTGTATCGATTCTATGTAAGTAAAGCTTGTTAAAAAAGTTCCTTAAATTGAAAGTTATTTATCACATATAATTTCATAACGTAGGTACCAGTGTACGAATCCTACACACTCTTCCACGTACTCACCCTTAAATTTAATAACGCTCGAAAAAAAGGTTATTCGAAAAAAAAAGAACTTACCGGAAAATTCATTATAGAGTTCAATTGTTCAGCACACTTGTGCAACAATTCATAGTTTTTGTGCAAAGAACCGATGTCGAGTTTAGCCTTATTAGACAACGCTTCAATACCACTCAATTTCTTCTCTGTCTCATTGGTTTTTGCTGAAAATGCCTTCTCAACTTTCGCTTTCAATATAAAAACTCTATTCATTACCAATCGAAGAAGAGTGCAAATAAATAATTGTTCGCAATCGTGAGCAAACAGTGTTACATAAGTCCATATGAAGGCTTTATCTACATAATGAGGTACATATAACATGACGAGAAAACACTCGAATCCACTATATATGACGCTCATAGAACACCAAACCCAAACTCTTGCGGTCGGAGTTGTAATATTGAGATTATCGTTTATACGTAGGTAACCGTCAAACACATTTATGTCTGTAAAGAATTTCTTCAGGCAGCTCTTCTTGGATAGCATAGAGGATAGAATTAGAAGAATATATTGCATATGATTGGTGTCTCTTACGACAATATGCGAGGCGCTGTTCGCACGATCTCCTAGCGTGAAGTAAATGGTGAGGAGAATCAATGAAGTGCTATATATTAAATTTAACCAGTTTAATATTCTACGACTGCTATACAGAAATAGGCGGTTGACGCCGATGCACGATTCAACAATAAGTATGTTTTTAATGTGATTGAGCAAACCGTTTTTCTCGTCATCATTTTCAACGTTCGGCTTTTGAGGCGTTACTTGTATTGATATTACTTTTATGTTGTTTTGTTTCATGTTCATCATTATTTAGGCGTCAATTTGATTCTGTATCTAAGTTTATATTATTTTTTTATGTTTTTATCAAGTATTTTTTTAATAACCACTTTTCCTGTTAAAGATTTGGTATTGAACAAACGACGTTTAACTCAAACCACCATCAAACAATACTGATCGAGTTACAACACCATAATGTTGATAAGAATCTTTAATTTTATATTGATCGTAGGCATTTTCATATCGGGCTTTATAGTTATTGATCTTCAGTTCAGTGCCTAATAGCATTGTTGTTAATACTGTTAATGTAAACTAATTACTTACAAATGTTTACTACAGAAGATATTTCATTAGGCTTAGGAGCCTACGTCAGTAGTACGTTGAAATACATACCGGAGTAATTATTTTACCCAGTGCCTTGTATCTACCTATGCTAATAAATGTGTTATATTATCTATCTTTGTGTCGTATACCTAATACTTGTATCTACCTGTGCTTTAACATCAAAATGTAAAGTAAACCTAAAGGCGAGTATATCGGTGGCAACTGACAAGTAGGTAATTGATTCGCTTTAGCGTTTTGAGACGGGAAATACTATTTTGTGCTTTAACTGTATAAAAAATAAAGTGACTTATTATCTTGTGACTAGCTTAACTAGCAAAGTTCCACAAAAGCAATGTAACACGTAAACAATCAAAATTTCTAAAGTTAAACTAGGACACTATTCCAATAAGGGATGTAACGGAACGATCCATCATCTTTTCGTTCCAAGCCACCCTCACCTGCGCGTGGTGCCTCCTGCTGAATAACTAGTGGCGGTATAACCATCACGATTGAAGGTATATCTAAATTATCAGGCCGATAACAGGCAGCAGCGTCCCTAGTACGAGAAGTTACGCCCTGCGATCGCTAACCCGCCTGTTCAGCGATTATAGCTAAATCCTCCAGATGTTTGCCCAAAGTGGCGAACAACTGGAAAGGCCTATGTCCAGCAGTGGACTGATACAGGCTGATGATGATGAGGGCACTATTCGACTCATTGATAATGTTAAAAATAAACTTAACACATTGTCTTAAAAATATCTTAAAAATATTACATCATTAATATTTACATAAACATAATAATATACGACCAATTAGCCGAACAGGGTTGTTGCGATGTCCAAAATAAAGGGCCTCACTCAGAATTAAGCCAGACTGCAGGCTAGTGATGAAAGGGCAGGCATAATTAAAAAAAAAACTAAATGTAACGTTTGAACTAAACTACCTACGTATGTTGTGTTCAATAACGTCGTATACATCACTGTACATATTCCCGATAACAGCGCATCAAAGCAAATAAATCGTTTCCACGACCTATTCAGTGCCGTTCCGTTTCATAAAAGTTGTTTCCCTTTAAAAATAGTGCACATAATAGCTATTCAGTCATGATAAATGACTCAGTAGTATCGTATTGCATCCAATTTATGCGATAATAAACAAGATGGTCTTACCTAAGCTATGATTGATGGATTATTCCGCTCGCCGAAAATTTATAAAGCCACCGCTGTGTATGGGAATTAACCTTGGGTCCTATTATGTCGATCCGGTAGATTGATAGATGTGGGTGACATGAATAGGCTTAAATGACTGGTAAACGGAACGCGTACAAAACGACCTATTATGTAGGTATAGGCCCAGGTATAGGGGATAGTCTAAATCTAGCTTTGACGTTGATATTAATAGTTGTACCAAATAATCTTGTTGGCATCGTTTAAAGTATGTAAACGACCTTGCCCTAATGCCCAAGCATAGACTTACATAACTAGATTTAGACTATGCACAATACCTGGGTATTGTGCATAGTCTAAACCTAGTTCAAGTAGTAATATTAATGGTTATAACAAGATATTTGGCATCGTTTTAAGTATTAGAGTGAATAAATGAATTAATTAGAGTGAATAAATGAATATGAATATGTACGTAGTAGTAGGTTATCGTTGTCTTTTTATCATCATACGATCAGGGATTCGCATCGCTTACATATAGCGATAAGATTGAAATTATAATTTACGGTAAATTGAAAACTTTAGTTTTTTACTACTACTTTAGTTCATATAACAATATATCCTCGTTGTTGAGCTCGGGATTATCCAAATAAAATTCGATAAAGAATATAATTTACTAGTGCCAAAGTGCATATCAATATATCTATACAATAGTAGTAAAAAATATTTCTATGCCGGGCAAATATGCTATGTGTTAGTGAAACCAGTGAGAGAAATATACCAGACTATCAGAAATTACTCAAAGAATCAGTAAATTACACTGCAAGTACGTACGTACATCACTTTGAAACACAATCTTATGAATTACTTTTAGAATTGGAAAAATTTCAAATGCGCACTTTCCTTAACTGCAACTTTGCAAGAAAGAAATTCAAAAATCCTTACCTTGTGATCAAAATGTTGTACTTCTGAAAGATGAATCTTCCAAGTTTAATGTAAAAACTGTGTTTACAATTTCCACCAAGAAGTCCTTAACTTTTCACTTTCTCTTTTATGGGATGAGATGATGTAACTTTTTAATACTGAAGTTTAACTTAGTCTCTAAATAGCTCCTGTAGAGTAAAGTTTGTCTGATAATAGGTACTTTGCAAAAGACCTTTTATTTTCTAGATTCTGAAATTTTCGGTAAAAAAAGAACTTGCTTCCACGATGACCGTAGTACATATGAAATTTTGGGAGTTTGTATGGAAAATAAGGATGCTTATATAGGCATGTGCCAGGCTATTCTATTCTTTAAATTTCAAAGTAAAATTAGATAATCTAATATTAAATTCTATGTAAATGCAAACAGAACCATTTTCTGAAGTGGTGGTTGGATATTTACATACTTCGTAATACGAAAATTAATTATCCACGAAGATTAATTATACTACCATGATATGGAACAATATGCAGATTACGAATAAAATATAGCGGTATTGTATTAGGACAAAGGATGTCTTCTGTAAAAGAGAAAATGTGGATTTTCAGACCTTTGTTATTTATTCCATAAATTTCCTTCTGTTCCTAAAATAAGCCTAACAAAAATACCAATTGCACAGACATTGGATCAGATAGTTCCTTCAAAGTAGCGTATTTTTATTTAAACTATATTATATTTAATTAAGTTTCACTGTTGAAATATTTCGTTCGCAAACTTTGATTTTTCTCCTACTCAGAAAAGTTTGCCAATCCTTAAAAAAATGTGGAATTGTTTGCTACATCATTAAAATATTTTACTGATTGACGGCACAAATGTGGCTTCCTTTGATATGAGACAGGTGACTGGTTGGCTACCTATTCAATGTTACAAGCGACATGACCTTCTTTTTTTGCTGGATCAGCCACTATACTGCGTTTCGTATCATTAATCTTTTAATACTAAGTAGGTTACGGTTGCAAGGGAGCGACCCATCATCTTTTCGCTCCGAACCACTTTCACCTGCCCGTGATGCATCCTGCTGAATGACAAACGAGGCTCTGGCAACCAGCTGGCAGCGGTATAACCATCACGATTGAAGGCGTAGCTAAATACCACAGGCCGATGACGAGCAGTAGCGTCACTGGAGCGAGAAGCTACGCCCTGCGATTGAAAAGCCGTGCCCATCGTGGCGATCATGGATATTATGGTGTTTGCCCAATGTGCGACCAACTGGAGAGGCCTGTGTCCAGCAGTGGACTGCAATACGCTGATGATGGTGATGAGGTTAAAAAGTGCTTATTATAGTGATATACATATTAATAGGTAGGTACATAGTTACAAACATAGTAGATAGATATTGAAGTCAGTATGTAAGACCATTAAATCAAGGCAGTAAACATGTCGGTTCGTAAATCCCGTATTGCCGAAACACCTTTCACATCTCGTTAATGCGGATAGCGTCATTAATCCCGTTTTCCAAGGGATTACCGAGCGGTCCCAAGGATGCATCAGATTTCCTCCCAGCAATTGACCTGCGAACTATTTTCTTAACGAGCACTCATTAGCTGAAGATAAGGGAAAGTGTTTTTCTTTTTTCGAATGGAAATAGTGGCGTTAAGAATTTTGATCACGGATCGAGGTCACGATGTTTTGGGAAAACTTGTATCGTATGAGGTACTATGTCAGGAATATATTTTTTTTGTTAAGATTTGAAGGATTTAGCTGAATGACAATTGTCAGTGGGGGACTCCTATGGCCTAGCAGTAGACGCATGCCAGATGATAATGATGATGAAGATAAAATATACCCATTTATCGTAATTATGTTCAATACGATTAGAGTGTATTAACCTGCCTAAAAGTGAAGAAATCGAATGTTATTAAACATACAAACTAAACTTAAGAAATTTAAAAGAACGAATTGAACGATTTTGTTAATACCCTACCTAGGAATACGCGAGATTATATCACCTTTCAAAGAAAAAAGACGAAACAAAAATTGCTTTGCTACAGACACACGCTCACACCCACACATACACACATCTCTTCGATTGGGTCGGAGCTGAGTAAATTAGAACCTGACTCTACCGCTCAATATACTACGTACCGTACTCGTATATATTTTATGGGTTAATTATTATCTTAACGAGCGCTCATTAGCACCGGTTAGTTGGCTTTGTTTTGCCTCCACTGAATTTGCGTATTTTTTCTTCAAACCTTGTTTTTCCTAACTAATTATATTATGCTAATTTTAGCGGCTGGCTCGCTCTTACGGATAATAGTCTCCAGTCCACCGCATTTTCTAAATTATGAGAACTCGAAAAACCATTCTTTTCAGTATAATAGAGAGGAATCGTTGTGTTAAATGAGCCTCGAAATTAGAATGATGGTTTAAGGATGGATGTTAATTTCTGTTCGTAATTATAAAAACGAAAATAATGTTTATGTTTTACGGACTTTTTTCTTTTGTTTATTAGTTGTAGGTATGATATAAGTTTGATGATAGACCGAAGTCTTAGGTTTTTTTTTATATAACGTGGGAAGATCTGAAAATAACGAGAGGTTCTGCGTCCAATTAATACTAAAACATTACCAATTGTTAGTAAAACATATTATTGCAGTTTAAATCTTACTGAATAAATAGAGAATCGTGCGTTAAGTAAACCATTCACACGACGTTTGCACTGGTTTGAAACGAACTTATAAATGATTTATTAGTACTTATATCCATTTAACAAACCACCATTTTAATTAAGTCTAACCCTTATGAAGATAGCTACAGAAGCGTGATTGTATTAGGTAAGGCGTAGCTTCTCGCTCCGGTGACGCTGCTGCCCGTCATCGGTCTGTGGTATTTAGCTACGCCTTCAATTGTGATGGTTATACCGCCACCAGTCGGTTGCCAGCGCCTTGTTTGTTATTCGGCAGGATGCACCACGGGCAGGTGAGGTTGGCTTGGAGCGAAAAGATGATGGGCCGCTCCCTTTTATCCACAAAATAAGCACATAAATAGAAATGTAAAAGTTCCTCTCAATCGTAACAATTGAAATTACGTCTGGCTACTTAGATATATTTTTACAGTCTGTGACGTAAGCCATTCTGATCCACGTATTATCCTGTATTTTCATTTTAGGGCAGAACTGAGCCGAGGTTTAAGTGGGGATTTGGTGTAATTCCGTTCAAAAGGTAGATCTATACACAGCAACAGATGTAAGTGTGTTGAGCTTGTTTAATACTTCACGTAACCGGACACAATATAAATGTGGAAGCCTCTAACCGGTTCGCTCCCCTTTTATGTATAAAAAAATGAAGTGTCTATTCTATATAGCGCATAGATACTGTACTTATGCAGTTTGCGGCGCGGCGTTTTGTTTGACGCCTTTTTTAGTAGCTTGACGTAATGGCTTCCCTTCGCCTGATGGAAAGCGAAAGAGGAGCCCAAGTCGCTGTGACAACGGGCAAGTTGTCAGTTGCCACCGCCATGCAGGCCCATCCACCCACGAGCATTTTGTGATAGTTGAAATGATGGACCATCTTTGTAATGCCTATAATAAATTAATACAAAATTATATCTAAGGACACTGAAAAGAAAAAAAACAAGTTACATATTTAATTTCGTTCTTACAATCAAAATCTAACAGAAAATTTTAATTAATCTACAAAGATTTTAACTTTCGCTCAATTTGAAGAAGTTAAATACAAAAGTAGTATTTTCTGTTAGATAATAGGCATTAAAAGTATTCTTTTGAAATGAAATCACCCGACGGCGAATTTATTAATTGTTAGTTTTGTTCTTGTAGTAGGTACTCAGCTCGTTAAGTTGATTAGACAGGATTTAACTTTAAGAATTAGTTTGTCAAAACTATTTTTAATTCAATTCGTTTAAGTTCATTTATGTTGTGTATTCACTTACCGAACCCGGTGGCTCTACCACCAGGTTCAAGTTCTTTTTTTTTTCTATTAAGCCGCCTATACGTTATACATGTTGGCCGAGCGTAGCGTTGCACTTGCCTTCTACCTATTTGCTAACGTGAGGGTCAGCAAATAGGTAAATGGCAAGTGATAATGTCCACAAGTGAGCAAGAGCTCTATATACACGTTGGCGCTTGACTTCATTTGGCCAAATAAGCGAGCGACACACTATACGATGTAATAGTACATAGTGCATTAACTGCAGGATGGTAAACCTAGTCCACAAGCTCAGCAAGCTATGGAAAGGGCTATGCTCAGCGTCTCTCTGCGGGATCCAATCCGAAATTAGGTGATCCGGTAGAGAACCAAAGTCATCTACTTAGCTCACCGGATTTGTAAGCAGAAGTGGCAGCGGGCTGGCCACATCAGCTGCAGAACCGATAACCGTTTGGGGTAAACGAGTTCTGGAGTGGAGATAGAGTATCGGCAAACGAAATGTAGGACGCCCTCGGTCAGATGGAGTGACGATTTGCGCAGCACGGCTGGCAAGTGCTGGATGCGAGAAGCCCAGGATCATCCTAGTCATTTAGGAATGAAAAAAAGCTCTGACGCAATGCAGCTGTTGGCTGATATTTAACATGGTTAAACAAGTTCCCATTTCGCCGTTAATAAACATTTTTATTTTTAAATAAGAAATCCACTGGTTTGCTTTACTTTACCCAACATTATCTGGAATCATACCAATCACGAGAAACACGTAATACGCTGGAGCATACCATTGAAATATAATATTTTATTTACTAAGAGTGCTTTTCGTTTATATACGGCGAAATTGGTTACAAGTGCGATGTTTATAATTAAGAGTTGCAAGAAAAAATATTTATAAGCAAATAAATTGTCGTATTTGGTTTCAGGTATCCGGTTTCGGTCATGTATGTCGGTTATTTATAACTTACCATATAAATATTTACATTATTTGTATGGAAATAAATTAATCAAACAATTAATGGAAATTTACATAAAGTTTTTAATTTTATCCGTCACATACAAACTGATGATTCACTTATTAATAAATTCATTCAATTATACAATGTTCCTGAACTACATTGTGGCTGCGATAATTTAAAATGGGATCTTATAGACGTATACAATGTTCCTGAACTACATTGTGGCTGCGATAATTTAAAATGGGATCTTATAGACGTTTTAAGAACCCGTCGTAAAATTTAATAAGCAATAAATTTTAGGCAACAGCTCCAGACACCATAAATTCAGATACCTGCCTCGAGCCGCGAGTGTCGCCGCAAAATGTACCAGAAACTGTATTGTATAATATAGAATACTTGGATAGGAACGTGGAATTATTTAAGAGAGGTAGGGCATAGCGAATCTTCGCTGGAATTGAGCTGCCCGTCCGGGGAATTACCTCCACCCTATAGAATACCGCAGACAAATGACCTCTGGGTCGTGTTTCTGCTGGTGAGTAGGGTTTTCGGAGCTCGTGGGGGGTTGGGGTTGGGCCGGCATGGCGGTGGCAACGGGCAGGTAATTCGTTCTGGAGATCTGGACGTTTTACCCATAATCGCCATGCTGGGCAGGCGGGTTGGCGATCGCAGGACGTAGTCGCACCAATGATGCTGTTGCCCGTCATCGGCCTGTGGTTTTTAGCTACGCCTTCTTTAATCGTGATGGTTATACCGCCACCAGTCGGTTGCCAGAGCTTCGTTTGTTATTCAGGAGGATTCACCACAGGCAGGTGAGGGTGGCTTGGAGCGAGAAGATGATGGCTCACTCCCTCACATTCCATCGGTGACCGCATAAGGTTTATTTGTACCCAGATAAACGCTGCTGTCCGTTTCCTAGTATTCCCTTAGTCGTCGCCTACAATACCCATGAGATAAGATGAGGTGGTCCTATTCTAAATCTGGAAACCACACTGATTGAATCAGATTTCTTGAAACTGAAAGTTTGTGACAGGAATTTCCCAGTTCAGTAACGAAGGTTTTATTATGATGATAGATTTCTTTCTCTTCAAAATAAAAGCAACTCAGCTCATAATTTATTGTATCATAAAAGGTTTGCCGCCCAAACATACGTAAAAACATTTACGAACGTAAGGAACACATCATTAATCATAGTTTTGTGGCCGTAAAACGGGATCACAATAAAGATAGAGGAACCACAATTCTATCTGCGCACTAAAAGCTCACTCCCGCTACCATTAGGCCCTATAAAAATGTTCCCGGGCATGAAAGAGCGTGAATGATGCGAAGACATAGCTCAAGCATTCATAACCATGTTTCAGACGGTATCATAATAAACGGCTGCTTATCATTCTGTATCTAAATAAAATACAGCCATTTTAGCCGCGTCTAGGCGTTTTTTGCTCTTTGAATGCCTCTCACGAAACATCGCTCTGCTCGTTCGTATATTTTCATTCACATTTCTCTACGAATAATTTAGTGAAATTAAAGTAGAAATATAACGCTCCTAGAATTATAAGTAAGTGGTCTCGCAGGGGTGTTGGCTGGGTCCACTTATATTGCGTGCCTTTACAGAATCTATTAAATTCCAAGGATGTTTGAAGATTTAGCCTTCGCACCAATCATGTTTCTATATATGACGATTTCAATGCATATGAATTAAGAATATAGTTAACCTAGTATTACCTAATGTCTTAGCAATCACAAATGAAAGAGTATGGCAACGTCTTGCAAATAAATATACAATAACTACATTTTTTAAATGCCATGTAGCGCCTTCTAGACCCAAAATTAAGCTGAAGCTTGTACTTTCAGCATTGCCCTGCCTGGGCCAATGAGCGCTCCGTCCTCGTCACTGTCGCACAGGACCTCGATCTGCCGCAACTCTTGCGGCAGATGACGGCGTCGAAGGAGACCTGGCGAGCGATGCTCGCATTCTGCGAGACAGTGATCTCGCAGAAGGAGGCGGCGGAAAGAGAGCGTGAGGCTGCGGTAGACGCGCCCGCTCTACGTCGCCCCCGGCCCGGGCGTCGCCGGAGGGCATACAACGCATCGTATGCCCTCTGAGCCTCTCCTTCGTGCCCCGAGTGGTGAGTGCGGGGGCGCGATCCACTCATAGGGGCGTAACGGTGTGGTGGGTGCAGCCACACCGTTGCACGAGGTCCGCCCGGGGAGCAATCTATTGCTCCCCGGATCCGGGGGCAGGGGTATTTGCCCTCCCCGGACCAGGAGTGCCGGCCGCTTATCATCTGCGGCTGGCCAGGGCAGGCAGGGATATGGCCGTATGCTTCGGCGCTACCCGTGTCCCTGCAACTTGCTGCCCACTGGCGACACAGGGGGGTTTAGTGGGTATGCCCTCCCTTTTGGGAGGTGTGAGTCCCACACACCATGCCGCCTCCCCCCGGAGACGGCATGAAGGTGCCTAATGCATTCCCCTCTTAAAAAAAAAAAAAAAAAAAAAATGGGTACAAGACAACTGATGAACTTATATACTTAGGTATTATTTTGAATATTGGAAGGCCTATATTAAGTAGTAGACTGCGAAATTAGGTTGATGATGATGATAAAATACATTCCATATGTACTACCGATAAAATACATTACCTATTATATACCCATATATAGGTATTTTAGACATAAATCTTCCTTTTGAATCCCTCTTATCTATAAAAAAACAGCACCAAAATCCTGTTGCGTAGCTTTGAAGATATAAGCATGTATACAGACAAATTAACAGCGACTTTGTTTTACTATCAAACAGACGTATCGGTCCGCGATCTCTGTGTCAGAGGTTCACTGCCTGGATAAACGTAATTGGTCATTATAAACTACGGGTAGGTATAATTGTAAGAGGAAACTCCAAACAAATTAAGCAAAACGAAGATCGTAATTAGATTAATATCTGTAGATTTCAAAACAAATTCTGTAACTTATTAACTTGTTTAAAAGTAAAATTATCTGAATTAAATTAGTTAACTTCGGTATTTTCCAATTAATCTCTGCTCGACATGGAAAAGTCTTTGTAAAGGAGTTCCGAAAATAAATTACACTTAATGACTTTTTCATAAAGTTCGCGAAGGAAAAGTGAAGTTAAAAGTAGGTGCGATGTCCATTTACATAACTAAGTTCATATAAATACTTAAGTAGGCAACATAAAATGGAACGACATAATTTATAAATGTTTAATGATATTATAGGAATACTCTTTTTCGATACTGATAGTAATATAATGAGAGTAATATAAAGAATACATGTTATTGGTCTTATTAATCAATATCAAATGTATTTTACGTTATTTTTATCAAATTGGTTTTCTACAAAAATATAATATTACCCAAGACATGCCACGCTGGGCCACACATCGCCATCTAGCCCGAAACTAAACAGAAGCTTGTACTATGGGTACTAGACAACTGATTAACTTACATTTATAGCTACTTTTTTTGTAAATAAATACATATTACACATAGTAAACACCCAGATCAATACAGACATGTTCATGAGCACAAATGTTTGTATTGTGCGGGAACCGAACCCTTGGCTCAAGAGGTCAGCGAGTCTAGTTTAACCAGTTAGGTAGTTAGAAATTACATTGTTAAATCTATCTTCTCTGCATGATGATTACGGATTATGATCGTACCTATACCGCACCTATCGTACATTGATCTAAATAATGTGTAAAATAAATAACTAACTGAGCGTGTGGTTAATGTAGAACAGTTTGATCAAAGCGACTTGAGAGAAAAAATGCTAGAAAAATAGACACTTTTCCTCGTACAAACCGCGACAACCCAATCGCTTTTGACTGAACGAAGTTTGTCGGGGCAGTTTGCTTAAAATAAAAATTACGTTGCGTTTTAGGATTTTTACGACAGAATAAAGAGTTTTATTACATTTTATGGAAAAAAGGAATACAAACTAACTGCGCCCACGGGAGCAGTGAGCTTAGCCGATGTTAATCGTCCTGTGGTAACTTGAAAATAATAATATATTTTTAAAACTTGCATATATTTTATCTCTCCCAACCGTTGCTAAAGGTATAATTGTAGATCTTAAAAATAATAAACTAATAGTTTTTAATTACTCAGCGGCGCAGTGGCTAGAACATAAGCCCATAACATGGATGATTCGAAAGTTCCGGGCTCGATTCTCGGTCAGTTCACGAAATGAACTTTTGTTGAACTTGAATATTCCCTATTATCACGTTATAAGATAATTCGCAAAACTTCACATGGAATAGTAAAATTCGCGTTGCATTTCTTAGCAGCCGTAACAAGGTTGGCCACTCGGATGCATACATCATCCCGCTCTAAAACTATCATCCATCAAAAGCTCTGCTCTCGACGAGGAATTTGTCATCATTTGCATTAGGATCAGAATCAAGTTTTTCCTTTAGCGAGAAAGTCTTGGCGAGAATTAACGATTCTTTGCTTGAAGTTTGACTGAATGTATGAGTGAGCTACACACATCCTTCTTTATATAAAGCCTTTGTCTTTACTCCTTGTTTTCATTGTTTTTAATTAAATATATTTCCTCTATCTGAAGGTTATCTGGAAGATAAATAGTCCAATATACACATATATCATGCTAGGCTACACAGCACCATATAGTCCCAAACTAAGCAGAAGCTGTACTGAGTGATAAACTTATTTAGACATATTTATTTTTTGAAAGAGATCGCTAATAGATCGATAATGATAAGACCGCCTAAATTTAACTAAGATAACATGACTTAGAGCCCATAAAAGTGTATTTATCTATCTGTCTATACAGTATCTATCTATCTATCTGTAAAGTATCAGTAGCATAGTGGTTAAGGCTTTGAGCTTCATGCGGTCAAAGAATCAAATCCCGCCATGTACCAATGTTTCTTTTTGAAATTTTATCATGTGAAAAAGTTTACCATGTGTTTCTAATTTGAAATTCATGTCTATGTTTGTTTATTCGACGCTCATATACCCTACTATCCTGAAACAAGATTTATAAATGGAAAAATGCTCTCTTTATTTACTTACTAGCGAACCGGCTTCGTTTCGTTTCGGGTATTTCAGTTAAACGCTGTATCAATATGTATTAATAATTCAGTAACAATAAAAGTACGACTTCATTATTAGAGTTTTATTTACATGACGTAGCAGTTTAGGTTGCTATGGTAACGTTTTCAAAACACGTCAGTTTGTAAGAAAGCTTTTTGGTAATTTTTTTAAAACCTTGGGTTACATTATTAGAGTTTTAGCATGGATCCCTAACTTTTTGGAATATAATGTTACTCGGAGATGCCTATGTTCACCGGAGATAGTGTATTACTTATTTCATTGTGGTTCCCCACAACGAAATAAGTAATTGATTTAAATCGGTTCAGTAGTTTCGGAGCCTATCCAATTCAAACAAACAAATCTTTCCACTTTATATTAAAGGTGTAGATTAGTGTAGAAAACCATAGCATAAAAAAGAGTACATTGGTGCTTTGCAATTCAATAGAATAGTGTTCATTGTGGAGATACATCTGCGTTGTATCACAAACGAAACACTTTAAGATACGCCCTAAACATTTGCATACTGATTCAAGCTATTTCAACAGCACAGTCCATTCCCTCAAGTTGTTCGGGAGAAATACTCGTTATTTCAATAATATCGGTCGGCTCTTGCAACCAGGAGTCAGACGCAGAACGTTGCACTCACATTCGTGGGCACAAAGTGGACCGAT
The DNA here is from genome assembly GCA_031163375.1 of Conogethes punctiferalis. Classification (NCBI taxonomy): domain Eukaryota; kingdom Metazoa; phylum Arthropoda; class Insecta; order Lepidoptera; family Crambidae; genus Conogethes; species Conogethes punctiferalis. The sequence goes on along the minus strand of CM062082.1, from coordinate 15,329,137 downwards.
ACACTCGAATGCGCCTGGTTCTTACTCGCTATTCACTATTACCGCACGCTAGTGTTGGGCAATAGCCGTCGAAAAGCAGTTTGACGATTTTCGAGGAAATTTTATTTTATCGAGTACTGCAGCTTGTAAACCGTCGTCTGCTACCATCCTGTAATTTGGATCTAGGCGGGAGGTAGGGATACGAACCTTTATAAGTACCAATGTGTTTAAAACTTCAAATTCATAATAAATGTAAATTTTTCGGCGCTCTTACCGCGAAGAAAAGGTAAGGTTAAGATAAGATAAGATATTCTTTATTGCACCAAAAAACAAACATTTATAGACAAGGTATAACAACTAGTAGTACAATTTAGGCGGTCTTATCGCTACTAAGCGATCTCTTCCAGACAACCTTCAGGTAGAGGATAGATTAAACAGAAGGGGTGAGGTGAATAATCGACTGATGAAACAGATTTAGTCAAAATATAAATACATAATAATAAATAAATGAATACGTAAGTAAAATACAGATATAATAAATACATAGGTTTAAAACATAAGGTTGTGCGAAATAAATATAAATATCAGACAACGTTACATACATTGCTCCAATCTCAAAGTAAGAAAGTAAGCTTGAGCATTTGTGTTATGGTTATCAGAACAACGAAGGTACTACAAATAATATTTGTATACGTATATTATACGAGTCAACATAGTGTCCAATCTTTTAGATAACATACTCATGTTACCCACTCGGGTAATGTGGGTATAATAAAGACAGCAAACTAATCAACTTTCTATCATATTAAGGGGACTGACCATTTCATCACTTATTTATGAACCCATCATCAATCGGCCTGCAAAGATGTAGACTAAACGTAGGCAACTGTCATTTGAAAGGATTTGCTGTAGCCACCACGCTTAGCATGCGGATTGGATACCGTATTAGGTTTTATTTGTACCCAGATAAACGCTACTGGCCGTTTTCTGATATCCCCTGTACCCGAAATTCATGCATTTAAAAAAGTTTTAAAATAACAAACTATCGATAAATGTAACTATCTAATCACAGCACTATTGCACGTTTACAAATGCCACATCATTATGACCTCTATGCAGTGCGCTTACGGTCCACGTGTTCTATGATCGTGGTCAGGGGAAATCGACTGAAACGTATTAGTATCGATGAAATAGTACTTACAATATACGGTTGGTTTATTTCTACACGGTGGTTTTGCACAATAGAAATCATGTTACACCTAAGTACTGTACCTACAGCTTTGTAGTTGACTGCCTGGTTTGGTTAGGTTAGTGGACGCAAGTACGCGCCCTGCGGTATTATCATCATCATCATCATCATCACTGCTGGATTGCAGTCCAGTGCTGGACCCCTACGATTGTCCGCCACTGGGCATCTGGAGGCTTTACCCATAATCGCCACGCTGGATTATCGAGTTGGCGATCGCAGGGCATAGCTACTAGTTCTGGGGACTCTGCTGCCCAAAGATAAAAGACACGTATTTTTCCTTTTTTCATTCAAATAAACAATAGCAAAGGTACAAGGCATTCAAAGTTAGTAGTCTTTGACGTCACTCGCTCCCGTAAAAATTCCTCACCGAGTGACGTCACGCGTAATTTCAATGGGCTATAACTTTGTAATTTTTAGTCTAATTTAGAAATAAAAAAATACGTGTCTTTTATTTTTGAATAAGATAAAAGACGGACTAATTACAATTTTTTGCCATAATAGCCTATTGTGATGGTTATACCGCCATCAATCGGTTGCCAGAGCCTCCTTTTTTATTGTTGCATCACGGGCAAGTGAGGGTGGATTGACCTTGACCCATGTAGTGGCTTGTAGATTGGTGGTTGTGGCCAAAACTCGGTCAGGACAGATTATTATTTCATTTACTGCAGATATTGTAGTGAAAGTTGGTTTAACTAATTAGGTTCAGATAATTACACAAGATTAATATCGGGACATGTTTCATTAATTTGATTACCCTCGAACAAACCACGAATGCATAGTACGAGTATTATTGTACGAAACGTACATTTTAAACGTACATTTAATTATCCTGAATAGTGTATTTACTTTTTAATTATGTAACGTCTCAATGGTCTTACGTCCCAATTCGGCCGCGAAAAATATATACTTTTAATAGTAGCACTGCTCTAGAGACCTCTCATTGGCTGATAGAAAGGTAAAAAGATTCCCAAGTCGCTTTATAAATGGAAAAGTAACCAAAATAAATCATACTTTCAGTTACCACTGCCATCTGGCCTGAATATGTTTAAGCTGCGTATATGATGAAGCGGTAAAAATTACTAGTTCAATGTGACAATAAGCTAAATTAAATACATAGTCATCGCTTCAGTCTTTACTTATTGTAATGTAAATAAATAAATATAAATATTACACAAAATCACATACATTGCTCTGATCCCAAAGTAAGTAGCTTAAGCACTTGTGTTATGAGTATCAGAACAACGAAGGTACCACAAATGTATACTCAATTGGTAGTGAGTGAGTTGTCGGTGAGTAGGGTTTCCGGAGCTCGTGTTGGGCCGACATGGCGGTGGCAACTGACAGGTAACTAAACAGTTACTTACCCGTTGTCACAGCGACTTTTTTTTTTTTTTTTTTTATATTGGCTCGGCATAGTGGCTTCCTCTCGCCTGATGGAAAGCTGAAAAGGAAGCCCAAGTCGCTCTGGCCGCGGGCGGGAAACCTCAGTTTCCAGTCAGCCACCACAGCCATACCGGCCTACAAGATGCTTCTTCACGGGCTTCTCTCTCGCTTTCCATCAGGCGTAGGGAAGCCATTATGTCGAGCCACTATAAAAAAAAACTCAAATACAAATATGAACACCCAGACACGGAACAAACACAAATGTTCATCACAACAACAAGCGAAGGATCGCTATGCCCTACCTCTCTTAATGTAGAGTATTTGAAAGACTCATTGAACACATAGGTTATTACATTATACATTTTGTTATGTTAATATATTGGCACGTTTTATTATTATCCAAAAGCTTTGCTATTCACAAAATGGTCCATACAAAGATAATTTAAGTAGCACGAAAAGCGGTTGCCTTTATTTTTCAAAAAGTCACAAACTTTTTAAACCCGAGAGAGCACAACTAAACCCTGGTTTAACCCGTGGATTTGCGTGTTAAAGAATCACCTAGATTAGTGGGTATTAGGCGCCTGACCAGGCTTACCTACCTACTCACGTAGAGTATATTTAGCCTGTATTGCGGTAGTGGGTAGTTGCCATTGAACTTTTAATTCTGTTCTTTTGGGACAAGGTTTAAATTTACTTAACTGAGGTATTTTTGGTGGTATGTTTGTGGCGTGCAAAGTTGATCGGTCACTAATAAGATTGAAATCTATCATAAATGGTTTGCACTTTACATTTAACTAATATGTGTACTGCACTACATGTACATGATTTTCAATATTACCAGTAGAACAAAATTTCAATGACTGTCCTGGTGACAGGCGGACAAACGGACAGACGGAAGGATGAACAAATAAGGACAGAAGGGGACTTACCCTTATGGCACGGAACCCTAATAAGACACATTACTTACCTATATCAAATTACTTGTTATACTTATTTATATCGAATCGACAGCCTAAAAATATTTTTAGGACCTAAAAATGACGATACTGTCATACATAGATATCCTTTCTCAGGATCTAGACTACAATTTTGGCATGAAAGTGCGACACAACAGACAGACCGAGTTAGTTTCGCATTTATAATACATATTAGTATACGTAAGCAGTAAGGAATATTACATTAGGAAAAATTCGGTAAAAATTTGAGCATGCATGCGTATTATTCATTATCATTATATTTTTATGTCGATATGTAATACTGCAAAAACAATCGTAAAATATTACATAAAAAACAACTACACAGTTTGTACAAATATACATTTATTATTTGCAGTTATAAAAATATTATGTGAAAATGTAGCGTTACGTTAAGTGGTAAAAGAAAATAAAGTCATGTATATTGATAAATATTAACTGGCCCGCTGGCTTATTTAGTAGTTCCTTCAGTCTGGTGGCGGTATAACCATCACAATTGAAGGCGTAGCTAAATACCACAGACCGATGACGGGCGGCAGCGTCGCCAGACCGAGAAGCTACGCCCTGCGATCGCCAACCCGCCTGCGCAGCGTGGCGATTATGGATGCATCCTCCAGATGTTTGCTTTAAGTGGCAAATAACTAGAGAGGCCTATGTCCAGCAGTGGACTGCAATAGGCTAATGATGATGATGTAGCAAACGTGTTTGATGGTAAGGTAAGTGATCACTTCAGCGGCTGAAGGCGGAACTTCAGCCCATAGACACCGCAACACCAGGGGAGTCACCGGTGCGTCGCCGGCCCTTAAGAAATCTGTAGGCTCATAGGTTTTCTTCTGAGACAACATTATCTGAGCCAATTCCTATTGTCACTTTTGCTCTACTCAGTTCTGCCGTTATTTTTTTTATTTATGTATTTTTTTGTGTAAAGAATATAAATCTTAAAAAAATAATAAATCTTTCATATTTTTTATTATTTAATGGAACACGAAACATTTTAATTATATTACATCACTATTGTCATTTATACACTGTGTCATCGCAAACATTTGCTGTTAGAAATACGCCTTCATAGCGTCTATTTTGAAACCGATTTTTTCTAAATTAGGTCGTGATCTCGTTTTATTCTGTTCATTAGGAAACAGCGAGGCATGTATTTCATTTTGGTTGTTTTTGCTATAGATTGTAGTGCTCTACTGGGGATTTCTCGTAGAATTTTACAGAATTTATAGTGACGTCACTCGGTGAGGCAACTTTAGGGAAGCGAGTGACGTCAAAGACTCCCACTCCTAACTTTTGATGCCGTGTATCTTTACTATTGTTTACTTGAATGAAAAAAGGAAAATACGTGTCTTTTATTTTTAATAAGCTAAAAGACGGACTTATAACAATTTTTAGCCATAATAGCCTATTACACCCATCAGCCTGCAAACATCCACTGCTGGACATAGGCCTTCCCCAATGTTAGTTGTCATTTAGGAGACTTTCCTCAGTCTCCACGATTAGTAGGCAGCCTGATGACCGCAGTAGGATATATTTGTACTCAGGTAAACCCTGCCTGATTATAATATCAATGTACGTATTTATTCTACGCAGAGTTACCCAGCCCTCTATTTTTATCTCCCTCTATACCTCTGTTCGTTCTTCGAAATGTTTACATTCAGCTTTCCATGTCCTACCTCATTACCCAAAGGAGGTACAAGAACAAACGTAAATGATGCAATCGAATCTTAAGTCAACTTATTTGGGTCTATTTTTCAATACAACTTCGCTGCTGACCGTTGGTACTCCGCTAAAAACTCATTAAAACTTTTTTCTGTCGGATATGTCCAATGGAAATTCACAGTGACGTCTTTACAATATAAATACGACGTTGTACATATTAAACTTGATGAATAATTGGCAACTCTCTCTCATGCTTGAGAAAATATTTATTTTGGTAGATAATGTTGAACTGAATTCTAAATGTAAATATTGATTTGCACTTGACATTATTACAAAAACCTGAATATAGAATCTTCAAATGTTACGTAAAACATTTGAAGATCAATCGGTGACAGATAAAGAAAAAAACATCACCGTACCAACGAACTTTTAGAGATTTTTCAGCTGGAAGTATAGATATTCACCGTAGGTTTATTAAGTATGAGTACTAGGCAACGCACCCGTGAAGAAACTTCGGTGGCATTTCGGGATCAGTCTATAGAGCTACCATACAGGCCGTCATGCCGGTGGCAACTGACAAGAGATTTATCTTGTTACTTGTCCGTTGACACAACTTGGATGAATCTTTCCCCTTGGATCACACCAAAGCCAAAACACTGTGCCAATAATATTATGAAACAAAATAGAATTCATTTGCTTGACTTTATATTGGGATTATGTTCTACTACGTTTAATAAAAATAATAGCCTAAAGCCCTCCAATAAACCCTGACCCAAATCGGGTGTTCTATCCGGAACACTGACAACGTAAGTAGCCCTGAAAAAACGGATTACCTATAGGAAATTGGGGCCTTAATAGCAAAACTACTTACCAATTTCGTTGAGTTCGCTCAAATTGTGAAACTTAGGGAACATTGATTAGAACATGATTAGACCTTTTTTTATTAATATAGACATAAAATGAGCTTCAGGGTCACCATAGGTTAAAATATCAAAGACTGACCCGGCAAATTTTGTTTCGCCACAGAACCCTTTTTTATGACCGAACCTAGTTTCCGTTCCTGTCATCTAAATCTATTTTCAGTTCATTTTTTTTATATTTACTTTTTGATAAAAATTTCAAGTTCATATTGTTCAAGAATGACAAACTTTCATTTAAGCATCCCCCACCGCATTCCCCTAAGTGTTACATTTGTGAAAAAAAAAATTAGAGGAAAGTAGTTACTGCTTTTCTGAGGTTACTTGGATTATGACTACCCATGGTGACTGCAGACATCTCCCTCAAAACACTCAAACTTGATACAACTAAGAAAGTAGTTGGGTCAATTAAGAAAATTAATTTTTCTAAATCAAATGAACCCGGAAACTTATAAGGCAAGAATGCTGAAAACTATTTCGCCACTACACGGTCGTCAAAAAATAGTTCATTCACTTCGCTCTTACAAATACAAGGTAAGTACATGCAAAAACAACAGAAACAAGTTTTAATTACATCAACGAAAAAAGAATCAATGAACTCGAATGTTTTACTGCTAATCCTTAACACGATTTTTCACCTACGTAATAGGATATTTGTGAAATAATTGCATCGTTTCGATACACTGCTAAGTGACGGGTGAACGCGCATAGACCGCTACTTAGGGAGTAGAATAATGAATATTCACATTTTATTTGTTTGTGTATGTATATTTTTTCCTGTAAACAGTTTCGAATTGTATGGCAGATACAGCGGACGGAAGACAGATGAATTGAAAAGGTATGTTAAGTGTGTTTTAATTTTTTTTAATAAGTAGTTAGGTACGAGTAAATGGGTAGCACTTGATATGACTCCGATTCACTTGATGTTAAGCGAGGTTTGAAGTCTACGATGGAGCACGCTCACTCTCGCCTTGAAAATCTAAAGATTGCTTACCTACACCTTTCGTTTTAGATCAAACTGAAATAAGAAAAGTCTTACTTAATAATGTATACAGTACGGTATCTAACAATGGCTGGTGTAGAGTTAACATTATATGCTCTTTATTTCCTATATTGATAAATAGGTAGATCGTTGGGGTAAACGAGTTCTGGAGTAGAGACCGCGTCTCGGCAAAGGTAGTGTACGACGCTCTCAGGCCAGGTGAAGTGACGCAAGACGGCTGGCAAGTGCTGGATGCGAGAAGCCCGTGACCGATCAAGGTGGCTAACATTGGGAGAGGCCTATGTCCAGCAGTGGACTGATGTAGGGTGATGATGATGATGATAAATATATAAATTTCAAGGCCTCGGGGGCGCAATGGTTAGAGCGTTTATTGAAGCGTGGGTGGGTCGGATCAGTTTAAAAAAAAGAAACATTCCTAATTTGTCAATGCAGGGCAAAATGTTTAATTTTCATCATAACATGCATGATCGATCGGTGACTGATTGAAAGACAAGTACCAGGAACGCATAAACACGTAGAAAGCAGGTTGCGTTCAATTTATTTTAACAAATTAAATTTGAACTAAAAGCAGTGATTAATCAACTAGTCGATATTTTATCGGCCGAATACATACATATACATCATATGCCGAATATGGCCGGAAACAATAAATCTTATATTGATATTAGAATCCGGATACGTGAAGCACTTATTAAAAGTATTCAATCGATAAATCTTTGTAAAATTAATACATTATTTTGATCTATGAGACAACTTATGCCGCCTCATAAAATATTGTAAAATACTCTGACAACAATTTCCGTTGCTCCTCGCAATTTCGTAATGTGTAAAATTTTCCACTAAAACTGAAAAATTGTGTTAGCGGCTTCTCGTAACTTCATCTTGAGGATTTCGGTTAGATACGTAGAAAATTTTTAGGCTACAGACAGTCCGTCCCCCCCCCCTGTTTTATTTATCATAGTATCCAACCTCTGTCGTATCTCAAATAGCCGAAGTAAAAACTAAGCACGAAATCAAAACGATCATTCGAGATTGTGAAGAAGGATATCTACTTTTATTTACATCACCCCTATTGTGAATACTATATTCTACCAACGAACCAATACAAGACTCCAATATAGGCAATACTGGGGGAACTACAAACATATTTCCTACTGAGTCTCTCCATCTTGTATGCCGTTTGATTTACGTTCAATGCCCAGCAGATATGAATCCTTGCACCCACACAAACGCATCTAGAATATACCGTGAGGACACGTAGTACGCTATTCAAAGGCACAAATTAATTGGTACTAAGAAACTTAGATGTGTGAATGTGGTAAACTTACATAAATTCATTCTTACCAAATGATTGTGAAGGTGCTCCCTTTATTAATATTGTAATGTAACACTCTAAATCAAAACTATATGTCATATTGTTAGTAGTACATATATTTATTGTAATTTATTGCTAAAAGTTGATTATATAATTAAATTATTAGATGTAGGTACGCTTTATTTGATCAATATTCTCAAATTATAGTCTTAAGATTTGTAAGATGTGTTTTCTTATAAATGTACCAGCTAAAGGTTTTCTATTTCTATAAAAAAATCTGTCAATTTTACATGACTAACAACAGACGGAGAAAATCTGACCACAATTCGTTCTAAAATCGCGAATGTTTTGTTCCCCTAGTACCAACTTAAGTGTTTGTAATACCCATAACGTTTATCGGCAGGGGATGCTCGATCAAGGTGAAGGCATGCACTCCCCATGAGGGCAGCCGGATCGATGGCACGTGTAACAACTTCAAACGACCCTCCAGAGGCAGTGTGAAGGGGCCGTACCTCAGGTTACTCAAACCGGACTACGGGCATCGTAAGTTGGAATCATTGACGGTTTGGAAGTTTGTTTACTCACAATGAAGAAGCTTTTATTGCCGATTTTTATCCCGTATGTTTTTATTTATAAGTAAACAGAACAGTTTTTTTTATAAAACGTATGTAACGTTTTAATCGTAGATATCATTACATATGTTTTCGTATATCTTAGACACAAGTCTGCTTGTGTCAAGTCGATTTATTTCGGTCAATCAATAACTAAAAAATTGAACATCTAAAAAAAAATATTTCAGCTTTCGGTTATAGATTAGCTATAAATCAAAGCTTTTAATAAAGTCAAATGCTTGGTACAATTAAGAAATTCTTATTTTATTAGGTAGATATTATATCTTATTAAAATCGGATCTAACATTATAGCAGAAAACAAGTTACCAGTTTCCATTCTTAGTATTTACATTTATTTATTCAAATTTAGTTATAGTTAACTAATAGATATTGCAAAATTACTTAACTAATACGATTTGGTTGCTGTGGTATGTGAATATTGTACTCTTTTCAATTTAACTTCCTGAGGCCCAATGTCCTCGTATACAAATCACATTTTCCCCATTCCTTCCCACTTAAAAATAACTAATTTTCAGTTGGCCGAATACGCCAGAACAAGGATCATGCGCCGCTACCGTCTGCGAGGAAAGTCCGCACGATGATCTGGTCAGATGGTCGAGTCACTGACGATTTGGCTTTCACAAGGGCAGCCGCACACTTCCTGGAGTTCATACATAATGACATTACTATGATGAACAACTCTGGTAAGATATATTTTACCTGACGGCCAAAGAAGAGGCGATAAGTTTTCGATATTTGTATAACTAGCTGCTGCCTGCGGCTCTGCCCGCGTGAATATTCGTATAAAACATAGCCTATGTGTTAATCAAAAGTATAAGCTATATTATGTACTGTGAAGTTTCATTAAAATCCGTTCAGTATTTTTTGCGTGAAAGAGGAATAAACATTCATTCAAACAAACTTTCGCATTTATAAAAGTGACATAAAGACCCTGGGTCAATAAGGTCATAAACCCGATGTTCTTTTAAAATGTTATTGTTCTGAAAATCTCGGTCTTATGAGATTGCATATAATAAAAACAAAACGAATAACACCGTTATTTGAAAAAATAAAAAGCTCTAAAAGAAGAAAAAATTTAGTACATTATATGGGACCCATTCTTGAAATGGAGGCTTAGCGAACTATTATATACTAATTCAGAAATCCAGTTCCGTTTTTAGGGTTCCGTAGCCAAAATGGCAAAAACGGGACCCTTATAGATTCGTCATGTCTGTCTGTCTGTCCGTCCGTATGTCACAGACAGTTTATTCCAAAACTATAAGAGCTACATTATTAAAATTTGGTACGTAGATGTATTCTGTTAACCGCATTAAGATTTTAAAGTAAAATCAGAAAAAAAACCAAAATTTTTGGGGTTCCCCATACATGGAACTGAAACTCAAAAATTTTTTTTTCATCAAACCCATACGTATGGGATATCTATGGATAGGTATTTGAAAATGATGTTGAGGTTTCTAACATCATTTTTTTCTCAGATGAATAGTTTGCGCGAGAGACTCTTCCAAAGTGGAAAAATGTGCCCCCCCCCCCCCGTAACTTCTAAAATATGGGCACTATAAAACTGAAAAAAATATATGATGTGTATTACTATGTAAACTACTAACGAAATTAGTTTCAATGAAATCTAGACAGTAGTTTTTTTTTAAACATCATAAATCAAATTACCTAATTTTTGTCATTCAATCAGTGGTACGGAACCCTACGTGCGCGAGTCCGACTCGCACTTGGCCGGTTTTTTTGTAAGTAATTTCCGTTTTTTTTTGTAATGGTAGGTAATGTTTCTTAGGGCTGCTGCTCTTTACGCTTAAAACGAGAGTGCTTGAGAATGCGCTATTTATCATTGCCTTTTCGTTTTGAGAAAGATCAGCTCTCTTTGAAAATGTCAGGGCTAAAAGGTTCTGAACACAATTTGCATAATGTATGTATAAATGGAAGTACGTACTCAAGGCTTATTTATATCAAGTAGAAGCAAGAATCTAGGAATAAAGTGCATTTATGTATCTCGCGTTTAAACAACCATAAAAATATTTTAATATTCTTAAGCCATAATAACATTCAAAGCTCGTAATCATAATCACTGTTCATAGCAATATAAATGAAATGTCGTACAGATTCTATTCAGCAGGTATCTAATATTAGGTTGCATTTGAGTAGTCTTATAGGTAAATATTTAGCTTCACATAGCCCCGTCTTGTTTGAAATCTACCCTAAGACTAGACACGTGGAAAAAAACACCGCCTTGCTTGTAAGGGATGTAAGAGAACGGTCTATCATCATTTCGCTCCAAATCAACCTCACCTTCCAGTGGTGAATCCTGCCGAATAAAAAACGAGGCGGTGGCAACCGACTGGTGGCGGTATAACCATTACAGTTGGAGACCAAAGACCGATGATGGGCAGCAGCGTCACCGGAGCGAGAAGCTACGCCCTGTAATCGCCCAGCGTGGCGATTATGGGTATATCCTCCTGATGTTTGCCCTAATTGGCGAACATCTGAAGAAGCCTATGTCCAGCAGTGGATTACAAATTACAATAGGCTGATGATGATGATGTTTGTAAAAAATTACAATATGAAGTATACAAAGCAAAAATTGTTGTGACTTTTTTAGAAACATCAGACAATCATGTAGGAGGTACTTGCTCACTATTTCTTTTTCGTTGTTTTGTAGCGGACTTCCTAAGAAACAGGACACAATGTTGCACGACGGAGGCCGAAGCGGATCCTCACTGCGAACCCATTCATGTGCCCTCAGACGACCCCTACCTAAGGGCCACTGACATTAAGTGCCTGAACTTCTCTCGGGCTGAAACCTTCCAAGATATTGGTTGCGTTACTAAGGAACTTGATCCGGTACAAGTAAGTAGTCAGAATTATTTTAAATTTATGCCACATAATGCAAATGAGATTTCAGCTTCTTAGTCGGTTATTTACACGTCGATCTGATGACCATAGTCACCCCTTGGTGACCTTTGGACATCTTGGTGACATGGTCAGACCTTTCTTATGATGCATCCTTATAGTAACGTCGGTCACTTCAGATAATTTTTGTATCAGTGCACAAAATATTTCAGTAATTGCAGGATCGATTGACCAACAGACATATTGAGAAGGATATGCCGAGCTCATTTATTATTTTTATTAATTGTATTGTCTTTGTGAAAAGCTATGATTTAAGATGTGACAGTAGGTATGACATAACGAGAGTGTTAATGTCACCTGGAATAAGGAGCATATTTCCGGGGGCCTTTGCTCTCCCCAGTCCAGGAGAGCTGATATCTGGTGACACAGGGGACAGGGACAGAGACACAGACTTAGTACCTATGTCCTCACATTCTGGGAGGTGTGCACGAATCTCACTGTCCCCGTCCAGAAAAAAAGGAGCATAATCCATACACTGAGTTGTTTTCCTATCAAGTAAAGTTCCTATCATGTAATTTCCTATTTCACTCTGATGGACTGACATCCGTTACTCGGAACGCCTTCGCTTCCAAACATAAAGTTGTTCGCACGTTGGCGGTATTCCCAAAGTGATAGAGCCCCAACAGGTAAGTACTTAGACTTAGTATAAGTTTGACGTTCATTCATACAAGTTTGTAGAACGCAGAAAGTATTTTCACATAACATTTTGAGGGTCTGTTGGGAAAGGTGCCAAGTCAAATTCTATAAATTTGATAAAATTTGATAGATACTTAGAAAGATATTCTTTATCACAAAAAATAAAACATTTACAGTAAAAAAGTATTAAAAATATATTGTAGTACTATGTCGGCAGCCTCTTCCCACCTTCAGGTAAGAGGATAATATAGGTAAGAGGATATAATATTAGGCAAAATAAAAAAGGCCTATTTCTGTTACCGATTATCGTAAGCACCAATCATGAATATACTAAACTAAACTTGAATAAAACTATGACTGCCTCAGGGCTCTTATTATTTGCAATAGTAAATCCCAATAATAATATTTTATTCCAACATAAGATTTAACAAACTTTTGAGTTGTGGGTTTTTTTTGCTCCAAAATATAAGTCTTACTTACTTATTTACGGCTCTCTCAGTGGACAGGGAAAAATAAATATTGTTGAAAATTTTTCCTACATATTTATTTACTTCAAATCTGAAACACATTTCTGCTTTAAAATCTTGGTTCACAGAGAGATTAAACAGAATGAAATGCATTATAATGGAAGAAGATTTTTCATAAGTATAAAATTATCATACCTACATAAGTCATCAGGGGTAACTAAGCTTAAGTTTCAATTAAATGAATTAATATCATATGGTGCATCCTGCCGAATAACAAACGAGGCCCTGGCAACCGACTAGTGGTGGTATAACCATCACAGTTGAAGGCGTAGCTAAATTCAAGAGCTGAGTAGGGCAGTGCGTTACCGGAGTGCAAGACTACGCCCTACGATCGCCAACCCGCCTGCCCAGCGTTGCAATTATAGATTACGTTTCCCGATGGTTGACCAAAACTAACGATAGCCTGATGATGATAATGAACGTCATTTAAAGTGTTTCTTATTACTTTCTGTAAATTTTCAAAATCTAAAAAATTCATCTTACGCTGTATTAACTGTCTGCCATACCGATTTCAACGCTCGACTTTACAACTTGCACGCTTGCTGAACAAGGCTTGTTATAAGTGCGAAACTGTTACGGCTCCTAGGAACATTTTAACGTTACGTGAAATTTTGACTCTTGAACCAATGATGTTTTAAGCTTCAGAAGAAGCTATTATACAAAGCAAGCATAAGCATATGATGAGTTTCAAGTCGTAGTAAATATCTTATCAGTTAATTGGAAACAATTTTCCGTGTGGTGACGGAAAAGTCTGTGTGCCTTAAGAGTGAACTCCTTGAGATTTCAGCTTCTCAGCCGGTAGAGTTTACCCGCTTGTCCGACAGCCACCAGCGTGTATTTATAGCCCATATTTTAGAAAAGAAATGTCACACTGCAAATAATACAATGTAATTCAATTTTGTTCATTACTAACTGACCCGACAGACTTCTACTACATGTTATTCACTTTTTAAACCTTTTCTGGACTTCCACAAAATAATTCAAGACCTTTAGCCAAATCGATTAAGCCGTTCTCGAATTTTAGCGAGACTGACGAATAGGAATTAATTTTTATGAAGATAGAAGATTTAGTAAATAAATTATTTCTGGGGAAAACACTACTTTATATTTTAAAATAAATACCTACATTCATCTGTTTAATTTTCAAATTATAAAACTTGCTTCGGAACGTACTGCATATGTCATATTTTCATTATTCCTAAAGTTGATGTGGATTCAGTCAACTCATCCCTCGGGACCAATTTTGGGCGGGATTAAGCAACTAAAGAGCCGTCTGTCCGTGATTGATGCAATACCAACTGTAGATACTCGTATATAACTAATGTATGTATATGTACTCGTAACTTGCTAATTGAAGTCTGGTTTTGACTTGCGGTCGTCATGCTATATGAGCTGACTCAGGCTCTCTTTATACCTATATGGCGTCATAGCTCTTTGTCTGCTATTTTCGTTTACATATCTTTTTTACTTTAATGTGTACAGTTGGGCACACATTAATTTACGCTCAGATAGATAGATATTCAGATATTCTTTAGTGCACAAAATACAAACAATTGCTAGAAAAAGGTATTATAGGCATCTTGTGGTACAATTTAGGTGGTTTTAGCGCTAACAAGCGATCACTTGAAGACAACCTTCAGGTAGAGGGTGTGTAATTTTCTGAAGAGAGGGGCAACGCTTAGTTATCTTTCTTTTCCCAAACAAATTTAATTATTCTGACAACAAAACTTACAGAACTTAAACAATAAAGTGTAAAATCCTCTTTATTAATAGTCATCATTTCGTTATCAACCATTAAGTTATTTAATTTTTTAACAAACTTAAAATTACAGTACGTATGACGTAATGTCGTAATGTTATTAAAATCAGTGACCTCTATAAGGTCTTGAATATTTATTAGATCAAAAATTCAATTTCGGTGAAGCCTCCTGGGTACGGAGAAGCGAGCTCGGTCATTGAGGTACTAATAAATGAATTGTGATATTTATGACTCATTTTCCATTATGAACCCTACATAGAACAATAAATAAATAAATAAACTCCTGACCGAATTTAGGCTACATAAAAGCGGTCCATCTCTAGAGAAACTACCCCAGTATAATATGTTAGTCTTAATGACTGCATAAATGTAATGTATGTATCTAGAAAACAAACACAGATGAGAGAGTAACTAACTAATATCCAGTCGCAAGTTGAGGTGCTGGCCCATGAGTGCGACCGTTTAGAGATGAGGGGTCGCCGGAAGATCTTGCTAGTTCATGGTGTCCCTGAGGCCCCCAACGAAAATTCCAAGTCTGCGGTTCTGAAAGCGTTTGAACGCTTCAAGATACCCATAGCCGCTGATATGCTTAGCCGGAGTCATCGAATTGGACGTCAATCAAAGGAGAAACCCAGGCCGATCCTCATGAAATTTTGTAACACCGAAGACCGTGACATAATATGGTCTTCGAAGTCGGGTTTGAAGGGCTCGGGATTAACTCTCTCCGAGTTCTTGACTAAAATCCGCCACGATACTTTTATGGAGGCCCGTAGGCGGGTTGGTGTCACCAACAGTTGGACGAAAAATGGTGTTGTCGTCGTCGCAACGGCGGATGGTAAGCGGCTCAGGGTGACAACAATCAATGAGCTCAACAAGGTGTGTCCTCCCGCCCTCAGCGTGCAGACGGCGACGACGAGTAAATCTCAAGATGCGTCTGCGTCCGGTAGATCCCGGCGAGCACGGAAGTAACATTCTCGTAGCCTTCATTTTGTATGTGTTCCCGTTATTATACTACTTGAATAATTTGTCTATTTTGCCGGGTAGTAATATACACTTTTCTCTTATTCCACCGCCTATAATAACTGTTAATTTCACACAATTTTATTCACTTGTACCTATATTTATTAAATTTCTCGGCCTTCACTTGTGTGTGTAAGTTGTCAAACTGACGTAACAAATGTCACAACACGTTCTGTTTCTTTTGTATGCGTTGTTCGCTTTGGAATTGTAGTGTTTAAGCCAATACTTTATTTTGTTCTGGGCGTGTTCCTTTTTTCTTTTTTCTGTAATTGTTTGTTTTTCTATCCACACTTATTATTTTCTTTTGTCTATTGTACACTGGCGGGTAGAGGAAGAGCATCGCTGCACGCGGTAAAAACTAGGTTAAAAACTAGGTAATTTATTATTTTTATTTGTTTTTAATTATTATTTATTTATGCACTCCCCAAATACCACTGGTGATGAATGTGATCAATTTCTTTCTTTTTCTTCCTCATCACAGGATAGTTTCCACTCCACTTCTGTACCTTTATCTGAAATACTTGAAAGTACATTTACTGACGTTTCCAAGAACTTCAATGTCGTTCATATCAACGCGCAGAGTATACCAGCTCATTTTCCTGATATGCTCGCGACCTTCGACAACAAAAATATCCACGCAGTTCTTGTCTCGGAAACGTGGCTTAACCCTTGTCTCCCCTCTACTTCCTTTTCACTTCCAGGTTTCCAACTTATTAGAAATGATCGTACTATCCGTTCCGGTGGTGGTGTTGCAATCTACATTCGATCCCATATCCCTTTCTCTATTATTAATACGTCTCCATCCACATCTTCTTCAGATATTGCACAGCACCTTTTTATAGAAGTTACACTTTCGCACACCAAGCTTCTCTTAGGGGTCTTCTACAGTCCATCCTTGAGGGTTGACTATTTTGCTTCCCTCGAGAAACTATTGGAGGACATCTCTCCCATTTATAGGCACACTATCCTTATGGGTGACTTCAATACATGCCTTCTGAAGAATGACTCCCGTGCCAGACGCCTAAGAGAAGTGGTTGACTCCAGTAATTTTCACATCCTACCTCTTGACGCTACTCATTTCTTCCCTAATAGCTCTCCATCTCTCCTAGATCTTGTAATCGTCTCCTCTACTGACCTAGTTGCAAAACATGGTCAATGTCCTGCTGATGCTTTTTCTTATCACGATCTTGTATTTTTGTCGTACAAGACCCGCCCTCCTAAATCCAAGGCGAAAACTCTTCTACAGCGCAATTTTGGTGGTATGAATCTTGAAGAATTGCGTAGGGATGCCATCGATGCTGATTGGTCAGGGGTTTTTGCTGCTGACGGTATAGACGACAAGACTAATCTGTTCAACTCCATACTGATCAAGCTTTTTGACAAACATGCTCCTGTTCGTCCTGTGAAGGTCAAGCATTCCCCTGCACCGTGGCTCACAAATGACCTGAAGATTTTGAGGGATAAAAAGAATATTGCCAAGTTTAAGTTCAAAATGGACCCGTCCGACAAAAATCGTGAAAAATATAAGTTGTTAAGGAATCGCTGCAATAGGATGTGTAGAGACGCTCAACGACGCCACATACACCAGTCTGTTGAAAATGGTAACCCAGCAAAAGTCTGGAAATTTTTAAAATCACTGGGAATTGGAAGATCTCGTAATGATCCTCTGCCAAAAGATATTAACTTCGACTCATTGAATAAACATTTCTCTACGTCTGCTGCCATTGACGATGCAGTAAAATTAAACACTTTAAATCATCTGTCATCTCTTCCAATTCCAGATTATACCCCATTTGTCTTTAGTCAACTAACCGAATGTGATGTTAAGAAGAATATCTTGTCCATTGCCTCTAATGCTGTCGGTAGTGACAGTGTTAGCCGTAATATGATTATACCCATCCTTGATATCCTTGCCCCTACCATTACCCACATTCTCAACTTTTTCCTGTCCTCAAGCACTTTTCCCACCTCATGGAAGGACGCTCAAGTGACACCTCTTCCAAAAAAGTCCAACCCATCTTCCTTTTCTGATTATCGCCCCATTTCTATTCTACCGTTCCTCTCAAAAGTCCTTGAGCGTGTTGTTCATCAACAGCTCAGCCCTTTCCTCACAAAAAACAACATCCTAAGCCCCCTCCAATCCGGCTTCCGTCCAGGTCATAGTACGGTTACGGCTCTGGTCAAGATCACCGACGACATTCGCCATGGTGTGGACGGTGGACGTCTCACTGTGCTAGCGCTGCTTGATTTCAGCAACGCCTTTAACACAGTGGATTTCGATGTCCTCCTTGGCTTGTTACGTTCTCTTAGCATATCTCCATCGGTGGTTGACTGGTTTCGTACTTATCTTTATGGTCGCCGGCAACGTATTCGCGTTGATGATTCACTTTCTACTTGGTGTGAACTTAGTTCCGGCGTACCTCAGGGTGGTGTCTTGTCTCCTTTACTCTTCTCTGTCTTTATAAATTCAATTACTCATAATCTTTCATCTTCCTACCATCTTTATGCAGACGACCTTCAACTATATACTCAAAGTAGCCTTGGCGACCTGCCATTAGCCGTGTCGCTTCTTAATACAGACCTGAGGCGTATTTCCGAGTGGAGCAAATCGTTTGGCCTAAAGGTCAACCCTTCTAAGACCCAGGTCATTATTGTGGGTGGCACACGAATGATTTCACGGTTAGATTGGGAGCTACTCCCTCCTATCATATTTGACGGTGTCCAAATTTCGTACAGTAAAGTGGTTAAAAACTTAGGCGTTTACCTGGACTGTACGCTGTCCTGGAGTGCACATATTAAGGAGGTTAGTCGGAGAATTTTTGCGTCTGCAGCCTCCTTAAACAGGCTACGTAACTTCCTGCCAATACCTACCAAGATTGCGCTTGTACAGGCCCTATTACTCCCCATTCTCGACTACGCAGATAGTTGCTACTTAGATCTCAATGAAATCTTTCTCGATAAGCTCGAACGTCTTCAAAATTTCTGTATTCGCATCATTTTTGGTTTACGTAAATATGACCACGTCTCCGAATTCCGTGCCCAGCTTCAATGGCTTCCCATCCGTCGTCGCCGTGACCTCCATATTCTTTCTTTGTTGTTTTCTGTACTTTTCAATCCTCTGTCACCTCCCTATTTGAAAGAACGTTTCAAATTTTTGCAGCCCACCGGGGAACGTGATATACGCTCGTGCCGGGAACTCCTTCTGTCATTTCCTCCTCATCTGTCCAAAGCCTACTCTCAGTCTTTTACTGTCCAATCTATCCGTCTGTGGAATTCCCTCCCCTTGTCCATCAGAAATTCCCAATCTCTTCCTGCTTTCAAGTCCCGTCTTAAATCCTATCTCCTGTCCCTTTAATAACCTTCATCATTTCATCCACTATCCTTTCTGTTCTTGTGGTATTTATTGCTTTTATTTATTCATGTACTTTATTATTTTGTGTATTTATTTATTATTTATATATATTATACATATTATGTATTTATTTATTTATATATATTTATTTTTATACATGTTGGTATAAATTTACTTATATAATATAATTAAACAGTTTGCACGACTTTGCCCCTCTTCAGAATAGCACACTTCCTCTACCTGAAGGTTGTCTGGAAGAGATCGCTTACTAGCGATAAGACCGCCTAAATTGTACCACTTGTTGTCTGTAATACCTTGTCTTTAAATGTTTGTATTTTGTGCAATAAAGAATATCTATCTATCTATCTATGAGAGAGGTAGGGCATAGCGAATTTTCGCTCGAGCCGCCCGTCCGGGGAAGGACCTCCACCCTATAGAATACCGCAGTCAAATGACCTCTGGGTCGTGTTTCTGTCGGTGAGTAGGGTTTCCGGAGCTCGTGGGGGGTTAGGCGGTGGCAACTGACAGGTAACTGACCAGTTACTTGCCCGTTGTCACGGCGACTTGGGTCCCTTTCGCTTTCCATCAGGCGTAGGGAAGCCATTATGTCGAGCCACTATAAAAAAAATGCACTCCTGCCTCGTTCGTTCACTCTCATAATGCAATGTTAGTAATATAGTTTTTTTTAAGTAGCACGGCTTAATTACTTCTCTACACCTGATGGAAAGCGAAAGAGAAGCCCAAGTCGCTTTGACAACGGCCAGGCAACCAAACCAGTTACCTGTCAGTTGCCACCGCCGTACTGACCCATACATAAGTTCGACACAACCTGAATTAGATCAGGCGCAGAATCATAACGTACTTTCCGATCACCGCGCTATCAGATCACTATACTAGCGTAAATAAAAAATAATACAAATATTTGGTCCACAGATCAATTACCAGACTCCGTTGTTGGATCTCTCTACAATATATGGCGTTAACGATGATGCTCTCCAGGCGGTTAGGAGATATGACGCAGGTTTATTGAAGGAAGAATTGAGAAGAGGCCGTTATGTGCCGTTGAATGAGACTAGAAACGTATGTTTCCAGAACAGAAGCCCTACAAATGTGTGCTATAAATTCGGTAAGTTTAATTAGGTATGTTTAAAAAAAATAAACCTTAAAAAGGTATATCTGAAGAAGAGAATATTTAGTCGTTGCTTAATAGGTAACGAGACGAGGTCCTAAGGCTAGGCGCGCACTGGTGACTTCTTGTCACCGTGACAGATGCACTCTGCTTCTCATTTTAAAAGTGCAAAAGAGATGAAACGACTTTCACGGCGCCAAAAAGTCACCAGTGCGCGCCTAGCCTAAAGCTACCTTAACTAACAGAAAGATTATTCATTTTTATAAATATCTACTATCAATGTATACCATCAGGAATACGGCTAATAGGGAATGGACATCCTTATATGGTATTCATAGTTCCTAAGAGTATTCATATTTAAAAGGCCGGCAGCGACCCTAAACTCGGTTAGAGCTGCGGGTGTCCATGGGCGGTGTCGACTGCTTACCATCAGGCATCACATTTGCACGTCTGCTGCCTCTCGCATAAAAAAAAAAAAAGAGTCGCACAGCGCGTTTCGCCTCTACCTTCATAGTGCGATCGGCTAAACTATGGAACTCTTTGCCGGGCTCCTTAGAAGCGGTTTTTGCAGGGTGAGCGCGTTCCATCGTAGACTACGTTATAGCGAATCGCGGTCAAGCGCAAACTCATTTAGAATGAAAAAATGCGACCACTTTGGTTTATTGGTAGTGAACGCTGCCTCTGACACTGTGATCGTAGGTTTGATTCCTGCAAAGTGCAACAGTTTGTCTTTTGTCTGTTTGTAAGTACTTACTTAGTTTATCAGTTGTCTAGTGCCTAGTACCTCTCCACTTGGCAAAAGACCGCAACAAACGGCGCAACATTGTCAGGGACAAGGTGATTCAGCGGGGGAATCACGACCCTCAGTAATGAGGAGCACGACGCGAGAAGAATAAGAAGAAGTACCCTTAGTACAAGTTTCGGCTTAGGTGGAGCTATGTGGCCCAGCGGGGAAAGTCTTGGGTTACAATAATATTTTCTTGAAGTGGTATAAAAACACGAGGATCATCATTCATCATTGCGTAATCATTTTTATTTTACAACAATCATCATTGCGTAATCATTTTTATTTTACAAGAGTTTCCTCATTATAAATGACGCCATCGGTTCCGCAGCATCAAAAGCATCTTGCAAATGAATATTTAATGAAAAGTTTTGGACTTTTCATAATGAAAACTGAATTTCAATTTCCATTAGCTACGGCTTTTAGTGGTAAATAATTTTTGAATGTTTCTTTTACGATATCTGATGCTGAATATATTTTGATCTATGTATATAATATGTGTACATATACTTATGTACTAATTAAAATATACATTAGTTTTAAATACAAGATGCAGATAATGAGGTATTATTTAGTTGCTCGCATACAACGATTTGTTTTGAGGCTCTTGACCTCCATTGGCTCATTTTGTAGTGATCATACTACAAGAATGTATCAAGGATAGAACGGCCCTATCTGCACTAAATTACGATTCTATCCTGCACTATTGTACATGATATGAATATCGTGCCATTATAAACTCCGTCTTACAATCAATAATAATAATAATATTGTAAACACCATTTTGAAAAGAGCAACTACACGAGTTTCTTGCCGGTATCTTCTCGGTAGAACGCTGCTTTCCGAACCGGTGGTAGCTTCGACGATTTGTAAGTGTTTTTCATAAAAACCTATACAAATAAAGATTATTTTGACTTTGACTTTGACTTTGAATCCTTTGGGCGGGAAGTGAAACGGCATCTCAGTAGGCCTGTGAGGGCGACAGGAGTGGTGGGTTTATCCTATTATGCCTGTCGCCGTAACATTTGAACCTCACGACCGCTTACCATAAGGTGGAGTGAGGTCATCCTGAACGCTCTTGATATAAAAAAACCGTCCGGTTTTATTAGCATCATCATGATAGGTCACCCCCTTACATCCCTCTTATTTTATTAGCGCGGATGTTAAATTTTAACATATTGGAAAGGTTCCCTTTACTCATCCGATATCCGTGTTAAATAACCTCACTCGACCACATTTTGTTCGTGGTAGGCCGCTAATGTAATCCGGTCAAAGGTCTACAGTCGGTTGTTCAATAAATTGCGCATAAAGTATTTATTTTAAAGGTTACCCAGAGGCTGGCAACTTCGATCTGACGACTACAACTCTGACCATCTTCTTCTATCGAGAACACAACCGGATTGCAAGAATCTTACACGAGATGAACCCTTGTTGGAAAGACGACAGACTCTTCAAAGTTGCTCGGCAGATTAATATTGCTACAGTAAGCAATATTTTTATGTACGAACTCCTTCCTGTGATACTGGGTAAGTAAAGTAATAATTTGACATAACGTTATACTTGAAACACTCTTAATTAAAGTTTGTGGCTTACCTATCATTGTGTGTGGATGTGCGTTTGATCATAATATTTTTTTTAATTCATTTATTTCTACTATTTACTTTGATTTAAGTTTGAAATTAAAGTATAAAAAAAACACTAACAAAAACCAAAGTGTTTTATCATCATTCATACTTACTCTTTTATTACTTAAAATATACTTAAGATTGAAATCAAAGTAGAAACAAAACACTGACAAAGAACGGTTGTAAGTTAAAGGAAGGGAGATCAGTAAAGGACGCACAAACGGGCGTGACTAATAGGGTACCTCCGGGCCTCGGGTCCGGAAACCTAAAAACAACTAATTATCGCCGAGAAAACTTAATACACCCGTTTAACAGACATTCTCTGTATGCGGTTTCGCATTTAACGAACCATATTAAGTTTCTCGTGTGGAAGCCATTTCCATTGTTTGCGGGGAAAATACTAAAATGACAAAATGTTAAATTAAGCCCAACAATGGCCTGAGGACAAATTTAATATTACCATATAAATTGTACAGAGAATTCGCATAGACTCCCGAGTTGTGTTTTGAAATGCTATTAATATACGAGCACAAACGTAATAAAAATAATCATGTTTACGTTACAGGTCACAAGAACATGTTGAACTTTAAATTAATTTCTGAACACGTGGATTTCGTTTCGTTGTACGATGAGGGTACCGACCCTCTCGTTTTTGCTGAATATGAAATTGCAAGAAGGTTTTTCCTTACGTTATGGGATGGGCGGATTAAGTAAGTTGCTTACTGTTAAATTATTTTCATTGAACTTAGTTGAAATTATTCAACTGATGGATACAATTTATCGGACTGATAAAAGGTGAGACTACTGATTGCTAAAGTAAAGATATTGTATATCCGCTAAGAGATAATAACTATGTAAATGACGTCCTATCATAATGGGATGTGTGAAGGAGTACAGGGGATTTCCTAGTCCTTCCCCAATGGGAAAGGCCTTTGTTCACCAGTGGGACAGTAGGGGCTGGTCAAAAAAGTGCCCTTGTGGATTCATCATCAGCCTTTCGCAGTCTCTTGGCCATTGGTCATAATTAAAAATTTCCACCCACTTGATTGGTGGCTATAAACAATCTTCTATAATACCTTTATGGCTTAACATTTTGTTTTTTATCTTACAGAAAATATGACGAACATTACCGATACAAAGGCGAATTTTCATTAAGCGATACACTTTATAGATCAGAACTTATAGAGGAAGGCTCAAATTTCGAGGACCTTAATCGAGGCACGTTTTACCAACATGCGGCCCGTGTTGATGATATAGTGGATCCCGATGTAAGAACATTGTTATTGTACATTGAATTCGCTATTTTCGAACTTTAAGAGCATAAATATTTAGGCAACCAACTGATTTCTGGTGGTTTAGTCAAAAGTTTAATCGCCGAAGTACGAATAGTTCTGTGCTTGAATATGTCTGTTTGTATTGACCTGGATGTTTGCTATCTATTTATAACATGTATTTATTTGTTTTAAAAATGTATCTGAGTAATTTTATCAGTTACATAGTACAAGCTTCGGTTTAGTTTAGGACTAGATGGCGCTGTGTGGTTTGGAATCCGACTCACGAAAAAGCATTTAAACTATTAATGATTCCAATTTAATACATAATTATTATACTTCGTAATCAGAGCAAAATATTAATTTATATTGCTCAAGTTTTTAATCACTTCATTAAAAATTACGTAAAATAACCAACCTCATTATAATTAAAAAAGTATTCTTGGAGTCACTGCAATTCATGTGGGTTGCTGTTTAATAAAGTAACTTGTAGGACTCTAGGAAAAGTTCATTAATTAATTAAAAATTTCCATCCTTATAATATCTTGTTTCTTAGATTTCAGAGAAATTTTTCGCACAGATTTTAAAGGCTCATGATCAGTTAGCTGTAGACATTCAAAGGGGTAGAGATTTGGGATTGCAAGGTTACAATAGCTACAGAAGGATTTGTGGTCAAAAAGAAGCTAAAACTTTTGAAGATTTCTTGGACGTCATGAAGGCAGAGGTACGATAAAACTAGTTATTGAGTAGAACATACATGACACATACGTTAAAGTGTATGTCATTGCATGTAACTTCATATACCGATAAGTTCTCTTAGGTTAACGATGAGAAACTAAACATGTCTCTTAAATAATCCCTTATACTCTTAACCTATTGTACACCATAAAAATTGATTTAGAACAAGGGAAGTCTAGGTACAATGGTTAAGGCAGCCTTGTCGCTATGAGCAATTTCTTCCAGACAACCTTTGGGTAGAGAATAGTAAGATAGTAAGGTAATTAACATTATCATTGTTAAAATACTTAACCTTCGGCATACAAGGTGAAAAAAAAACCTTACCTGTACAAGGTGGGGTTAAAATAACCCCTAGTAAATATGCTATGTATTACGGATATTATTTTAATAAAACAGCTTAGCGCGCATTTTTGGTTTAATTAGTTATAAAGTAATAATTAAAACGCAAAAAAAAATAAGAAAATAAACTTTATTCATAAAAAAAACACAAAATGCAAAAGTTCTCCTATAATTCAATGAATTTTGCTTATATCTAAAAAAAATCGATTGGTCTTTTATATTTTAGTCTAAGCCAATATTATAAAACTAGATTTATGTAACGTGTCACGAACAGCAGGTTTACACCCAGGCAAATGCGAAATTATGTTCTCAGACCTTATTCGAACATTGGTTCGTGGTGGCGTTTTGTACCACTTGGTTTTGCCATCTGCCTGTATAAAATGGTAGCGTTAGAGGCGTTTCTTCTACAGGTTCAGGGTCTTCCATGTCCGTATCACTATCTGATTCTGATGCCTCGCTGATGTGATCGGAATTATGATCACTGTCGGAGGCATAACTTTCATCGTCTTCTGACACATTTTCTTCAAGTAAAGCCGCCGCAACCGCAATATCATCATCTTGCATCCTTTTTGCCATCTTTATTAAATTCTAACTGTAACAAAACACAAACTACATTAATATAGCAGAAATAAAGCTAAAAATAACAAAGAAACATAAAACTCCATACATACCTTTTCAGCACCGTCCCATACAACGTGGGGTTAAAAACACCGGGGCCCGCTATACGCGCGTGCACACATGAGTGGGTTCCGCGCAACACTGATCCAAGGTCACGAGTCGATTCGGCAACTTTTAACGCCCAGCTACTGGGAATTTCAACGTTATTGCTGGATTATTACTTATAAATCAGGGTAATTTTCTGGAGCTGTGGTTAAAAATACCCCACGTTGTATGCCGAAGGTTAAGTTTTAGGTAAGATTCTGAGGCGGCTGGAGCTGGTTTCTAAGGGGTGGAATCAAACGACTAAGTGGTTTCCTTAGTCGTTGTAGTTAGATTGTATTACCGGTCGCGACTGTAAACACTAACTAACAATAAAACAATATTAAACAAAATTATAGCAACAAAATATATTTATTTTTACAACATTACTTAAATTCTTACTTACATAGATTTATAACGCCAGTATATTTCATCTGTTTTAAGAGAGTGGAGGTTCTCAAAAGCCTATACAAAGACGTGGAAGACATAGACATGCTGGTCGGTATAATGAGTGAAGAATTAATCCAAGGGACGTTCGTGGGACCGACGCTTTTCTGCATTATGTCGAAACAGCTCCAAGTATTTAGGTACAGCGACAGATTCTGGTTCGAAAGGGGGAACCAGTATCACAGCTTGACTTTGCGTAAGTAGTTAAATATTTTTATATTAATATTAGGTGTTTTAATCTTGATTGTCTATATTTTTAAAGGGGCAGTTTTCATATACCTATTTGAAAATTGACATAAATAACTTTGAATATAATTTTATTTTAATAGTTACTTTAGCTGAAGATCGATACTGATTTTTCTGTAAACTTATCTTTACATGTGTATACAACTCATCTTATGTGTTTGAAAAAATTATGTTCATCCTTTGGGCAGATTTGACACAGCGCAAAAAAATTACACTAGCATTCAAATTCAAATCCTTATTTTCATACTTTGATGAATACCTATGGGTTTTATATTTATAAGATCTTATTGTACCATACTTTTACCAAATAAATATATTCTATTCTACTAAGAAACATAACAAACTTTTCAGCATAAGTTTTAGCATGCAATCAGAAACTACATTGATAGGACATTTTCACACAATACAATCAGCTATGCGTGAAAATACCAGCCGTAACGGCCATGCCTTCCAACGGAATCACATCAGCGGATAAATCTAGCAGACTGCCCCCTTTGTGAGATTCCCAGATACGCTTGTTCGAAACTTTCTCGGAACTTTGCTGACTTTAAGACCCTTTGAATACAATCGGACGTATCTACATAATCTTTCAATAATGTTGTATCCGCTGTCCACTGAGTGGATTCGAACTAACCTACCAAACCCGATAGAGTTGAGTGGGCATTGTGAAAACTTTGTTCGGACTTTTTATCTTCGAATAAGTTTTGGTAGAAATTGAATTGTTTTTGTGATGTTTGTCAGTAGGGTGAAAGGTGGAATTGTTTATAATGTGTGTGGGTTATTTATGTAGCACAGTTGTATTCGGATTCATGTCACAATGTGCAGTAAAATGTATTTATTAAAAATTGCTGTTAATGGTAGACGAGTAAACGGCCTGTCTGATGTTAAGCGGTTACTGCTCGGCAATGCCACAGTCCTGCCGCTGTCTACCGTGAGAAAAAAGTAATCTTTGAACCAAGCTTAAAGAAGTAAATGTCGCAGCTATCAGGAAGCTAGGAAATAGTGTTGAAATTATGAATCAACAGTTAAAAATACCAAAAAAGAATGAGCTTGAGTTTTGGTAACCAGTAACTAAAAAATGGAAAAATATCATCAATTGAACGTCCATATTTGACGGCTATTCACAAAAAGTTACTCAAACGTTCCAATTTCAATGGCGGTAGTTTCCGGCCGGTTTGCATTCGCTCGTTCATTGTCAATAAAAATGTTTGCAGCTCAATTGCAAGAGATCAGGAAAACAAACATGGCGCGAATCGCTTGCGATAACGGTGAAGGCATTAAATTTATTCAGCCACACGCGTTGTTCATCGTCGACCATAATAGGTAAGTAACCTTTATAAATGTATTTTTATGGCCTTTATTCGTTATTTGCTTAGACTGTATTATCCTTGTGCGAGTAAATTTTCTCCCCCAATTTCTTTAAGACAATTCCAGTCACGTATCATGATAAATAAAAAACAATTTGCGGTTCGGCTGCCTGTTCTGAAGAAGACTACAATGATATAGATAGCTTTTAAAATGGATATCTCCTAGTTTAATAAATCTGAGTCAAACCACTACAATCTGGATGTCTTTGAAGCAAAGGTGAATAAGTATGCACTCACAGTCTGCGTGTGCTCCATCCTCGTTCTCATTGTCACTTACTTACCACCAGGTGAAATCGCTGACAAAGGTATATACATAGGCCTAAATGGCCTAAATGTTCGTCACTTTGATCGATCCTGAGCTTCTAGCATCCAGCACTAGCCAGCCATACATCACTCCTGGCCAGACGTAGACGTAAAACGTCCGTCGGGTCTTTCACTACGTTTGTTGAGAATCGATATCCACTCTATAAATCGTTTACCCCGTCGGTGGTCGATTTTGCGATTAATATGACCACACAGTTGAATATAACTAACTAGGAAGTTGATCAATTTACGAGTCTTGATATTTCCGGTAACATAATATAAATAAATAAAATAAATAAATAACCCAAGACATGCCACGCTGGGCCACACAGAGCCATCTAGCCCCAAACTAAGCCGAAGCTTGTACTATGGGTACTAGACAACTGATAAACTTACTTAGATACATTTTTTTTGTAAATAAATACATATTATACATAGAAAACACCCAGACCAATATAATATATAAAACAGCCCTCGTTAGAGCAAAAATAATGTGACGCTCTTGTCCACTCACAAATAAAATCCTATTTATTTCGAACTGAGGTCGTTGCATTTAAAAGCGAAAATTAAGTGAGACACCATCTCTTCTTCGTTGCAATGGAATGGTGGAATGCAATTAGGGACGTGCCATTTATTATTCAGGACAAGGGGCAAAGAGTGTACTGAAATAGAATTGGGCGTGACGTCAAAAGAATCTGCATTTAGGTACAGCTTTTTATATTATTACATTTAGCGTTGAGAGGGTTTTACCAACTTAAATACGGTAAATCGTACATTTGCCGGACCATTAAGCTATGAAACCCATTTCCAGCCTTTCTCTCTTCCTACAATTTGTTTTTTTTTATAATTTGGGAATGAAATGACAGTTATACGGGCTGTCGTAGTGTGCACGTAAGAACATTATATAAATTTCTTAGCGAATCTTCAAAATAATTGAGTGGGTATTTTGTTTTTCGGCTAGCGTATGCAAAAATACACATAATTAAAAAAACGACGGAGTCAATTTTCACGTTATAATTAATTACCTTGTTGTTCATTGGTAGGTTTATAAATCAGACATAAATAGATAAGACATTTTTTTTAATTGACAGAGCAAGGAAAGTTAAAGCTAATCAAATTAAAAAAAACTAGAGTTTTGACAGTGCTGAGTTTAAAAATATCGAATGAAACAATTAAAATTTGATTTCAGAAATCGTCACGTGGCTTGCAGTCATATAGGCGGACCAGACCTGACGAAATGGAAAGACGAATCATGCGAAAAACATCCAAAGAAAGATCATCGGAATCCTGAACCAATCAACGAAGATATCTAT
Source organism: Conogethes punctiferalis (assembly GCA_031163375.1). Lineage (NCBI taxonomy): Eukaryota > Metazoa > Arthropoda > Insecta > Lepidoptera > Crambidae > Conogethes > Conogethes punctiferalis. The sequence goes on along the minus strand of CM062082.1, from coordinate 15,299,549 downwards.
ACTTATTACGATGGTCAACATTTCGTCAGAGACCAAAATGGTCATAATGTCCTTTACGCTCCTGTCAAACATGTACAAACACAGGGACCGCTAGATTTATTCCAATATCAGCAGTTGGTCAATCATCGCCAAGGCATTCAAAAACCATTCATTCAGCAGTAACTTCTGGTTTAAGAACTTTATCACTTAGAATATGACAATTTACTTACTGAGACATCACATAATACAACCTATATTCATTTACAAAACGATGTTAACTATTGCTCTGTAAAAACATACTAAGTGGAGTTAGTACTGTACCTAATACAAGTTGCTACTACTTTTATAGGCAAATAAAAGGCCATGAAGTTAGTTAATAATAGTTATACCTAATTAAAGTTGCAATTAGTTTATGAAGGGATTTTATTTTATAAATTTAAGCACCTTAACTAATCAATATTCCAAATAGTAAGTTACTGACTGATACGGTGTCCTACTGCTGCGTTCATATATGAAAGGAGATGACTGGAATATGCCTCCATTCGCTTTGACGATTGATGGTGTAGAATAATAATGCCACCCTGACCAAAATTGGGCTACAGCGGTTAGTCTCCAAGGAGGCGAGCCACTCAAATAGTCTCCTTGGAAATATCATATTGCACGAGTGTACCTAATTACAGTGCAGTGAGGTTGAATTGAAGGAGTTCAATGTCAAAATCCGACGGGACAACGTAACTACAAGTGATGCAAATGCGAGGTTAATTTTGTAGCCAAGCGCAAACCCATTGTGAAATAATAAAACTGCGCAAAGATCAAGTCCTGAATGGTTTAAAGCGCTTTTAGATTCACTGGTTTATAGCGATTACTTTCTCATTTCAGGCTGCTACTGATGTAGTTATTTACAGGTAAAAGCAGTTATACATTTTTAGAAATTACCTACAATCGAACTAAATATATTTTTGGTCTTTCGGTGGGTCATGCAACTAGTAATACAAACTAGATAGCTTATGAACATACTTATGCATATCACAGATATGCACATCACGTATCCCTTATTTTAACTCTAGGTAATCATTCAAATGGAAGGTTGTATGTACTTTCTGCGTGTAGTATAGATTTTCGTAGAATAGTGCTGAAGAAGAGCTAAAGCACGCCCTTCGTGTGACTCCGCCGATTAATTGATCAAAGTAACTGGCAGCATTGGATTCCACAATCACAAATTCAAGTGAGTCAAGAATTGCTAAATAAATCGTCATCGTGGTCAAATCGATCGTTACTGCTGTGTGAGCATTTAACGGTTGCGTTGAAGATTCAGAATTCCCGAATTCCTTAATTGACCCCAATTCTCAATTTCACTGGCCGCATATCACAGTGCGGTTTGACTCTGCCCTCTGCAAACGTAGATCGAAAACTGTGATATCGTCACCTGACGTCATAGGTAAGTCCTAATTGGAAGTCAATACTTCTCACCTTATTTTGTAATTAGCTGCAGCCCGCGGTTTCGCACTTGTGATTGTGAATTGTAACGATCCATCCATAGTATGGAAAATATCCATCTAAACCAACATTCGCATTAATAATATTAGATTTGTAATTAACATTAATTGTCGGCTCCTAATACATATTTTGGTTAATCCATAACAATAATAACAAGAACAAAAAGTTTATTTGCATAAAATACATAGTGATACAATGTAGGTTGAAATAAATTCTTAACATAATCGATTTAAAATTATTGTAAGAGGCTGATTAGGTTGCATTTTGGACCAAATACACTATTAGGGCGTTTATAAATACTAGAGACTAGGTTACATACGAGAGCTAGAATTTCCGCCCCCACTAGAATTGTATTCAGTGTCTGTTAGCTCAAGCATTATTTTCCTTGTTAAATCTCGAGCAGAATAACTCAAGTAGCTACATTAAAAGTTCTAGTCAAGAACAGAGCCGCTTAAACGGACTATAGCGGAGCAGCAGCCCCGTGGAAGATTAACTGAGTTGATACGCTCACCGCCTTTTTTTGTCAAATGCGAGCAAAAAACTTTAACTTGTTTAGCTAGACTGTAATTGCGTGGAGGGCCCGCCAAGATAAGCTCGTTCCTTTTTAATTTTCCTTCTGGAAATTACTTCAATTCCCTCGTTGAATAAATGAGGACTGTTGCACTACCTACGTTTACTACTTTTTTTTTAATTTATTATATTACCGCGAAGGAGATCTCGGAAAGTTCCTAGCTCTTAGAGAAAGGTTTGATTAACTAGTTGGATCCTCCTTGGAAAAAGCGGGTAGTGCAAACGAGACTCGAAACAAAATGGAATGCTAGTTTTGTATTCCGTGCTGGACTATCTTGAAAGCTGTATTACTTTAGCACTTATAAGTAAGTACCAACTTCAAATGGAGAAGTTAAATTAAATCCAGATGTAGCTACATGCGTAAGTACTGAATAGGTCACCTGAATGTAAGACTGCAGTTAAATAATAATTTGATACCTACATTAAATTAACTTAATAAATCAATGTTTAGTTCAGAATAGCACATACATTCTTTAATTATATTTACTGAGTACTTTACTTACATATTGAGATAAGGTAAATAAACTTAATCATCATCATCATCAGCCTATCGCAGTCCACTGCTGGGCACTGGATAAGTTATTCGTCAGTTTCATCAAACATCTAGAAATCGATAAATTTAATAGTTAGGTACTTTTACTACTAATACTTTTTTCAGGTAAATTTTTCATTGCTACATATAAGTGGCCAACAGTTGGAGAGATCTGCAAGAAGCTGATGTTAATGTTAAGAGATGATAGAGATGTAACAATTTTACAACGTAGATACCAAACCCATAAATCGCACAATTAGGTCATTTCCAAACTCAATTTTATTTTTCAATAAAAGATTGGAGAAAAAATAGCAAGCCACGGAATCTGCAACGGCAAAAAACGTCCGTCCATCGACCTTCGTGTAAAAACGCCGAGTATTGTCGCAAAAACCGCACCATTTTTCCTTTCCACAAAAAAGTTACGGCAATTTTTTCGCCACCGAGCGTAAAGTGCCACCTACGCATGTGACAGCTTGTTAGGCAATACTGTAACAAGGTTAAAAAAAATTCAAAAATTCACCGCTCTTGTAGTGCGAGTACTAGAATCTTTCACCGTTTTCGTTCAAATTTATAGCCCACGTATTATTCTTGGGACAGTATCGCGAGTCTCGTTCATTCATATTGATGAATATGGCAATCCATTCAGTGGAAGCTGTTAATGTTTTAGTAGTTTCACGTTGGATAGGAAGGTGGGAACTTATATCGTCAGAATGAAACATGTCTAGAAATACATTTTGTAAAAATAGGTCGTTATTTTTGGTGTAGGTTTGTACTCGTACCTACAGGTTAGTAATCCATACTGCTAAAAATAATTTATTTATTTAAACTTTATTGCACAAAATGGTACAAAAGGCGAACTTAATGCTAGGAGCATTCTCTACCAGTCAACCCTTGGGTCATGCATAATGCCCTTGGAAATTTTTAAATACTTACTATGGAATGATTTAAAGCTTAAAAACTTGTTGCATTTGATTCTGCAACTGAATGTTAATATGTAGCATAAAAATCATTAGGTATGTTGTTTATTAAAAAAATGAGTAGTTTTTTTTCTCTTAATGACTACCATGATGGCCAGGGCGGCCTTGTCTTCATCACTGGACTCTCGGGGGAGCGGAAGGCTCTCACCCCTAGGTATACTAAGCAATACAGCTAAGGGCGCCCCCTAGTGGGGCACGGGCCTCAGCTTAGGCGTTGCTGGGAGGGTCCCTATTGGCGATGTTTTGAGGAGAGGGGCGACCGGTTGCTGGCCGGTTTCGCGGGCGGGACGCGGAAGCTAAGGGACGACGCGGCGCAGGTCCCCGCCGACAGGGACGGAACGACGGGCGTGCAGTATTACTATGTGACGGCGGCCAGCATGGCGGTTCTGATGGACTTGGAGTCTTTTGAGATGGGACGGAGCGGTGAATGCGAAGAAAACGCCCGCGTACGTCATGATTGGGCGAATGTAAGTCGAGTAAAGTCGCACCCTAATTCTAAGAGACAGCTTACTGCGCTTGTTAAGAACCTCCTCCTTTTTTTGAAGTCCGTTGAAAAGGACTTGTGTCATAAATCCTTCGAGTTATTTGAGTCGTGATCGTGAACTTTAAAGTACTATAGACTTCAGAGTTAAATACTTTAAAACACTGCTATTCAATTGTTAATGAATCAGATTTTTTCCAGACTTTATCGACAACATTATAAGCGACCATATACATTCCTACAAATCTTCTAGGCAGAGTAGGTATATGAGTATATTTTTCCATTTTTCCTTGTTACTTGACCTTCAGTGGTCCCGTTGAACGATTTTGCACTCCAGAATAAAGATGAGCACGATATGAATATTTAAATCTGTTGGCGGGGAAACAATATATTTTACAAGTCGGAATAAAGCGGAGTTCCTAGGAACACAACTTGGGAACGTAATGTATGCGGGTGAAACCGTGCTTAGTGAATGCGGCCCTCTTTCGTATTACGTATTATCAACTTTTTTATATAGTAGTACACCACAGTCTCGTTTAGTATGCGTATACCTGAGTCTAAGCTATCCGTAAGCCACAGCCGGAAGCTAAGCTAAGAAGCTAGTCATACCCAATACAAGTATGTGCAATAGCCTACCGGGTAGACTTTTTTTATTAGAACACAAAGGTGGCAAACAAGCCCACGACCCGTCTGATGTTAAGCGGTTACCGCAGACTATGGACGCCTGCAACACCAAGGGTATCAGTCGTCGGGAATGCCTTTACGCCTACACCAGGGGCCTGGGTACGAAACACCTGGGTTATGTGGGGCTCACTCCTATTTAGCGGAGAATACCCACTAAACCCGACGGTAGTCCGCTACGAGCACTCTGTCTGAGGGTGGTCGGGATGGATTCGACATAACCCCCCATAGCGCGGTAGCGCTGCGCCGCCCAGCATGAACGGCACACCTCGGGAGGACGATATAATACCTATTCTGATCACCTACCATTTCAATAAGCATGTAAGTAGATATTCTTATTTATCTAAGTATACGATGTATACGAATTAAGATTTTTTTTCAACTTCTTCTTAGCATACCCCTCCAGCTAATGACGCTCTGTCTTCTTATACAAAACAAAACAATTCATCATAATGATCATCAGCCTTAAGGCGTCCACAGTTGGACATAGAACTCTCCAATTGTTCGCCACTTAGTGCAAACATCTGCAGGCTTTATCCTTTATCACACTGGGGTGGCGATCGCGGGGCGTAGCAACTCGCTTCGATGATGCTGCTACCCGTCTTCGGCCTACGGTATTTGGCTACGATTTCAGCTGTGATGGTTATGCCGCCTCCTCCAGTCGGCCAGAGCCTCGTTTGTTATTAGGCAGGATGCACCATGGGCAGGTGAGGTGGCTTGCGGCGAAAAGATGATAGGTCTTACTTCCCTTATACAAAATTATAATAACAAAAATTATCTTAATCAATTTGTCCCAGGCAATAAGCCTTTTAATTGAAATCGTAATTATACTAAGTAGGTATAAGCTCCGCGGCCACACCGACCCGAATCCGCTTGGCGAAATTGGATGAAATTTTCCCCAACTCGAATCACTACAAATGGCCTTTTATCTATCGACATCATTACATTTCCTCAACCGTAAAGAGTTCGTTATAACCTCAGAGCAAATATAAATAGGAGACAGACTAAGCAGCTGTGCATTATGGTACCCACATCCGAGTTCCCTAAGAGATTTTAAGAGAGGTAGGGCATAACGAATCTTCGCTCGAATTGGGTCCCCGTGCGGGGAAGGACCTCCACCTTATAGAATACCGCAGCCAAATGACCTCCGGGTCATATTTCTGCCGGTGAGTAGGGTTTCTGGAGCTCGTGGGGGGCAGGGTTGGACCGGCATGGCGGTGGCAACAGGTAACTGATTTTTTTTTATAGTAGGACGACTTAACGGCTTCTCTACGCCTGGTGGAAAACGAAAGAGAAGCCCAAGTCGCTGTGACAACGGGCAAGTAACTTGTCAGTTACCTGTCAGTTGCCACCGCCATGCCGGCCCAACCCTAACCCCCTACGAGCTCCGGAAACCCTACTCACCGGCAGAAACACGATCAGTTACGTGCCCGTTGTCACAGCGACTTGGGCTTCTCTTTCGCTTTCTATCAGGCGTAGGGAGGCCATTATGTCGAGCTACTATGAAAAAAAAGATATCTTCAGAATTTCAAGGACAACAGGCACTGTTTCAAAGAAAATATTGATATTAATAAAATATTGGTTACAACATCTATTCGTATTTGCTCCGTGACTATAACCCCCAAATGCCCGGACATTAATGATCCATCAACTTTACGGGTTTCTGACCCACCTGCGGGCGAAAGACTATCGTTACGTTTAAAAATAACGCGCCCTTCGGTAAACCGGGGATTCGATACCCTCCTTACGCGAAGATACCCAGCTAGTAAAGGCTTCGGTAAATTGCTACATTTGGGCCTACTTTTCGTATAGATACAGGCGATTTGCGGTCTTGAACTTAAGAAACACTATCAACTCCGGCCCGTTAATTAATTTGCTTATTTTCGAGCTGTATTAGATTCCATTATGCAAAACATATTGGAATTGTACGATCTTACCCTCGGTAGGTTACTAATATTTGAACTAAATAAAACTGTTTTTTCACTACTAGTGTTGATAAAATGTCTGCCTGCCTCCTTGATCCTATGAAATGATAGCTCAATTAGAGAAGAGAGGTAGGGCATAGCGAATCTTCGCTCGAATTGAGCTGCCCCTCCGGGGAAGGACCTCCACCCTATAAAATACCGCAGCCAAATGACCTTCGGGTCGTGTTTCTGCTGGTGAGTAGGGTGTCCGGAGCTCGTGGGGGTTGGGCCGGCATGGCAGTGGCAACTGACCAGTTACTTGCCAGTTGTCACAGCGACTTGGGCCTCTCTTTCGCTTTCCATCAGGCGTAGGGAAGCCATTATGTCGAGCCACTATAAAAAAAAAATAAGTGAAGTATTACATTAAAAATATTTTCGTGTATTTATTATTTTTCGTAAAATGGAATAAGTATGTATTATGTAAACAAAACTTACTTATTTGGCTAAAATATGGATGAGATACAGTTGTTTAAAAAGTCTATGGCGCTATTGAGACATGACGTCATCAGTCACGTTGTCCTTTCTCTGTCTAAACAGTAACAAGTTTTATTACAGTTAGAAAAGGTATTTAAAAAATCGATAAAAGATTTCAATAAACCTTTAGAGAAAACCATGCATATTTTTTCTATATTTTCAAGCGGCGATATTGTGTAATAGAGTTGTGAACGCTGGTAATGGGCAGCATGTAAGTTGCAAAACTGATCGAATTTACTCGACTATCGATTAATAATCGACAATTGGTTAAGAATCTACTATTGATTAATAAATAATCGACAATCGATTAAGAATCTACTATCGATATATAATCGACTATCAGTTAAGAATCTACTACCGATTAATAATCAGCAACACTATGTGAGCAAATACTCGTACGTGCCCTAGCAAAGCTACGTACCTGCTTTTAGGTACATCACACAGTTAACAGTCAATATGCATTAATTGGTTTTCCTGTATGGCCGTCGGCGACGTTGTTTCGTAATTATTTTACTCATTTACAGAACTGAAAACATTTACCGCTCTCGAGCATCGACCAATACAGTCCATTAATGACATTTAATTTATAATATTGAGAAGAGTCCTGGTTTTAAATGAGGCACGGCGTAAATATACTGTCCAATTAAGCAATGGTTTTGTCAATCGAGGTGCAGTTTAACATTGATATGAGTTTGTCGGGAATAATTAAGGCAGTTGATAGTGCACTTTGGGCCAACATCTGAAGGCTTTTCCCATAATCGCCATGCTGGGCAGGCGGGTTGGCCATCGCAGGGCGCAGATTCCCGAGCCGGCGACGCTGATTCCCGTCATTGGCCTGTGGTATTTACCTACGCCTTCAATTGTGATGGTTATACCGCCACCAGTTGATTGCCAGGGCCTCGTTTGCTATTCGTCAGTATGCACCACGGGCAGATGAGGGTGACTTGGAACGAAAAGATGATAGGTCGCTCCCTTACATCCCGCCAGGTCAGGAGCACAGTACCTAGATAATATTGAGGTACATAACCTACCGGGACTGTACAATGAAAGCAATACAAAGTTTAATTCTTTTAGTAGTGATCTCTGCCCTCTTAGCCAATGGTCGTGGGTTCGATTCCCGCACAGTACAAATATTTGTGTTTATGAACATGTCTGTTTGTATTGGTCTGGGTGTTTTCTATGTATAATATGTATTTATTTACAAAAAAAAGAATGTATTTAGGTAAGTTTATCGGTTGTCTAGTACCCATAGTACAAGCTTCGGCTTAGTTTGGGGCAATGTGGCGCTGTGTGGCCCTCGTGGCATGTCTTGGGTTATTATTTATTTATACTTACTCAGTGTTTCAGTTATCCGTATCATATAATACAACATCAGTGTTCGTACTAAAATACAAACATAATACGAACACACCGTTATGTCAAAGCTACCCTCCCATTGTGCGAAGAATACAAAAACCAGTATTAAGAGACCTGTACATGAAACTGCGTAGATTCATTCCTATGCCATGTATGGATAAGGCAAACGTACGTACGTGACCCGCATACGGGGCATTACGATGGTGGGGCATAAAATTTAATACTGGTGTCAATGGCATGTTAAACAGACTGGGTCGGGTACGACGGAGTAAAAACAATGAGCTACCGGCGGTATGCTTTGTTGTTCTGCTTGTGATATGGTTTTTCTGTGTTTTGATATAATAAGGTTGTGGCGTAACCTCTTTGGGTTTTACAAATAATGTTAATTAAATATAATGTTAAAAATAAATGTGGTTGCTATGACAGCGAACATTACCAATTGAATGAAACTGAATTTTCATTTTTGTTTTTTTACTTTTACTGATATTTTCAAACTAAACTTATTTAATAAAATAAGTTTAATGTAAAATGTTACTTAAATTAATTATATTCAGCGAATCTAAACCACGACGCATCCTAGTGCTAAGCCTTTTATCACTGTCATCTATAATAGAAAAAATATAAGAGCACAAAAACTGGTTCACTCGCCCTAAAAATTCTAGATTTTCTAGGAACTCTGTAAAGTGTTTATGAAAATTAAATACACTGTTTGAGTCTTTGGCATTTGCACCATAAAATGGTGCTTCTCGCCATAATATGTAGGTAAATGCTCGTTCGATGTTGAAATGGGGATAATTAAATTAAATTATTTCGTGGCACGTTGCCCAGAATGTAGGCAATTAACCGAAATTTTCAATAACCATGCAATTATTGCGTTGAAGATTATTATAAGCCGATATAGTTTGTTTGCTTACTATTTACACAATACAAAAGAAAATAGAAATAGACCTAATAATGAATAATTACGGTCTGATAGACCTACTTGGCATAGAGTCTAACTCTTTGCCACCAGGCATGCCAAGGGTTAAATTGTTATTTAGGTAGGTACACATTTAATTATTTTATTCTTAAGTATCACTGTTTGGTATACATTTAATTAATTTTAGTTTTAAGTATTCTTTTTGATTGTGTGTAAATGTATGTGCCGTTAGTCTATTTAACGTTATTCTATCCTATATATTTACACTATACGTGGTGGATGGAAAAGTCGGCCATACCTATTGTATTAACTTTTTTTGATTACTGTATCGCCTTTAATTAAGCAAGTGAGTATTTAATGCACAACTAAATATATTACTTAAGTACCTTGTAAACCGATATGATTGAATGTCTGTTTGGGAGCAATGTTATGACAAAATGATTCAACGAGAGTGCTCCGGAATATCTACCTCTCGGGTCGAAAACGAAAATTTCTCTTTTCGCATTTTACTTTTTCCGCACAAAGAGTGAGTGAGAACCTTTTAGGGAATGGTTTGCTAGGATTGTGTTTTTGCTGATAGCCTTTTGTTTGGCGGGGAACTATTACTGTTGAAAACTTGTGTTGGGGGGTTTTTAACATTTCCAAAGGGAATAAAAGACTTAGAAGTCACATTTTACACAATTAAATGTGCTGAATAAGATTAATTCGGTAACAAAATGAATTATTGCCAGATCGGTCACACCGACGCTTTTTATTAACGCTTTTAAAAAGCTGTTTCATATGCGATCGCTGCCAAAGCACGGTTTGACCACTAGGCTTTTTCATTTATGCGACAATGACAATAGATTTTTTATTATGTCTTATTTTCGGAGTCAAAGGGTTAAAGTTTAGACATAGATTTAACGTAACTCCTATTTGCATCATCCTGTCTAGAGACAATAAACCTATAGATATTATTATAAAAAAATCAGTTTCCTTTTTTTACATTTCCTTTGTGGACATAAAAATCAAAATGTTTATACATTTTCCTAATAGAAAATGTCTAAAATCCTGGACTGTTTTTGTAGTAGGTAAATGTTTAAGCGTTAAAATCTGCTTCGCCACTTTCGTACCTGTCAAGACGCTCATTAGTGATGTTTACATAATTAGACAGCTTGTAGACCTACATTTAAGTTGCAGCCACTTTTTGATTCATAAATATTTTATCCTCCTACTTTTTAGAATTATAATGTGGAAGTGGAGGTCCGTCGCAAGATATGTTTACGTTTTCTTTTAAATGACGAGTTTCTTAGATGATGTCTGTATTTTAATGATGTTAAATTAAAACGCAGTTTCTATTCAATTATGCAGTTTTTAAAGTTTTGTTTACTATGGTATAGTAGAAAGTGTGCAAAACTTTCAAAATACAAAAATATTAAGTCTAAAAGATAAACAAAACACCCTTTATTTTCAACTATTCTGTACCCTAAATTGTGCAATAAATGTTTATTTTATCTAGTTTTAAATCTATTGTATGGCGTCCAATAATGTATATATTATATATCTATCTATAATATAATATATTATTATCTATCTATAAACTATTTATATACTCACCAATTTATTAACGGGGTTTTTAACGTGTATCTGATGTTTCAGGGGCATGGGCCCCTATTTGGTTTCAAATATGGATTTGGCACTGTTTCAAGCGCCTTGATCACGGTAGAAGAAATTATGGGTAAACGAGTTAGAGAAAGGCCGCGGTAGCTTAAATATTTATGGTACATTTCCGTGCATTGCGATGCGTAATAATAAGAAATTAATAAATAACCCAAGACATACCACGTTGGGCCGCATATCGCCATCTAGCTCCAAACTAAGCCAAAGCTATTACTATGGGTACTAGACCGCTGATTGATTCACTTTAATAGATATTCTTTATTGCACGACACACAAAATAAATACCAAAAACGGTGATACGGACATTTTGTGGTACAATCTAGGCGGTCTTGTCGCTAGCGAGCGATCTGTAAAAATATATTGTTTACTCGTTACTAAATTGCCTTCCTCAGAACACACAGTCATTCGTGCTATTACTGTTATTATAATCGGAAGACAGATAATTAATATGGCTTGTAATCGCTTTGTGATCGAAACAATAGCTGAGAGCAAACCATAGCAATTGGTTATATTCATGTCGGTATAGTTTAATCATCTTTGTTTAATTGTTACACAGTCTCCATACATTGTTAGACTAGTTATTTAGCTCATTTGTCTGTGATCGCGTTTGGTAGGTGTCGTGGGTTTTGAATCCCAATGAGGAAAAACAGTTAGTAATAGAGGTAGGGCATAGCGAATCTTCGCTCGAATTGAGCTGCCCGTCTTAGGGCAAAAATCTGTAGGAATATAGCCATAATCTCCACACTGGGCAGACGGGTTCCCGACGCAGGGCGTAGCTTCTCGCTCCGGTGACGCTGCTTCCCGTCATCGGTCTGTGGTATTTAGCTACGCCTTCGATTATAATGGTTATACCGCCATCAGTCGGTTGCCAAGCGCCTCGTTATTTGGATGCACTACGGGTAGAGGTTGACGTGGAGCGAAAAAAATAATAATTATAGGCTGCTCTCTTAGGTACTTCCCTATTTACATACATTCATCCGTTTATATTCAATTCTATAAGAATTTCCCAGAGCGCAAAGCCTTTACCAAGCTATTAATGAGTCTAGCTCACTTCCACCACAAATTAATAGCGCCGCCAAACTTCGCAGTGCAAGTTTCCACTACTGTGAAAGTAATCCCACCGTTTCCTGGCAAATTACTGCAAGGTAATATTGAAGACGGTGTAATGGGTCCGTTGAAACTTATTCAGTTAAATAAAACGAGCTGTTTTGTTCGACACTGTTACGGTGAAACAAAACATTGTGAAGAAACTTGCACACCTGTAAAAAATGAGTTTGTGTGAAAAAGATCTACACGCACTTGGCAAGTCTAGTTGACTAGGCTTTATCTCCACTCCAGTTAAAGGTAGGCTCAAGCCATTCGGTGGATCTCGTAAACTATGGGCTGTTTATCGATCTTGCTTAATGAGTTTCTTTTTAATAATAATTAAGTTAACATTGACTCGGAACATAGGTACATACATTCGACGTTGTGTAGGAAAAACATCGAAATTTAAATTAAAAATATTTATTCATGCCTTTGACTTGAGAAAAGCACTTATATCGTTACAGTCAAGTTTTCACGCTCAATGCTCTGGAAACTTGTACAGCTGTCAATAAATTGTACGGTTATGTGAAGTTGACCAGTCCTTGGTGGTATTTACATTCCCCAGACCAGGAATGTCATAATCTTGTCATCTGAGCGCTATCCGTATCGCTACCTATTGTTGCCCACTGGCGACACAATGGGTAGACCTTTCCATACTAAGAGGTGTGAGTCTCACACACCATGCAGACTCTCCGGAGACGGCGTGATTGTAGCGAATGCTTTCCCTACTAATGATAAAAAAGTCAACTAACCCGCAATTTGCTATAATGGATACACTAAAGCCTTTTATCACTCACAATCTTGTTTAGGGCATTATGAATGTACATACACACACGAATACGTGGGAGTACAATAAACTATTTGTAGGTCTTAATTAACAAGTTCCCATTAGGCCTTGCCTAGGTTTCTAATTACAAAACCCATCAGGGCAGAGTGGTCAAGATACGCCGACAATGACCGTAAAGAGACGCATCTGCACACGACTTTGAATATCAAAGAGGACCATTAACATATCTTGATTGCTTGCGGAACATTCGTACTGATGAACTTATGTGTATAGAGCTGATAATGCCGTTTGAAAATACATTTAAGTACACAAAATGTTAGGAAAATGCATGCCAAAAGAAATTTTTCTCCTAGTACATGTCTCTTTTTATGTGTAAAAATGGATTTTCGACTAAAGCTTTCCTAATTTTATTATCTTTCGTCAACTAAATATCATTTATGCTTTATATTCAGAGCCACCAAATTCTGAATACTAGAATGTTCTTTAATTTTCTTTTAGAGAAGATAATCTGCGATCGCCAACTCGCCTGCCTAGAAAATTGCACACTCTGCTAACCTACATAGATAGATAGATACTGGACACTGGCCTCTTCAGTTGTTCGACACTCTGAGCAAACAGCTGAAGTTTAAACCTATTATCGACACGCTGGGCAGGCGGGTTGTCGATCTCAGGACGTAACTCCTCGCTCCGGTGTCGCTGCTACCGTCATCGGCCTGTGGATTTAGCTACGCCTTCAATAGTGACCGCCAACAGTCGGTTTTCAGAGGCTCGTTTGTAATTCAGCGGAATGCACTACGGACAGGTAAAAGCGCTCCAGGCTTGGAGCGAAAAGATGATAGAATGAAGTTACATTGCTCCATTTTTCTGTCTGCATAAAAGGCGAAGAGACAGCTCTATACGACATCCCACGTCCACGCTAAACGCGCGACTAGTTAGCATTGCAAACAAACAAGATATAGATTTCAATCTCTTGATTGCCGCACTGTTCCATTACTTGAGTATTTCGAGGACGCCACGTGATTTGATAATCGCCGCAAATCGCGATCCCGCCCATGGCTGATGTGTTCGCGGCCCAAATGAGGTTATTGTCCTAATGGGTAATGGTTGTGGCTGTGCAATCAGGGCGTGGTTAGTGGGGAATTTGACTGTAAGTACCTACTTGTGCTGCGAAGTAGGTAGGTTAATACGAAATGGGATCTGCATAATCTTCTTTTCGCTCCAAGCCAACCTCACCTGCCCGTGGTGCATCCTGCCGAATAACAAACGAGGCGCTGACAACTGAAGGCGTAGCTAAATACTAAAGACCGGTGGCGGGCAGCAGCGTTACCGGAGCGAGAAGCTACGCTCTGCGATCGCCAACCCGCCTGCCCAGCGTGGCGTGCCTATGTTTAGATTTTGCAGCCATCAATTAGAATATTCTTCATCATGCTATTCGTCAAACCGATGTTCACGCAGGCATAGTCGCGGGCTGCAGCTATTGGTGAATAAAGACATACACCTAATTTCAGCACAACACGTGAGCATACGTGCAGAACGGTCTGCCCCAAATACCGAGACATTAGTCGATTGGCCGGCGACTTTGTTTCGACAGAGCTGATCGCTCAGTCGCGTGACCCGCCTAATGCGAGCGAAAGAGATTGCGGGCCCCGTTTGAAGTATAAATCACTGTTTGGCTGTGGATGCCAGTTATACTAACATTGGACGAGGAATTGCAGGTTTTTCTTTTATTTCGTTCGATACCTTTATCGTTTATGGCAGTTTGCCTAGAACCCTATAAAGTGCGGTTTGAATCACTGTTGATTCTGTTTAAAAAAAGTTTTTTCATAAATTACTGACTGTAGGTATCTGAGCTGGATAGATAAACTTTATGGTGCATATAGGGTGTTTGAAGATGTGTGTGTAGGTTAAATATATATTTTACTTGGTGCACCGACAATACAAGTTACAAGGAATCCACGGCCGAGAACGACTGCCTGTTAGGCAGCGCATGATACGAAACGGCATGCGCTGCAAAACTGCTATACGCGTAACGTTAAGTATTGGCTATACACATACAACATTGTTTGTAGAGTAGTAATAAATTAATACCAGTAGGTATATAGTAATAATTAAATGTGTATGGTAAAACATACAGCACTGCTTCAACTAGCTTCGATACTATATCAATATTATTAAAATAATTTCAAAGAAGCAAATACATTGTCTGCCAAACAATTAATTATTGAGAGATGTTTTTATATGAAATTGGTTTGAGCTTGATTGCGATTCGCCTAATTGTAAGCGATATAAATAAAATAATAATAAAATAAATAACCCAAGACATGCCACGCTGGGCCACACAACGCCACCTAGCCTCAAACTAAGCCGAAGCTTGTACTATGAGTACTAGACAACTGATAAACTTACTTAGATACTTTTTTTTTGTAAATAAATACATATTATACATAGAAAACACCCAGACCAATACAAACAGACATGTTCATGAACACAAATGTTTGTACTGTGCGGGAATCGAACCCACGACCCTTGGCTCAGAGGGCAGAGGTCACTACCAAATTAGCCACCGAGCCTGTCGATCTATACCGAGTCTAT